>CM075298.1:3405555-3917883 GCA_037672795.1 Lagerstroemia speciosa | reverse complement strand
AAGCATTGTTCTAAATGTTCCTGTTTCAGTTTATTGTTGATTGCAATTCTGATGTCTGACATAGAAAGAATGTGGCTACCTCTTGCTAATATAAAGGTTTCCATCAGATTTTTCTCGGCCCCCAAAAAATAATGTCTGAGTTTTGGAAAAAAATGACACTTGGCAGGGCGATGACAATTGTTTCTGTTGTGCTTGGGAGAACATTTCACTATGTTGATGAGCTCCTCCCTTTCAGGTAACTCCTCGAATTTCTTCTGACGAACGTTTACAAAAGTGTTGGAGAAGATCATTTGTGCTAATAATCTCTCTGCTGATTCACAGGTTCGGTGGGACAGATTTGCCTGTTGACGACATTGCCGCAGTTTGTCTCTTAGTAAGCTCTAGTTCCAGCTGCTCATTGGGAAGGGTCATGATTCTTCCTCCTCTGCATGCTACTTGACCAGATAAAAGGATCTTATTAATTAAGAAAACTATCCATAGGTATATTTCGGTGTCTCCACGTTGCTAGATGCAACCTCGAGTGATAGTCCAAAATCAGAGGATGAGCAAAAGGAGGTGAACTTCATTCATCAAATACACACACTTGTTACCCGTTACAGTGTGCAAGAATTGTTTTATGCTGATTCTAACTCATCTTTTGACCTCTGCGTAAGGCCGAGCTAGCCGTTTCAAAGTTTTCTGGAAATGGTGCGGGAATCTTAGCTGCTGCTAACACGGTCATCAGCACTTTCGTCCTAGTTTTTGTTGCAGAATGGGGAGACAAATCATTTTTCTCCACTATAGGTGAGCTCCAAGGTTAAATCTCTGTAATTCGCAGGATTCACAAGTACTCAGCAACAACTGACCAAGCATGCACGATCTCCACTTGTGTAGCCCTTGCTGCGGCCTCTTCACCTCTTGGAGTAATCGCGGGAGCATTGGCAGGCCACGGTGTAGCAACTCTTGTAAGCTTGGTTCTAACTTTCAGATGTTGAAAATTTTCCATAACAAATAGTAGCAGTTCCCAGGATCAGGATAATCTCCTCTTCATGGCAGCAGTCTGACAGAAATGTTTAGATTGCAGATATGCTTAATATTCTCCCCTTTCATTAACTCAAAATGCAGCTTGCTGTGTTAGGAGGTTCTTTGCTCGGAACATTCTTATCAGAGAAGGTACATTTTATATACATGCAGCCTTCTATCTGCAGAGGATGTTCTGTTGTTAAGACTTAAGCCTAAACGAATTTAGAAATAACATATGTTTCATTCCTCCCTCTGTTATCTTCCTCGTACAGGCGATATCTTACATCGGAGGGGTGCTTTTCCTGGTGTTCGCTGTGGTGACCCTGATTGAAATAGTCAGCTAGAGTTGTTGCTGCCTGGTATTTTCAAGAAGAGTTTCGAGAATTTGTTGTCTTATTTTCACTTTTTCATCTCTCTGTAGCGCAGGACTTATAATACCCCAATATAAACAGTCTTATTATGCCAGATCCAGTTGATCTGTGATTCATCATGCTATTGATGACTGTTATGCCAATAGAACACTGTTTATCTCCATTGCCTACCGGCAGAGCTTATACAATGTACACATGAAAGTGGAGGCCATTCATTACTTGATGCATCAGATAAAAATGCAACTGCAACTGGACAAAAATCTTGCCAGCTTGGGGGTTATTGAACTCATGGAGAAGCAAACGTATTAATTTGTCTCGACATTTTCAGTTTCTCGCAGCCTTAACCCACTCAACATGGCCTTTATTCAAGAGCGAAAACCTGAGCTCTGTGTTGATAAGCAAAAATCTCGGGCAGGGAAAAAGAGAACCCAAATGTTACATCCAACTCTGGTGAACTAACCTTTGAACAGTGCCGATCATCCTCGGTAAGGCAAAGAAAGAATGTCAGGGAGACAAGTGGAGACTGAAGAAGAAGCCTTAGAGCAGCATAGACTCTGGATTCTCAATATAGCCTTTGAATGCCTTCAACCACTCCGCACCAATAGCACCTGACAAATATGGTACAGGATGGTATGAAATGTCTTATACCCCTACCAGCAGGAAAAAGAGCAGCAGCAGCAGGAACCAGAGTCTGATTATGAATAACTGCCTTTCATATTTTCTCATCAAGTAACAGGAACAAGGAAAAGATTTTGCTAGTGAAACATTCAAGCTTCTAAAAGCAAAGAATAGAGTAAGAATTAACCATCTGAGTTGCACAAACTGCAGGAACACTTACCATCTATTACTCGGTGATCACAGCTTAGAGTCACCGACATGAAGGATGCAAACTTATACTCACCGGATCCAGCACCAGGTATTACTCTCTTCTCAGCTGCAAGAAGAAGAGAGTCAATTTTCACGAGTACTAGCATAGAAAAAATTCAAATAAAAATTTCATCAAAGGGCTTTACTTTAGACTTTTGAACCAAATCTTACCAGACCCAACAGCAAGAATGCCTGCTTGAGGAGGGTTAATGATAGCGCAGAATTGTTTTACACCGAATGGCCCGCCCAAGTTGGATACTGTAAATGTTCCTCCCTGTAACACCAGAAATTTGACAGATACATTTATTCAACTCAATACTGAAGAACCTTAAATTAGCTATAAATTCCCAATACCTCGTAATCTTCAGGTTTCAAACTGTTCTGCTTTGCTTTTTGTGCCAAGTTTTTGACCTCTTCGGAAATCATGGATAAACCTTTCTTGTCTGCATCCTGCAATGTTATAAACAATTCATGGTATATTTAGAGTTTAGGCACTCATAACTTCATCAAACACTGTCAAGAGAGGGGAAAAGGGAGAATAGCGTACCCTTATAACGGGGACATAAAGTCCATTATCTGTTTGTACGGCAACATTGATATTTACATTGTGATACCTAGAAATCAAGACAACAACAGATGTATCACAAACTGCTAACAAATACACCGTTGCTTCTACAAGAGATCAAGAAATTGCGTGCTGTACTTACTGGCGGATGTAATCATCAGTCCATGAACTGTTGCACTGAGGGACTTTACGAAGAGCCAAAGCAGCGGCCTGCATGAAAGTTTTAGGTCGGAAAACTGCTGAATGCAACTAATGGCACTGTGGCAGAAAATAGCAGTTTTCTGCACAACCAATCCCATTTTCTCACACACATTTCACAATAGCCATCATATAATTATATAAGAGCCTAATGGAATAACCAACATCCAAAAACTTCTCTACGCGATGACCACAAGGTCATGAAACATCTTGATACTAGTAGCAAAAGTTAGTCATCATTTCACAAACATATATTTTACTTGTCCCATTTCATTTCAGCCCAAACCAGAGCATAAAGCAAAGATTCCAGGTTGCCAGTGAGTCAGGGGAAAGCAATCTGCATATTATCAGAGTTAAAGTCAGAAATTTACCTTAATCACAAGATCATTGACAGATATCCGCTTACCACCAGAGCTTTCTTGTAATAATTAAGCTGGCTACGCAATCTGCTAGAGAGAAAGAGGTTAACGTTTGCCACATTTTATCAAACAACTATTATTACTTTGATATATCAACCGAGTTCAAACTCACTCCATAAGTTTGTCGACGCATGTATCCACTGTCAAGTAGTAATGAGGTATTGTTTGCTTTGAGAACAACAACCGTGAAGCAGTGATCTGTCAAAATTCATCAGAATTGATGGTGAAATGAACTTAGAAAATTTACTTTAAATTCAATTATAATAGAAGGAATGCTAAGACATAGCATCATACAGAGAAATTGAACAAGAAACACAGGCAAGCTCATGGATAAGGTAAAACGACAAAAAGAGTACCCTCATAAACATCTTAAAGAATCTTGTGACTTAGCATAATCATGAGGTAAGGCACGTTCTTCTACTATGTACACACATAAGAATCTCAGAAAAACTTGGAACAAAAAAAGGGTATTGTACTCTTATAACGTTAGTTGATTATATGGTCATATCAAAGGAGATGCACATCATACTATTACATCAGATGGAACAGAACAATGCCATTGTCAATACCTAGATTTCTCACGGCAGAGATTTTTAGTTCTTGACTGGCAATATGATAATAAAGAGGATATCGCAATATTACCTTTCTGATTTGCGAATGTGGGATGTCAGTGTAATCAAGGTCTGGAGCCGTTCCAACCTTAGCTTTAGGTGCTCCTGCAGGAATTTCCTTACCACGAGAAGCTATAGTTGCAAACAAAAAACTATGAGAACAATGCTACCCAAATAATAGCCTTCAAAACATAGAAAAGATAACAGCCATAGACAAAAACACAATATTGTACCCAAGTAATCTTCAACATCAGCCTTCACAATGAGTCCATCTGGTCCTGTTCCTTTAATACTTGAAAGTTTGACCTACATTGGCAGGCAGCGGAGGAAAAGTTAAGCTAGAATTGCAGCCATGCTAGTAGAAAAATTTTCCACTTTTTGGTACTCACGTCATTATCTTCAGCCATTTTTCTAGCAAGAGGACTAGCAAAAATACGATCTCCAGTAGGAGCAGAACTGACGGAAGCTTTTGAATCTATTGCTGGTGCAGTGGGAGGTTCCTGGGACACTTCAATTTTGGGTGGTGCAGGTTCTGGTTTAGCAGCAGGCTTCACATCTGATGCTGAAGGGCTATACTCTTTGAACTTATCTATATCCTCTTCCTCTTCAACGGTGATAGCAATGACCTTTACCAAACATAAAGGTCTTAAAGATAGATATGAAAAGGGAAAGAAAACATGCTTCCACTTCGATGTCTAATGTGACATAAGAGACACCAATCATCAACATCTGCCACAAAATAGGAATATTCTTTATATTTTGATGCAGTGTCCTCTCTTTGGATAAGAAGTGACAGGAAAAAGGAAACATACCTCACCAACTTTAATTTCTTTTGATCCATCACCCTTTATAATCTTTGCAAGATAGCCTTCCTCCATGCACTCCATCTCAACCGTCGCCTTGTCCTTTCAATATCAAGGGACATTAGCTACATTTGCACAGTTACATTTCAGTTAATGGTATTTAGCCAGCATGGAAGTTTAAGAATCATACAGTCTCCACTTCACATAGAACTTCACCAGGAGTAACCTTGTCGCCTTCCTTTTTCAACCATCTAGCAATATTACCCTGGAATCAGCAGGTAGAAGCATATAATCATCCATGGAAGCAGCTTTGCCAATACATTACACTGATAATAGGCCATGATATTAGACTGCATGATACATACCTCTGTCATCGTAGGAGAGAGAGAAGGCATCCCAATCTCTTGATGTGGAGGAAGGCCTGAAAGTTGAAGCACAATGTCATAAGCAACCAGCAAAAATCACAGCCTACATGCAGGGAATCAATGCATGCATCAAAAATAGAATTCACAAGATCACTTACTCCACCATGAGTGAGAGAGAGAGAGAGAGAGAGAGAGAGAGAGAGAGAGATTGTCTATAATGCATACGAAGAAATGAAGAACATCAAACATTCTTTGGCTCTTTATCACAAGGAATGAAATAGAACATCAAACATTCTTTGGCTCTTTATCACAGGGAATGAAATACAGACATTATACATATATATATATATATATAGGTATAGGTCTACACATTGTGAGAAATGTCAAAAGATAGTTTGTCACTTTTTTTTATTAATTTTGCTCAGAAGATATTTTGCCACTTGAGAATCAGTGAATGAACAATGGATCCAGGTAGAATGCTTTTACCCTGTCACTACCATCTAATAGCACTCTCATCTCTAAACTTAAATAAGGTGACGCTTATACCCTAAAAACACTCCCAATTGACACAACTACTCATTCTGTTTGTCCATCAATTAACGTTATGGAAATTCAAACAGATTAAAATGGAGGCAAGAATTTCATTCTGTTAACAGCAAAGGCATACTTAAGGAAAAGATAAGGCCATAAAAATATCTAGTTTTACAACAAGGCATCCCATGAGAAAGAGCAAAGATCACCTGAGCCAGAAGAATAACCCCTAGACAAATGCTTAGTTGCCCTGAAATACAAAAGTAAGAAATTATCCATGACTTTATACTAAAAGTTGAACCTGAAAGGAAAAACACAGATAGAGACTGCAATGCAGAAAAAATGTTTATTTATAAATTGGTCTTGGATCAAGGAGGTCTGCATGCATGAAGAGAAGAAAATGAGAACGGTCTACAATGAGGATTACCTGTTTAAAAGTGAAGCTGAAATTGAACTATCCATTTCCCCAATCTTCAGTCCAAACCCATTTCTCTTATATGTGGAGGGTGACATCTACACCAAATGAAAAAGTTAGTTTTCAATTGGACAAACTAGGATTTAATACAAGAATTAATAAAAATGAATTCGTTGGGAAGAAGGAAAAAAGGGTTGATATGAAGAAGGAAATTATATCTGAACATCCAAAGCACTGTTGTTAATAATGCAGATGCAAAGAACATGCTGAAACAAAGCATAGATGATCATGGTAATGCTGTTGCGAGCAATAGGGACAATCTTAGCTCTAGTCGCTTCAGACCAATATTTCTATAATATTCAATAAAAGATTTGTGCCCTCATCTATTCTAGAAGTATATCAAGGGTACTTACAGAATTGTAAGTGGTGTGCTTAGAAACAAATTCTCTCTCCGTTGATACATAACTACGGTGATGACTTCCTGCAGTAAATGTAAAATAACAAAGCATTATTAGCAGATAAAGACATATACTTGACATTTTTAGATGGAACACTTACGATGACAATTCCCCCTCTTACTAAATAAAACCAGGCAAAGAAGCAAAATGGCTCCAGGTATGAATATATGTAGCAGAGGGGTGTCATAACATCAGGCATCTGTTTATAATGAAATCTACTGATCATATCAAACTTTAAAGAAGAAAATCAATGTATTAGCAAATATCAATGTACAGTATCAGATGTAATATAGGTGAGCACCCATAGGATGCACATCATGTTCATGTTCACTGCAGTACACATGTAAACAATGTGGTGGGATGTAATTGCGTCAGTTCACATGGAGACACCATCAGAAATTTGTTCATGTGGCTACACAAAACACAATAACAGATCAGTAAAATCAATTGCATACCTTCATTTTTGCAGAGAAATGACCGGTCACTGTTTGAAAACCAGCGAAAGGAAGATGCACGCTCTTGCCTAAGTATGGTGACAATGTTTCGCATCTGCAAAAGGCAAATTACACAATAACTCAATGCTATGAACAGAAATATTATTCGAAAATAGTATGTGTCATTTAACAGATTACCATCCAAGGCATCACAAAAGGTACGCACATCTAATTAGTTCTTTTCACACAAATCATCAATGCAGTTTAAAAACAAACCCTTGAACAATGGAACATTGAGAAATAAATCATCGCCTGCAATAGCTGCACTCAAATGGATTTATTAAAATAGTGGCATTTCTTGAAAATGACAAAAGAAAAATTATATTTAGACTAGCATCACAAAGACATGATATAAGTTCATCAAAACATGACTAACAGCCATGACATCGTTTTGCCAAACCGATTAGCAATTTCATGAAAGCACCAACTTTCAAGAACGAATTATGACAAAGAACCGCAATCAACCTTATTAATATTGAAATCAAGAAATACGTCTAATCGGCAAAACTGCTGACATGTGTCTCATATTGGATGGGAAAGCCGAAAGGAGAGCCTGGGCACATGAGATAAACGCAGGAAAGCATTATTATCAAATCACACCTCACAGGATGAAGATTAACAAGCTGCGCGTCATTTATATTCAACAGCATCGACATGGCTAGAGCTAGAGATTTGATCTGTGGACGCCACAATTCAGAAACGAACTCGGAACGGATGCTGGAGTCAGAGGGAGAAGAAAAGTGAAGGATTTGATTGAATTGTTACCTTTCTGGAGTGGTTGATAAAATGGTATGCGTATGTCATTTTCTCTGTTCTTCAGGGGCAGCGGATTCGATGAATTGAATTCAAACGCGGGGAAGAAACGAATCAATGAACGATTCACGACCCGATTTGGCTCTGTAAATGCCTTGCAAAACAGGCTTTCGATTCAAACACGTGATCCTGATGGAGATCGCAGCAGCAGCAAGCTGACTCTTCTGCAGTGATGGGAAATTCAGCTCGACCGCTGGGGGAGAGAAGGAGAAGGTTCGGAGAGCGAAATCACCTGCTACGCGGGAATTCTACTGGGAGATCTGGACCGTCGTTTGTCAGCGAAAGGGGTTGAATGGGAAATCATCGTACGGTTCACACGGGTGGCAAGCGCCTCGGAGAGCAGGGGAAGGGAATGGGCCGTGCTTCCCTCTCGGGGCTTCGAGGGGATAGGGTCGCCCATTCTTTTGGACTTCGAAGAAAGAATTTGTCTTACCCTGTTCTTTTTGTTCCGATCTTGCCCCTCAAGGACAAGGTGGCTGCGGACAGCAAGGTTGCGCCCGGGACCGGTAAGCCTGGAACCGGTTCAAGCTTATCATATTGGGTAGGTTTCGGATAAAATCTAATAGGATAGGATTAGTTCTTGGTAAAAAATAAGGAATCAGTTAAAACATATTTATGTTCTGGTTTAATTAAACTTGATACCCGAAACCCAAACTAGACCAATACTAGAAATCGATAAATATATATTTACATTTATATTAAATGTAAAATATGAAAACATAATATCTTATCTTAATATTTTATTATATCTCTTTCTTCTCATTTTCAAATCCCCATCGTCTCTTGACCCTTATCATTTCCTTAATTTTTGTCATCTAATAATCTCTGTTCTCTTGTAACATGAGTCTTGCCTATCACAAAATCTTTCTCATATTGCATTCAATTAAATATTTTCGATATTTTTTGGATATGTCAAGTAAGAAAATTGTTAAATAATTACCCGATTAATCGATTTAAAATTTTTCATTTTATTTATTAACAGAAGAATAAGTTCCAATCGGATCTGGAACCTGTGGTACAGTGCAAGTTTCGGGTAGAGTCTGATTCTTCAAACCAACATAGGGTCCGGTTCTAAATTTTAAAAATCGATCTAAATAAGATATATTTTAGACATCATGAAAAATATAAGATATCCAGACCCATAGCATAGCAGAGAGGTATCGTGAAAATTTCGGCTGTCTTGCGGGGGTAGAAAGGAAAGTGGGCCTCGGCCCAAACCCAGAAGACTCGTGAAGTTGGGCTTTTCTTATCTCACCCCTAGAGTTACGACTCGTAACTTACGAGGAAAGCTGACACGCAGGCCATTCGACTTCCTTTTCCAATTAATTTACGCATTTTGTTTCTCACTCTAAATTCTAAAGTTGACTCTACCCTAATTAATCAAGATTCGCGGCAGATCCATTTATTAAGGATCAATTATAATAATTACTCGTATAATAAATATTAATTAATTTATTTATTATATTTTAATTAATATTTTCTCATATAAAAGCGGTTGAGAATTTTTCAATAAAGTGTATAGACTGCTGCAAAGACCCTTTACGATGAAGGAAAGTTTTGCTTTTTCCATATTCTTCTTCGGGAGATATTATTCTCGGGGAAACAAAAAGGAAATAAATGTGGACGAATATGCCCGAAGGTCACGTGGCACAGCCTTACCCGTTGGTCAACCTGAAGGAAGCACAGAAACTGATGCCGGTACGATGCTTCCTCCCCCTGCAAGAGCCATAGAATTTCGCAGCTGTTTCTTGAATGAACAGTCGAACAAACTCCGTGGATTATATCTAATACTATCCCAAATCTTATCTATTGAATGACTGGATTGTTACTACTGCTATCTATCTTTTATTTGGTAAAAAAGTTGGTAAAGATATTACCGCTTATCAATCGATAGTTTCATTGAAAAATATGTTAACCGAGATAAGAAACAGCCCATGCGTCGAGCAAGTCTTCCACGCAATTGCACACTGGGCGGTGACGAGAGGCGCTGCCCGAGCCCTCAATTAATAAGTTTAATAACAATAACGATGATGATTAAATAAAATAAAAACAAAAAATCGAGAAAAAATAAGAAGAAAAGTAAACGTTGACGAAAGCGAAGCGGGAGATTTGGAGTGAGTCAGGTTGACGTGGCGGTGAGGGGTCGCTACTGTAGACGTGGCCGTCGTTTCGCCGCAGGCCCATGCTTGCATACTGACCGGGTTATATACTCCCTCTCTCTCTCTCTTTAAAATTACTCATTAATACATGAAGGTAAATCTTACCGATGATTAAATTAAGAAAAAAAATATGAAGTATAAAAATAGAAAAATTAAGAGTAACTTACTTTATAAATAGTATTTTCTGGGCTTTATTAAATAATTAACCTTATAAATATTTTTTAAATGGTATTTATAAGTCCTTAATTGTGCCCATTTCTGTTGGCATCAGCTTAGACCTTTCGTGGTGCTATTTTGACCGATCAATTTTCAAGCTGATTTGTTCAGCTCTTCTGATATATCCACAGTGAGATATGAAGGTCTGAATATCACGTAACAAAGATTACAGATGTTGTCCTCCTTATTTACTGATGTAAAAGGCTCCAAGAAGTAATTCGGATAAATAAGTTTAGTGAAAGTTAAAAAAAAAAAGTAACTCAAACAAATAAGGCTGCATACATCTCATGAGCAATTCATGAAATTGTAGGTTTAATTTTCTTCTCGTGCAACTTTCATCAGTCCAATATTTATGTGCTTACGCATTATTAAATTTTCATATGAGCCTAAATTTTCGAGCTCGTATCCACTTAAAAGTCTAACCTATTAGGTGACAGTATCAAATCCTCTTATAAACAAAAATTTTTTCTTCAACCTTCTCGATGTGATATTTAACTCTCAACGCACGCCCTCGCGAGTCGGGTATTTCCCTTCCGATCTCGAGTGAGAAGGACAAACTACCATAAGACAACATTTTCTTCTATCTCCGGACTAACGTGTGAGTCAGACCTTTTCTTTTTTCCCGTAATCAATAAACTAACCACGAGTTGGACATATTTTTCTTCCAGTCTCAGAATTAAGAAATCACGAGTTCCACAATCTGATTTATCCTGTTAAATTATGTCGGCCCAGTAAAAGAGGAATCGTGTCTACTAATCGAGGAATCGTGTCTACTAATCAAGGAATCCGTGCTGCAATAGCACTCGCATAAATTTTCCAAGTGCCAATAGATTTCTTTCTGGTCCGTTAACGGTCCTCCTTCCTTGGTCTCTCTCTCTCTCTCTCTCTCTCTCTCTCGTTTTCACCAAGTATCATCTCCATCGCCGCCTTTGCTGTGGCCGGCGCTCGATAAACCCCAAAAGACCCATATCTTCCTGGCGGCGCCCTCTGGTCCTCAGCCGCGCCTCCGATCAATCAGCTCTATCAAACAGACGGCCAAAAAGGTAAATCGCTCAGTTCCGCATTCTCTTGATTTTCAGCTAAATCCGCCCTGTCTTTGTTGAAAGATCGTTGCCGGCCTCTTTTCTTGATTCGATAAGCTGGGTATCATACTCGATTGACGTCTTCTGCAGATGGTCCATTGAAGCCCTGCAGTAGTAGTATTGGTATCTTATGATTGGGAACTCAGCTCAGGGGATCCGGAAGCCCACCTTTCTTCCGCCCTTCGGCAGTTTCAGGTATTCTTTTTGTATATTTAGTTTCCGTGACAGGGTATATGCGATCTTATTGATTCTTAAGAGGGAAAAGGAAAGATTTTTAGCTTGAGTTTATCACAATTCTTAAACTTGCGGTGCTGAAAGCAAGACTAGAAATTCCCAAGAATCCTCGTTTGTCCTTTTTTTACTCTAAATTCTCTTGGATGATTTACATCTGAGTGTCAGCAACCGATCAACATGGCTTAAGAGTTCCTTGTCTAAATCTTCCTAATGAAACTTCTACCCTTTTATTTTGCACTGTTCAATTTTCAACATCTGTTCTTCTTCCTGTTTCCAGTGATTAAGATAGTCCTTTCTTGGAAAATCTTTGTTATTTATTGATTTATATGTTTGAATCACAGAGAAACCACTTTCAAAGCTACCTAGCTCGCCCCCCTTAATTTGTTTATGAACTTAGACATCTGGGTAGTACTGCTCTCTGCTGTACTGTTTTTTTGTTTATGATCGATCCCTTATTCTGACTACTTGATTTGTTGACAGGATGATTGAATACATCAGCATAACATCATATCTCTGTTGAATCAACTGATAAGCAGTATTTTTACTCGGCAACAGTCGGATTAAAATTCTTCCCCTCAGAAAATGGATCGATGTGATACTTCAGGTTTTGTTAGTGGAGGAGGGTTGTAATTTTGTTCTCCTAAGGAGATGGACTATTTATTTTCTCATTTTATGTAGCTGACCTTACATTTAACCGGAAGGCGGGCAGATTGTTGACCAGACGATTAGGATTTAGTCTGGGACAGCTTAGTAGTTGCTTCATGGATATCAGGTTCCCAAGTTTGGACATCACTGCTAGTTATTCCTTATATGCATTTAAGAATCTGGGCAATTCAACTCGAGTTGGAACTATGGGAGGTGAACATGTGATGGACGCTGTCCTGACGCTTGATTCCCCAGCCTCTGAGTACTTTCAATTTCCTGCACTGAGAGGAGTCAAACGTAAGTGGAATCTGGTCAGTGAATCACCACGCCTGCAGATGGGATCTTTGTTGTCACTTGGGCTGGGTCGATCCTTGGGTTCATCGGACAGCAAGGGGGGCATGGAAACTGCCGGAACTACGATGCCATCTGCAAAGGATTCATCAGTGGATCTCGAATTGGACTTCACTCTTCATCTGGGGAATGAGCGGACCCCCAGCTCCAAGAGAATTACGAGCTCTTCTTCAATGAAGACCCTAGAATTGCAGCCTATTGATCTTGAGTTGAGTCTCTCAATGGGACCTTCTGAGTCTGGTGTCACCAGCATGCACCAGAATTTGGTCTCATCTGCTGTCAGTGGAGTCCGGAATGCTGAGGAAGGAGTCACTTCTATGAACAGAGACACCAGCTGTGTGCCGAACCAGATCCTTCCCAGGAAGATAGATATGGGTTCTGCTAAATACTCTTCCAGCATAACATCACCGAAAAGCCCAAGCACCTGCACTTCTGGGATAGTAACTCCAAATAAACCACGGAGCAGCAGCTCAAAGAGTTGCCAGGTTGTGGGATGCAGTAAGGGGGCAAGGGGAGCCTCGGGCTGCTGCATCTCACACGGGGGTGGCAGAAGGTGCCAGAAGCCTGGATGCCACAGGGGGGCAGAGGGCCGGACAGTGTACTGCAAGGCCCATGGAGGTGGCCGCCGCTGCGAGTTCCTTGGCTGTACAAAGAGTGCAGAAGGGCGAACTGACTTCTGCATTGCCCATGGTGGCGGCCGTAGGTGTAGCTATGTAGGCGGATGCACCAGAGCTGCCCGGGGCAAGTCAGGGCTGTGCATCCGTCATGGAGGCGGCAAGAGGTGCCAGAGGGAGGGTTGCACAAGGAGTGCTGAGGGCCTTTCAGGACTCTGCATCTCACATGGTGGTGGCCGAAGATGCCAGTACACCGGTTGCACAAAGGGGCCCAGGGAAGTACCATGTTCTGCAAGGCTCATGGTGGGGGTAAGCGGTGCACATACACAGGCTGCATGAAGGGAGCTGAGGGTAGCACACCCTTCTGCAAGGGCCATGGAGGGGGGAAGCGGTGCTCCTTCCAGGTCGGGGATGTGTGCTCCAAGAGCGTCCATGGGGGTACAAATTTCTGCGTGGCCCATGGAGGAGGGAAGAGGTGCGCTGTGCCAGGGTGCACAAAAAGTGCAAGAGGAAGGACTGATTTTTGCGTCCGGCATGGTGGAGGAAAGAGGTGTAGGTTTGAGGGGTGTGGAAAGAGTGCCCAGGGGAGCACTGACTTTTGCAAGGCCCACGGTGGAGGGAAGAGATGCTCATGGGGCCATCCAGGCTCCAAGCATGGGACCCAAGCGAGTGCACCTTGCCACTCCTTCGCTCGGGGCAAGACGGGCCTCTGCAACCTCCATGGCAGGCATGTTCAGGTTAAGAGGGTGAATGGAGACATCAGTGTTGGGCCAGTTGCGCAGCAACAGACAATGAAAAACGTTGTAGCTGGTAACAAGATGAACATTGATGTGTCCGAAACAAGTTCCTTCGGAAGCCACTCTGACTTGACACATTATGATTCCAACTCTACTAAGTTCTCCGTGGAGGAAGGTCTGCCCTCTGTTTCGGTGTTTGCACCTGAAGGAAGGGTACATGGTGGGAGCCTCATGGCAATGTTAGGGGGTAGGCTGACTCCCAGTCTGGGGAGTGGTGAAACCGTGTTCTGATCCTTCTGATGCTGAGGAATCCTAGTAGTACCTGATAATGTCCCGGAGCTGGTTGTAAGGGTGCAAGTTCTCTCTGTTCTTCAGAACAAATTAAGTCTTTGATAGTTTCTCTGCTTGTTCTGTTGGTCGGCGCTGCTTGGTGTGTTTAGACTTGGATACTTGTTCCAAACAATCAAGTAGGTAGTACGGAGTGGTCTGGTCTCCTTGTCTTTGGTACTTCATTCCGTCCACAATCCTCTCCTGTAAATAGATAATTTAGCTGTCTGTGAATATGTAGATCTGGTGGGTCAGTCCGTCTGGGATTCTGGTTCTAATAAATAAGCCTTTTTATTGTGCTTCCATTTCCTATTGCTTGATCTGCTTGCTCTCCCTTTCTTTCTTTGTTTTTTTTGTCTTTTTAAATTTTTGCATTACCATAGGTTAGCTAGGAACCCGGTGGGTCTTGACTAAGCTAAAATTGAGCTTGTTTGGCTGGACGAAGGGTAAAATTCTTGTAATATTGGATCTCCATTTATAAGAGTTAAGAGTTTCAGATCTTATTTACAGTTAGAACACCACAAATCAGCTCGAATGAAACATATTAGTGATGATCTTCTATTTTTGTTAATATTATTTCCTGATAGTAGCTTCATTTACCCTTAATTCATGAGCTGACTTCGGATGAGGCATACTGATTTATCTGTTCTTTCAGTTCTGTTCCTCATCTATTCCAATTTTTTTTGCCAATTATTCATCAACTCCAGTCTTGGCTGCCAGAAGTGCAGGTGGTGTTCTCCTAAGCGAATCTACTTACAGAGCATGAGAATCAGTGCATTTGCTTGATCATCTGTTCCGAGTTGGAGCCATAAATGCACAGTCTGAGGTTGTTTTCACAATGTTCGGAAGTTCGGTCACTTTTCGCGAGAAATCAAGACTGAAGGAACCATCAAGAAAAGCAAACTAAATTATAATGTGAAGAAGCAGTATAGCTTATTTAAATTCCTTGTGATCATAATGAATATTTTGCTTTTGCTTTTGTATTCCCACTTGGTTGTCCCAGATTCAGCAACCCAAGCACAGCTCTCCACAGCCTCAAGTCGATTTACAACTCAACCTCGGACTTGAACTTGGCCATGCTGGAAAGCTCCTCAACAGCATCCACCAGGTGGTCCAGCCGCGCCACGAACTCGATTAGCAGCGAAGCAAATGTGGCCAAGGAAAGTGCCGTGGTGCTCTCAAGTGCCTTCATCCTGGGTACGAGATCGCTCGCCGTCCCCGCCTCCTCCTCATACGCATCCACCTCCCTGGACGGCCACGAGTAGAGCCGCCTCGACGTCTTCCTCATCATCTCATGGTAGCTCTCACTCAGGGGGTTCGGGTTCGGGTCTGTGTTGGTTTCAGTGTCAGGCTTGGAGCTGGGTGGCTTGTCGTGGTAGGAGGAGGTGAGGAGGTATGAATGCAGGTCGATGGCGGCCTGGAGGCGCTCAGTGGAGGCATGGACCCGTTTGAGGAGGGAGGCCTTGAGTGTCCGGTTCATGTCGCTAATGTCCCTCCCCAGCCTCCTCACCAGCTCCGCCGCCTGCGCCGCCGCCTCCTGTATCTCCGCCCTGAACATTACCCTCAGGTTGTACGGCGCCTGTCCATTTGCAGAGAATCCAACATTGTCATTGACAATTCAAATCTAAAAAAGAAAAATGACCGTAACCCACCCCCCAGCAAGATCTCCGTTTAATCATTGAACTGAATTAGTCGGTTAGGGTTATTAGACTTCTTGTATTATCCTGAAAATGTCCACAGGAATCTTCCTTGGTGATTTATAGTGGCAACACATGGTAGTCCTATGAGGCAGAGAACATAGAATATGTTCGAGGGATTTCCTCCTACGGCCCATTCCAGGACAGGTGAGAGCTGATTAAGATTCTTGTTCTGTTGTGCCATCATCAACAACAAGTAACAAAGAATTCAGACCACTGAATTCCCATTAAGTTTCTGGGAATCTCAGCTTAATCCTAGTCAGATTCCCAAGTTTCGAAGTTAAGCTTTCAGGAAGTGTCCGCTTCCATGTTTTATATAGTGGGCAGTGCATATTCCGTTGGAAAAGTAACACGCTGGCATGCAACACAAAGTTCTGCTACGTAAACCGTTGCCAGGTCGAAGCAACAAATCTGACTAGATTGAGTTAATGTTGACCCCCGTACCTGAATTTCGGAATGCAGGACGCCATGCAACGCCATGACCTCGTAAGCACAGTACCGGAGAACGGCGCCGACCTTGACATACTCCGACCACGGGTAGAAGAAGTGCTTGAACCTTCCATGGGGTGGCTCCCACTTAGCTGAATTAGCCTGGAGGATCATTATCATATACAGTCATCTGTATCAGTATAAACTGTAGGGTTCCTACCTTCTTCTTAACATACAGAGAGAGACAGAAAGAGCAAACCCTAGAAGGCTAGAGAGACTACTGTACCAGAGAGTCTAGCTTTGCAGAGGAGTTCAGGGTGGCTCGACATCTTCGGTATGCGGGTTCATCGGGAAATTCGTCCATTACGGTCTTCGAGAACTCGGGATGGTCTAAGCCATCATCTTCTACGTACTTCTTCACACATTCTACAATTCACACGAGAAATGTTTTCTTCAGATGTATACTTATTATACTGAACTGATGGGCAACTCTTAAGCAATCTTAGATCCATCCGGTATTCGAAGTGCAACATTCTCTTGAATATTCTCGCGAATAATGAGAATCGGACTCAAAATTTCTTTATTTTAAATTGTGGATAATATTCTTCATAGTTTAGTTCATACAAACATAAAGGATAAGTCGGTGCACTACGCCCCTCGGTTGGTCTAGCTACAATATGTTGGATAGGAATATGTATGTAAGATGCGTTCAACGTCTCAATAGTTAAAAACCTTAACATTAGGTGTCAATCAATGTAACTTTTTGAAATCTCAACCGTTGAAATAATAAATTAAACCTCAATCATCAGATATATATATATATGTAATATATATTTTTTGTCAAATATATATAGATGTGTATAAATATTGTTTTCCGCCTCAACTTAATCAGTTCGAGCCAAAAAGGTCATCAGAGATAAATAACTCTCAAGGTATGAATGTATAATGTATTTAAAATATGTATATTAGAATTTTCTTATGTTGGGTGTGGCATAATAAATTTTTTTCAATATATACAATGAGACATGTAATGGAAAGTCCCACAAATGATATCGAAGTTATAACCTTCAAATTATAAGATGAAAATGGTACCAAGTATGCGAAACACTCATTCTCTGCCTATTAAATTAAAGTTTATGATTTTTACCTTCAAGAGAGTCAGCAACCGAGTCAAAGCCTTTGACCAGTTCCTTGTGCAGCGACTCACCCGCCCATATAGGGAAAACCAGCACATTCACTAGAACTGCCACTAGCCCTCCGATTGCGATCGAATACAAGCGGTCCATGGCCGTCCTGATCGGATTACCCATCCGATAACCCGAGACGATAATAAGACAGTACGTAAAGAGTATGACCCGAAACCCGTATTCGTACGGCACGAGTGATGGCCACAGCTTCATGAAGGATGTTACAGCTCCTATATATATTCACAAAAAAAAAATGATTATTTTCATCTCTTGGACAAGTTTCATCATATGTTTGGAGGAATATGTACCAACTAGAAAAATGCTGATTCCGATTATGATAGGCTCGAACACCCGGTTAGAGCACAGGGCCAGCTGCGCAGCCATGATCGCCAGAATCCCGGCAAGCAGGCTTCCAAGTGCTCGATTGAATCCTCTGTTGAATGTTGCACCTGCGGAGAATTCACTATCATCATCGACATTTTCTAACCCCCGTACACATATCAGTGCTCATGCACACGTTTTGTTTCATGCGTACGTACCTACGGTGTACTCGAACATGATGGCGACAGTGAGGATAGACCAAATGATGTTCGCGCCGAAGATCTCGTAGGGTGCTCGGACCAGAATGAGCAGAGACACGAGAAGGACAGCGAGCCCGACTTTCAGAGAGAATATCACTCGGTTGGGATCTTCTCTGCCAAACTCCCACACGCTCCTAAACCATGCTTTGCATGAATACAGCAGACCACCTCCACTGCTGCCACCCTCAGCTTGGAGCTTGTCATTGTTACAACTCCCTTTCTTTCCATTCATTCTCGAAGACGATAAGCGATGATCCCGGGACTCGGAGAGCTAAAGAGCCGGTGTTGGGATGAGAGAGGAGGAAGGAGAGGAAACAATATAAAGGGTTGGAGGGGGTCTATGGTGCAACTGTAGAGCAAGTGGTTGAGGGGGAAAAAAGTATGTCTAGTCATTGGATTTGATACGTAGACAGATCGGAGAAGATGAAGAGGGAGGATCGGGAGGATGGGAGGAGAGGAGAAAGGAGAATAATCTGTGATCAATAATGGAGGGAAAATTGGAACAAGGAGAGGTAGTGAGAGGGTGAGAGAAAGAGAGAGAGAGAGAGAGAGCGAGGGATTCAATGAGATAAGAAGATGCTTAAGCTCAATAATGGAGCCTCTATGGGGGGGAATTAGAATAGTATCATCCTTCGTGCACACTGACAGACAATTGCAATGCTTCTCTCATCTCCCATAAGAAAAAATATCTACTTCTTAGTGATGAAAGTAAGTTGCCTTGCCTTGCCTTGTTGGCTGTGATTAATCGGGTAATTGTGGATCTTAATTAGCATTATGCATGGACTGGTTTTGCACATGTTTAGCTTTGG
This sequence comes from Lagerstroemia speciosa, assembly GCA_037672795.1. Taxonomy (NCBI): domain Eukaryota; kingdom Viridiplantae; phylum Streptophyta; class Magnoliopsida; order Myrtales; family Lythraceae; genus Lagerstroemia; species Lagerstroemia speciosa. Next base: position 3,898,903 of record CM075298.1, on the reverse strand, counting down.
TGTAATTGATACTGAACTTCTCAAAAGCTGGCTAGTTCTAGATTGCTACTTAGTAAAGTTTAGGTTTGAGTTTTGTGTGTGAAAAATATCTATGATTACGAGAAATTTATACCTTAGTGATTTAACCATACACGAATTAATTCATTCAACACATACAAGAAAAGATCATAGGTGTATATATGTGTGTGTGTGAAATATCTACCTGACCCACAAGAAATTGGACTTATGTCTAATCCAAAAATTTAAGTAAATAAAATGGCGGTATTCACACATAGTCGCATGTTCACACTTGACACGTACCTTTAAACATCCACCCTCAACAGCTGATTTTGAGTTTTGCATTTTTCTTTTGTACTCGGGTAAGGGGATAATTGACCACGAGTGGGTATTTTTCTTCAGGTCTCGGGATTAACGGATCACAAGTTCAACACTTTGGCTTAGCATGATGTGACATAAGATTGGTTGTGATACCGTGTGAAAAATTCAGCTGTCACACAAGAAATTGGGTACATGTCCCATTCAAAAGTTTAAACTAATAGGATGGTAGTATTCACTCTATTATAAACTAGTCTTATTTTCATTATTTGTCTAATGTGAGATTCATTTCTCAACTCTCTCTCTCTATATATACATATATCACATAATACCATAATATAAGAATGAAAATTAATTGTTTTTAATAAAACAATATTATACTGGAACTTGAAGTAATTTGCACTTATACATGAGTTGTGATATACCTATTATATATAAGATTTTATTTTGTACAATATTTCAAAATATTTTTATCTCTTAGATCATAGTAATAATGGGTCGATCACCATAGAATTACTCTTAACACTGAGTTCCCATCTAATACTGGATAAGGAAGCACGTCTCATATCAAAGGAGCCCGAGCACTTATCTTATAATAGACGGATCCTGAAACCGATAGGGCAAGTCACCTCTCTCGAGCGTTGAAATGTACTTTGGCTATCCAATGCTACTTCTCTAGATCCAGGACTTCCGTTGGCAATCTCATGGGTGTTCTCTCCAACACCGTGCACTCGGTTTTTGCACTGTGGCAATGCCCACATTAAAGAGCCCCCAAGAATCTTCACATTGAACCTCATCCTTCCATTTCACAAATTAGGTAAGAAAAGGAAAAGAATGTGCATGTACAAGTTTTCTTTTTTCTAGCCAGCCCTACACGTTCTCTCTCTTGCAAATTTCACCACACGTTAGTACTCAGATGTAGAGATGGTGGGGAGAGGGGCTCAAGCTAGCCACCACCAAACCCTCGTTGATGTTATCGGCGAGCTTTGCTGAGCTGATGTACGGCTGGTGATGAGACTTCTGACCTCCCCTGGAGATGCCTAATCTAAGTCCAAATCGAATCCGGTCGACCCATAATCTGCAGTTGCTGTGCTCTAAAATCCGATGAGTTTATCCGGGCCTTAACGAGACTGATCTAGCAAAATGTAAAACTCTTTCGATCATAAATTCCTTCTATCCATAAGACCTAAATAAGAAATCTTGTTCGAGAGAAAAGATACCGTACCATCTCAATCGACCCATGTCGGTACATCAGTCCATTCCAATACCGATGATTAGCTGGTGTACTTATTTGTGACAGAGTATCAGGGCAATTGCATCCAAAATTTAAGGGTAAGGCAACTGGGGGGGATGAATCGGCCTGGTTAGGCATGCCAACTATCGCAATAAAATGCAGGGCCACTTGGAGTTGGAAGGGCTCTCTACATCCGACTCCTCTTCATTTGTACGGTCGAAACATGTTTAGCAGATTGAGTGGACAAAAATCGTTGAATAATTTACTTATAGTCAGAGGATGGTAGTCCCAACTTTGCCCATTCATAAACCTAAGCGGACGGCTCAATCTCATCAACTCAGAGAATTTACCGACAAACGGGTATGGATTTAGGAGGGCGTGTGGGGATCAATCATCCCACGAAATCGAATAAACCTGTAAATATATATGTTAAATTATCTTATTTTATTTGATGAAGTTCATCATACAAAGTGTTTGTTTGGTCTCGCCAACTTGACGACAAAATCATTGAAAACGAGGAAACGATCCGTTAAGCACAGTGGATATATGACCTCAGGTTATCTAACTATAGAACTAGCTTAGTACTTCTTCATCACAATGCCATAATTGAGTGTCAAATCCCACATCAATTAAATTAATAAAAAAATCTTAAATTTATATAAAAAAACTGAATACCGTCACCTGAGCTCAACCATTTGTAAGGTTTATTAATAATAACATATTTGTATCAATAAAAAATAATGATATATATATATATATGTGAGCGCCTTTACCGGCCCTATTTCTTCGAACCTCCTGGACTAGGCAGGGCCTTGACCCAATAACAATAAGCCTTGACCCACTATATTATTAACAAATTTACCACCACACCATTATTTTTCGTAATCAAATAATTCTTAAAAATTAAAATTTATACACCAATAGATCATTTAAAGAACTGAAAATGGCGACAAATTTAGCATGAGTTTCAATGTAATAGTGTAGTTATCATGCGAATAATATCAATTACAGGAAAAACTTCTTGGGTTACATGTGGAAATGCGAGGCATTCAGAAAAATCCCGTACTCATTTTACTTCATCTTTCTTTTACCCCTTACAGATTTATCTGTCTCATTTGCATACTAAAAAAATGTATTTATTTCTCGGTAATATAATCCACATATGATTCTTTTGATTTTGCTTATTATTGGAAAAAAGGAAAAGGAACACGGATGATGATACCCACATCCTTTTCTATAATCGATTTCAGTGCTATCATTCCCCCAGGGGCATATGTCTTATATCACGTGTCAAATATGCTGCTACAATAATGTCTAACCCCATGATTCCAACTTGTGCCATGCAGATATTCCTCTAAGAAACAAATAGAAGAACCTGCGAGGCAAACAAAAAAAAAAAAATCTGTAGCTGAACTTAATCGACAAATTAAGAAGGGTAATCTTATTAGGTTAGCAATGGGAATAATTTGCGATTTTTATTTTTAATTATCGTTTTTTTTACGCATTATCATATCATTTTATTTGCAGCTATTCATGGGTTGATGGTTCGACCTTTTTTTAAAAAAAAATGTGTAAAAAATTCATTAATATTGAGGAGGGAACTGTTAAAGTCAAATAATCTTATGTATGATCCTACCGAAAAATAATTATCTTATGTATGACATGACATTCATATATATTTTTTTGGGTTTGTACCACTGGTATCTAGAAATCTCATGCAACTCTAGCTAGTCCAGTTTCGAATCGGTCCATTAAAGGGAGAATTGAGCGCCGAACCACTTGGACCGACTTATATTTTCTCTGATGTACATGATATCATTTATACTCATTGAAGAATTGATTCTTGGAATATTTAAAATAAAATATTATATAAAAACTTTTTAACCCATGACACAGAACGGAGTGGACGACGAAGGAGATAAAGGGGTACAGAGAATTCCAATAATGAGAATTAAATTTAAAATCTGTTAATTTTAGGTTATGAATGGTATCGTCACATCGAGTTTTTCTTTATTTAGATACATCTGTATTGGCACAGATTTAAAGGGAAGTAATGAAGAAGAGAGGACTGATGGAGACAACACTTTGACCACAAAGAACAGAGATGCAAGTGAACCCAACTGAAGGGCCTCTGATTTCAGCAACAAGCCCCACTTGACATAGTCCGACCTTCCCCTTGTAAGCCCTGCAAAAATGAATTTATTGTGAACACTTCCCATCTTGGAGAGGGTGTTGTCATTCGATTGTGTCCCTTATGTCTCAAGTTAAAGGGTGTCCACCGAACGAGACAAATTAGTCTGTATTAGAGAGAATCTGTGAGCGCAGAAGAAACGGTTTTGATCAGGCAATGAAATTCTCATTACTCGACTGCCCCTATCAAATGTGACCCCGTCTTGTCTGGTGGAGGCCCTCAGGTGATGTCTCTTTCGCATTCTCCTTTTTCTGTACGTACCACCGATATCCAAAAGTTCAATCATGGTTAGTCCAGTTCGAGTCGGAAGGGCTTATCAGGGGTAGATAACACTTTCTCAAGGTAAAATTCACAAAACTCGAACATGAAATCTTAAGTATGAAAAAAGGCATCTTACCATTATCAACCAATTCGGTTCGGTTTTCCCTACTTCTCATACCCTTGAAGAAATGTAGTGATGAGCAAATCAAGTCTATGAAAATTACTACTTTAAATCTAATGTGGACATGTTTTATCAATGTCGCGTGTATAATCTGATATCTAAATAATAAATGGATTTTAACTTATTCAGATTCGACTGAAAACGATTTAGTAAAAATGTACTATTCCAATCATGAATTTTGTGCGGCCACAGTATTTAAATTGAGATTTTACTTATATATCTTATTGCTTTTGGGGGAATCAATGAGCCGGAAATTCAGGGAGATTTCGACCAGTTCGGAACACCAACAGTCGACGAATTCAGCCTCCAACTAATTCCTTTTTGTCCTTTTCTTAGTGTTGGAAAAAAATCTTATACATCAAAACCCATTTCACTGTGAATTCTTTAGAATAAAGCAGACATCGATCTGTACTACGTGCGGAATTATCAATTATACAATCGAATACAAAATCATATCATTTTTCTGTAATAATGTTTGATATAATTTGACAACTGGGTATTGATTTTATAGTATTTTTAGTCTTTATAGTATGATCACAGGAAAAAAAAACATATAATCAAAAAAGAAAATTAGACGTAGTTATGACTTGAAATATTAGTTATATTTTTATGAGTGATTCTTCAACTCCATTCTCATTTGGGTCTGTTTTACTATTTAAAAAGTTAGCGATCGTACGTACTTTTGAAAGATTAAAAAAGAGATCAATTACCTATGTTGTCCCTTGAAGTAATAGAAAAGATAGGCAGAAATATAATAAATGCACTTTTTTTTTAAATCAACATACAAGGGAAGAGAATCAAGAGATACCGAGACATGCTGACCAATTTACATCCGCATTTACGAGGCACGTGATGTTTTGGAAGTGTCCAATCATTGTCGGCCTCCATGGCCATCCTCGTTCGGATGTGACGCTGCCTTTTTCGCTTTCTCGTACCTCTGGAGGAGAAGACACTCTCCGCTTCTGTCCCCCCCGAGAAAACACCTCACCATGGTACGTCCGTCAAGTTTCCGATCTCCTCCGGTTCCACGCGTTCGTGTCATTTCATTTGTCGGGAGAATTCGTTGTCGCAGAAAAAAAAACCTAGGAGATTGTTTAATGATGCATGAGTTTGTCCTTCCGATCCATTTCTGAAATCAGAAGGCCTCACAGATGCAGCAAACGATTCAGAAATTTAAGTTGCTAATTGGATTCACTCGCTCATGTTCGAATTTCAATCTCTCTTGCATTGTCGATTCGAGGAATGATCATAATATAAGTTGCCAAATTGTCTTCTTGAAGGTGGAATGCGACAATCGGTGTAAAACCGTCCTCCTCCTTGCATACCAAAGCTTCGGAGTGATATTTGCCGATCTGGGCATCTCCCCGCTGTACGTGTACAGGGTCGCATTCTCGGGAAAATTACGCCACCATCAGAACGAAGAAGCGATCTTCGGGGCGTTCTCCTTGATCTTTTGGACTCTGACGCTTTTCTCATTGCTCAAGTATGCAGTCTTCATGCTGAGTGTTGATGATAATGGCGAAGGTATAAGTATAACCGAGATGGTATATGAGCCGATGTACATTCAAACTGCCATTTGGTACATACATTTCTCTCGAATGGATCCTAAAAGCTGTGTTCTTGGAAAGAAAGCGGAAGCTCACACCCTGATGTTCGATACTGGAAGTTGTATCTTTACTTGCTCTCACCCTGTCTGGCCCTTCTCAGGTGGCACATTTGCTGTGTACTCTCTTCTCTGCAGACACGCGAAGCTCGGTCTGCTGCCTAACCACCAAGTAGCTGACGAGGAGCTCTCCACCTATCAGTATCCACAAAACTGTTCGACAAGAGCCATTCCTTGGTGCAAAAGATCGACAGATCTGCTCAAGAGAAGAAAGACCCTTCTGCTTCTCCTTGTCCTGTTCAATGCATCCATGATAGTTAGCATTGCCATCCTTACGCCCGCGATTTCTGGTAATGTACACATGAATTCATGGCATTGTACTTAACGGCTTCGTTGGCAAGTTTGTTTACCATCCCGAATTCCGGTATGTGCAGTGTTGTCATCTGTTGAAGGGATGCGAGTTCAAGTGAAACACTTCCATGAAAGTAAGTCGTGACATGAACAGAAAAAGAAACAAGTAAGCTGCTTTTAATTGTTACATGGTCATGGACATTTTTTGCTGCATCTTAGGAATGGTGTTTGCTGTTTCTTGTGTGCTACTGGTCTGTCTTTTCATCATGCAACATCGTGGGACCGACAAGGTGTCTTCCGTGCTCTCCCCGGTCATGATCCTATGGCTTTTATCCATCGCTGCTATCGGCATCTACAACATCTTGGTTTGGAATCGAAGTGTCTTATGGGCTCTTTCTCCCAGTTACATCTGCCAGTTCTTCCATTACACAGGAAAAGATGGTTTGGTTTCTCTTGGAGGAATACTGCTATGCGTCACAGGTGGATAATCATCGTTTCGATATCGTTCGTGTCTTTATATGTTCTCGGGAGCTCTGGAAGAATGTTACCGAGACATTCCTTTTGATGTTCAGGAACCGAAGCTATGTTTGCCTACCGTGGTCGATTCACAGCTGCATCAATTCGGGTATGTTCAGTGAAATCCTTGTGCTCTAGACATCTCTAAAACTTCAAATCCTCATAGTAAGTCCGGATTAGGTGTTTCGTAGCTTGGCTCATAAATTTTTCTGCTACTCAATGCAGATGGCATTCCTATTCGCTGCTTACCCATGCCTCGTGCTTCAGTACATGGGGCAAGCCGCATTTCTCTCAAAAAATTACCACTCTTTGCCCACAAGCTTTCACGCGTCTATTCCCGGCAAGTCTAGTCTTATACAGTCCCTCTTCATCGCTTGTATGCTTTCTGTGTTGTTTCTTAATGTTCTGTTTGAACCTTCTCTGTTACTCTCCAGATCCCGTGTTTTGGCCGGTCTATCTGATGGCGATCTTCGTGGCGGTCATCGCCAGTCAGTCTGCAATCTCGGGTTGCTGTTCAATAATCAAACAGAGCCATGCCTTGGGATGTTTTCCTCGTGTCAAGGTCCTGCACACCTCGAGATGGATTGAGGGTCAGATATACATACCGGAATTGAACTGGATCCTCATGGTCCTCTGTCTGGCCATCACTGTTGGCTTCCGCCGCATGGATCACATCGCAAATGCTTACGGTGAGTGTGAAATGACCGAACTGCTCGAGTCTCGACTCCTTGAACATGAGCTTTGATTCTTCAGTTTGAGACGTTTTACTTGCTGCCTCTGATTTCCAGGAATCGCATGGATTATGATGACGATTGCGACGACATTGCTGACTCCGCTGGTGATCAAACTCGTATGGAACAAGAATCTCGTGCTCTCCATCTTGTTCTTCCTCTTGTTCGGGCCGATCGAGATGGTCTTCCTAGCATCGTCTTACCATGGAATCCCGAGAGGAGGATGGGCTAGTCTTCTGATATCAGTCGTATTTACAGCCATTATGTTCATATGGCACTACACCACAAGGAAGAAATATCTGTACGACCAACACAACAAAGTCCCAATGAAGTGGATCCTCAGCTTGGGACCGAGTCTTGGCGTCGTTCGGGTCCCCGGAATCGGACTCTTCTTCACGGAACTCGCCGCCGGAATCCCTTCCAGCTTCACTCATTTCCTCGACAACTTGCCAGTATTCTACCAGGTAGCAGTATTTGTGTGCGTGAAGGTGGTCCCGGTTCCTTACGTCCCGGCCAAGGAGCGGTACCTCATCGGACGTATTGGGCCCAAGTCATACCGACTTTACCGGTGCATCGTCCGGAATGGGTACAAGGACGTGAACCGGAAAGAGGATGACTTTGAGAGTGACCTTGTACTGTGCCTGGCAGAGTTTGTCCAGCTCGAGGCGGAAGGTTCCGGGACAGTTGACCGTGCAACTGACGGTCGGATGGCGGTCGTGTGTCCCACAGAGAATCTCGGCACCAGAGTTGAAACCTTGGATGCGTCAGTGGCCCTAGGTGGTGGGACGAAGTCGGCTATCCTTCAAAGGTTGCAGGCTAGGTACATCACGGAATCGTCTCATCTGATCCATCGTCACTCGATCCAGTTTAAGCTTCACGAGACGAGGTTTAAGGACCCGGGAGTCAAGGAGGAGCTGCTCGAGCTGGTGGAGGCAAAGGGTTCCGGGGTGACGTACATAATCGGGCACTCGAACGTGAAGGCGAAGTCGCACTCGTCGTTCTTGAAGAAGTTTGTGATCAATGTGGCCTACTCATTCCTGAGGAAGAACAGCAGGAGCCCTTCCGTAGCCTTGAACATACCTCAAGTGTGCCTGATTGGCGTCGGCATGAACTGTCACGTGTAACAATTCGAATTCTATTTTTGGAATTAAAATTAGGAACTCAAATCTGCAATGATTACTTCATCTGCATTTTCTTATTAGATTTTCTTTAGATGTTTGAGCCTATGGTGACTGGTGGAAATGTTGGTGAGACTTCTGGAAGGAATAGAAACATATATACACTCATTAGAGAGAGGAAGTTTGCTACCATGAACATTACTGGCAGCGTGGGTAGGTAGAGATTTTGAATTCGAGTTCTCTATGAATCATTTTCTTCACTTGTTCCTCGTATTCCCCACAAATTCAAGTCAAATCATGGTGATCGTCAATTTGCCAAACCCGGGCGACGGTGAATGTGAATCTGTTGCAGTTTTTATTGAGCTTTGGGACCCTCTTGCCTGACGGCCTCTTCTATCGTTGCCAGCTCCTCGAACAGGAGTTTCAGCACAACCCAGAAACTTGTTCCCCCTTCCATGGAGCTCCCGGATCTTGTATCCATGCTCTGGCTATGCTAAAAATGCAAGCTTTAGCTTTCATTTGCTTAATTTGTTATCTATTGCATTGGGTACCAAATGAATGACTACGCTCTTAGTGTTACGTTTGATGTAGCTGGCAAAGCTAGGGGTGGGAGTTCCTTTCGTCTTAAGTCACATTGGGCGTACATCAGAACATTGTAATCCACTGACCTCCTCCGACCTCGTCCTGTTTTTTGAATCCTCAGTAGAAAGGATTGTGTAATACTAAGTGGCATCTGACTGTGTCGCTGATAATATGTTATACGAGTTGAAGTGGAATGAGTTGTAAGGGGAGGGAGGTTCCAGGAAGAAGCAGCGGTTATCTAACTTCCTGTGACAAAACGGATATAGCCATGCTATGATGGTGTACAAAATGGTTGCTGCTTCGGTGTAACCATGGACATCAGGAAGATATGGCAAGCACTATAGGGATTAAAACGTGTTTACCACGTAATCCGTCGAATAAAAAGGGCAAAACACTCTCCAGGAGGCTTTCCTCGAGATCTGCTCGGAGGACGTGATGGCTCTGTAACGTACCAGAGGCAGCACCTGACAACGGCATCTCAATCAATAAATAATCAGGAGACTGGGTCACGAAGCAGAGTTGCGTTTCTGTTATTTATCATATGGCATGCTAAGGTTGCAACTTCAAACAAATCCTACATCCAAATCTTAACCATGTGTTCCCTTCGTCAAATTAAAATCACAAGAAATGCTTATGCAAGATATAATAAGACCTAATATACCTGCTGAAAGCTGGATCAACATAAGAAGAAAGCATACCTGATAGATTGACTTACTTCTGCTATGATGAACTATGCCTTTAACCCGACTTATGGGTCCGCCGGTTTGAAGTGGTCATTGAACATCACAATGACGTAAAACATTAACAGCAACAGAAAAGTAATTCGATGAGGTCATCGATTTGAAATTACCTGTTCACTTTGTCGCTCAGAAACCACACCAGGTGGGACTTCTCCTTGACCTGGTGACGCACTGACTGAATGATTTGCCCTTGGCTGTTCAACCTGTTAGAACTAGAGGATAATCAGATAAAGACATTAACTTTGAGACTAAAATAGCAGACATTCTCACTTGCTAATGGGAGCAGATGAAAAGTTGGGGTCTAGACCTCTTCCCAATAGTTGACCTTACAGCCGCAAGCTGATGTCTCGTAATCCCACACTTGAAATTATTATACAGAGGACAAAGTAATAGGACATGAACAGAACGTAAAAGATCATTCCAGAGGATCAGATGAGGGAAACTCCAAGTTAAGTTCGGAACAAATGTACAAACCACTACTGATGTATTATGATAATAATTTACGTTATAAACACCAAATCCATCCTAAGATTTATATAAATCCATGCAGAACAGCTATAACAATTTCCAATTCAACACATTGAGAACCCGAATACACTGGGAAAAGAAGAGACGGAGAGGGGGTTCTGAGCAAGGATAGATGGATTTCCACACAGCTTGTGAAAACACAGTCACAGGATCATTATGGATATCAGCTGATTCAGTGCTTCTTGTCCTTCAATGGTCCCCTTGGAATCTTGCTTAACACCTTCTCTTCAAACACTGCATACTGCTTCTTGATCTCAATCGTTAGCTTTTCAGCATGTGGGTCGATCTTGTCCTCGTACTTCTCATAGAGAACAGGCACAGTGTGCAGCAACATGAAAACTGTTCCACACACGGGGTTTTTAGAATGGGGAGGGTTAAAACAGCAAACAGATCCAATTCACAAAATTCAATTACCTATGTAGAACAACGTCAGGAAGTTGCACCAGCTACCAACAATCGACAGAACCCACAAACCAGCAATCACCTATCAAAGAAAGGAAATTTGGGAATATCACTGAGGAATTCACAACCACATGGATCAGAGAATTTTAAGCTAAACACGCTGATCACAAACATCAACATACAGCAAGGAACTTCTTGAGATCTCTCCCCGATGCAATCTCCCTCAATGTAGCAGCAGCACGGTTGATCTCAAGTCTGAGCAAAGACGCGAACTGCAGAACTGGTTCTTCAGGGATGGACACTTCGGGAATGTGTGGTGGGGACCTTCAATAAAGAAAGAAAATATTTATGGTACAAACATCAACTAGATCATCCAGAAGAAAATAATTCCATTAATGTCTGTGTTAAGGAGCTAACTTCTTGATGAAGGTGGTAGCGTTGGACCACAAGAATAGGATCGCAAGAACAAGGATCAACCCATGGCAAACCAGGGTCAACAGGTGGTACTCTACCAACTCAAACAGAGCCCATATTGCAGTAGCAACACCCAGAGCACCAGCGGAAATCTTCTTATTCCTCCATAGAAGCACATCGGCAGCTGTTTCAACATCGTTCAAATGACCGCATGGTTTAGAAAGTAGGGATATTTACAAGTCCACATGTAACGAAGCTATCAATCCCAACAGTCATCGTCACAATATAGTAATAAGCTTATCAATGGGCTTAGCAGAGCTATCTTTCTCCATTAGTTTACTGGGGAGCCCAAAAATCCAAAATGGTTCACGTTCTATGATCCGCACCTGCCAACTAACACCATAGAAGGAGTAATGCAATTCCTCAATAGAATTACTCACAACCACAGCAGATCGGGATCCGAACACGAGCACCAAAAAATTAACCGTAAGAAATCAAGTGAGGCAGCATCATCCAGAAACAATGTAAAAACAACTGAGCTTGACAAGGGATTTAAAATTATTCTGACAAGGAACTGACGAAATCTAGCACAGCAACGCAAAATATCTCATAAATAACAGAGGTACGGAAAAAAGTTAAGCTCACTGGTAGCTCCACTATCGTCACCCACTATATTTACGGCATCTATCGAAGAAGATTTGGAACAATAAAATGGAGTGATCAACGTACATTTACCGCCCCCGAAGACTTGGTGAACGGGCTTCTCCCTACCAAAGAGGCGATAGATCTTCGCCTTCAACTCCGAAGGCTTCTCGTCGTCGGAATCAGATGACGAGGACGAATCACCTTCGTGGATCTTCTCCTCTATCTTCTCGATCAACGATTCGCCTTTCGCCTCCTCGTGCTCGGCCATGGCAGCAGATGCTCTCGGACCTCCGATCCAAAAACCCTAGCCCCACAAGATGCGTTTGAACTGAAGAACCTGGGAGACAATAACACCGATAAGCAAGCAGAGACATTCAGATTCTCTCCTGCTGCCTTTTTCTATGGGAACCCGGTTCGCGAGATCCGATCTCCGCCGTTCAAATATGGGATCAATCTGAATCGTTGGTAGGTCCGGAGCCTAGCTGGAGCGCCAGAGCTAGGCGGATCACAGAGCGTTTGCCTGGTGGAAATACAGAAAAGCTGACGGCCGTTGACATTAATATCGTTAGGCAATTAATGTTTTTTGCTCGAAATTTTAATGCTTTATTACATCCGTCCTTACCATATAAAAAAAAATACTCATCCATTCAGCCTATCGAACGCAATTAGATTATAAATATAAATTTAAAATCCAACGGTTATTTTCTAATAATTCGTAAAGAGAGATTAATATATTTCGATTTTTCTGTTTCATGCTAATCTGTAATAAAAAAAATTATGAATTGTAGAAATTTGTTTTAAAAATCCTTTCTTTATTGAATTTAAGAAAAATTAGGCTGCTTATAAGGCAACAAGTAACAAAAGTAGAAATTATTAATCTAACAAAAATGATACATAGACAGGCCGATAAATAACAATTTACGTAATTAAATGTCTCGTATGCAAAAAAATATATATAAAAGAAAACATTTGCACATCTAACGGAATTATCAAAAAGAAAAATAAGAAAAACAAAAACACAAAAAAGAGCGACAACGGAAAAATAACTCAGGTTCGGGAAAGTCCGTCAGGGAGCCGTTACGGCTCGACGTGGCCGCACGAGGAGCGCCGGTGTGCTGCGGATCTTTTAGAGGGGCCCGAGCGTAAATTCGCGCTTCGTGCAGGGATGAGCCGGTTGACACTATCACAGGTTTTTTTAATGCCACGTGGATTATTGCATGCTGACGTAAGATACCAAATTTGGCGCTCCCAAATAAAATAAATAGCACAAAATAAATATTATACAGGAAATAATATTCTGACGGCAGCAGGTGGGTCACACCAACGGCGCGTGTACCTGCCCATAAATAGCAAACAATATATCGTGCGATCCTTTTTTTTTTTTTTGGTCGCCAGCCACGGTATCCAAGCAGGCCCCACCAGCGGTGAGATGGCATCTTTCAGCCAACCATACTTGACTAATCCGTTGGTCGCCCCGGGTCGCACGCCTGGCAATGGCGGGTGAGGCTCCCAAGGGGGGTAGCTGCGTACGTGAGGTCTCGAACTTGAGACCTCCTTAAGCGGCACCGAGCTGCTTACCACTCGGCCCAACCCCTCTTGGTTATATCGTGCGATCCTTAGCCTCTATTGATCTGAACAATCTGACAACTCTCTCTCTCTCTCTCTCTCTCTCTCTTTTTCCCTTAATTTTTAATTAATTTATGTTAATAAAAAAATTATAGTTTAAAGTTTTATATTTTTTTTTTTTTTTTTTTGGTCGCCAGCCACGGTATCCAAGCAGGCCCCACCAGCGGTGAGATGGCATCTTTTCAGCCAACCATACTTGACTAATCCGTTGGTCGCCCCGGGTCGCACGCCTGGCAATGGCGGGTGAGGCTCCCAAGAGGGGTGTCTGCGTACGTGAGGTCTCGAACCTGAGACCTCCTTAAGCGGCACCGAGCTGCTTACCACTCGGCCCAACCCCTCTTGGTTTAAAGTTTTATATTTAGTAGTCGTGTTAGCACAAATTCTGATCGGTTTCAGCTGCTAATTTGCGATATTAAAAAGTAAGTATAGTAAAAAAAAATATTAAATATGCTTGGCGGAGAAATATTTACCTACGTTCAGTATCATATGTTAACTTTCCCGAAGACATTGAGACTGGACGGCCCAGATAAACTATCGGGTATCTTCCAGCTGGGCCCGACAGATGCGCCTGTGGAATATGCTGCCCACTTGTAATCCGACATGTGGTCGGAGAGTGACGCGTGTCGAGACCCGCGAGTACGGGAGTGTCCTGCCCGACCTGGAAACTTTAGGTCGGCTTTTCTGGCCAGAGTTTAGAAAATCGTCTTCTTTTCCTAGTAGTTAGTTCTATTTAATTGGGGAATTTATACGTAAAAATGGAATATTGTTATCAGAATATTTGATGGCAAAGTTAATTACACTAAGAGTTTAAATCTTAAAAATGTGATTGCAAAATCATTACATCCGAAATATATTAAAATTACAACTAACTTTACGACCAACTTTACTTACTCATTAATTTTTTTCAATTAATTTTATAATTTTTTCAAACCGAGCAATATAATTATCAAATGCAACAGTATGGTATTTCCAGGTATAACCATGAAATTTTTTTACATAATCTAACCAGACTAATCTCACACTCTAGGCCCATCAGCAGCACTTCCTGCTCAGGCCCAATAATTTTCGGTCTATATCAAAAAAATTCAATGGGTTCTGACTGAGTTAATTCGAGTTGGGTGGCTCACTTGGGTAACTGGGCTTAACAATTAGGCCCACGATAGAACCACACGTCCCAGTCCCAGCCCTGAAGTTTGAACTGCTGCCATTGTCCAGCGGTTTCTTTAGTTAAAAAAAGAATGAAACCAAGGTAGAGATATCGATATCGTGGCAGCACACCGAGTAACTCCTAAACCTCGATTTTATGCAGTTCAGTAGTGAACTGGCCCGCATACAGACAAGTTTTCCGGTAATTTACAGGAGGGGCAATTTGCAGTAGCAGAACAATCCAAGGAAAGATATATGATTCGAAGATCGCCAAGTCGAAAGACAAACTAGTTAGCATCCCCATGGGGACTCTTGTATCCGACCGGTGGACAAGAACACAAAGAAGACTCGGACTCAACCTCTGACAATAGGCTTTATAGATCTTGTCGGGAGTTGTCTCTTTGGAAGATTGTGCATGTTCGAGAGGAATGCAGGACAATGTCTACTGAATGAGAATCTATATGAATGTCAAGCTTTAGATATGTGGCTTCAATTTGCCTGAATATTATCCCTTTTTTTTAATGTGGATGGACAGTTTTTATCTATTTGTCAGTAAAACTAATAGGAATATGTATTACCGGGACTAGGGCATGGATGAAATTACCGAGATAATTCTGATGAACACCAGCAGGTCAACCCAGTACCCTGTTCGATTTACCTTCCGCATAAGTCATTCGCCTAAACTGGTGCTTTCGGGTTCGAAATCAGACAACGACTCTGAAACACAAATGAAGGGTGAAATTGATTTACAGGGAAAGGAATGGAGACAGATGTTGCATTAGAGCAAAACTGAGGGCAGGAAAGATAATTAGAGGGGATGTCTCCTAACTTTAATTTTCATAGAATAATCTATACATTTTTATACTTATTTTCAGAAAATTTGCTTTTAAAATTATTTTCCCCTTGTTAAAAATATCGAAATTAGAAACCTGATTTTCTCGGATAAAAAAATGATTTCATAATATATTCTCACGTATGAACCAAGGAAAATGCAATCTGTGGCCGTCACCGTCAGTTAACTTGCCACGTGTTAGAGATATGAATCGTGGACCTTAACTTTTTCCGGGTCAAAGTCAAACATATTAAAGGCCAGGATCGATGGCCATTTTTTTTGAATCTGAGAAGGAAAAAAAGTCAAACACTGGTGGAGAGAATGAATGAAGCAACTCGATTCACAGCCCCTCCATATTTCACGTGTAGGATACAGTACATTCCTCGTATAAATTATCAGTTAAATCTTGACATATATAAAATTAATCATTCAAAATTATAAAAATTTTATAATAGTGCCTTCGGATAGCCTGTCCAGTTGAAAGATCCTTAGTGAAATCGGAGTCGGCCTCGAGATAGAGAAGACGGGCGGACTTCGCCGGAAACCTGTAAGATGCCAAGTCAGGGGCGGCTCCCTGGAAAGGCCCTTCAATACTTAAGTTAAGACAATATTTGAGTAAGAATAATGGAAGAGATGGGAAGGAGAGTGTGTAGGATCAGATTCGTCCCCCTTTGGTCCGAGTGCTTCGAGTATTAGACATGCAGATCGTGCCCAAAGTAACTGACACGCGCATGTCCAGGGGTGCCCGACGCGCCTGTGCTTGAAGTGCCCGAAAGTGCACATGTCCGGGAGTACCCAACGCGCTCGTGCTTGGAGTGCCCGACTTGCACGTGGGCGGGTCGCCCGATGTGCTCCTTGTTATTGGAGCTCATTGCTCCTACCGTCCTATGTAGAGGCTCGGGTTGAGTGTCACTGTCCAGCATATATCACTTTACATCAACAATAGCTGAGATAAATTAACACACAAGTAATTCGATGTTTATTATACACAAGATATTTACTCATCGGTCCCCCCCTGCTTTCCATGTGATGTACGTCACGTGACTTTCTCATGCGGAGTCTACAGTGACCAGTAAATGCAGAAAGCATCTCTTCCCTGTCATCTTTAAGTAGCCAATCAAATCTAAAAATAGTATCTCACCGAAAAAAAAATCTCAAAATAGTGGAAGGAAAATAGATAAATAGTACGAGAAATTCTACTAGTTGAGATCGAAATACAAGATTCTAAGTTAGAGTAAAATACATGTACTTTGTCAAAGTAAATACCGGTACTTTTCCTTTGACACGATTAATGCACAGATGAGGTGCATAGACCTTAGAAATAGTAGGAAAAAAAAAGGATAAAAATAGGTATTAAATATCTCATGAATGAGATGAAATTCAGAGCGGCCTACAAGGATGCAACCCCACTAGTTGAGCACTGGGACGTCCTTGGTTCGAATCCCAAGAGAGGTATTCCTCTGTAAGTGGGGCTTTCAGCCCTCTTGAGCCCGTCAGGTCTGCATGACTTACCCAATACAAGTAATTTGTGGGCTATTACATGTATCCCGAGAATGAAGTATTACAACCACTGCTAGTCGGACCTAGAAGGTGCTCGGATACCTTGATTATAAAAAAAAAACAGGGATCGGATACCTTGATTACAAAAAAAATAGAGATTAGAAAAAAATAGAGATTAGATTCGGATCATCTAAATTATAGGACGAGATCAATATCAAACAATGTTAAATTTTCTTTCTCCCTCCCCTCCGCTCCGTTCTCTTCCGGTCATCCTTTTTAACAGTCCAATTTTTAATCTTTCTCGGGTCAGGGATCGACCTGTCTCTGTAAATTCTGACTCCCCTCACATGACTTCCCTGCAACCGCGGATTCTTTATCCCTCATCACCTACCAAAGTAAACGCCAACCTCTCTCTCTCTCTTTCTCTCCCCGTCAGCTCTATTTACAGTACTCTCCCCCTGCAGCCTCTGCCATCGCCATTAACAGCACCTTTCAAGCAACTGAGCAAGCGCTTTCTCCCTTAGCTTTTTCACTTTACCTTTGCCCTTTTACCCTCAACTGAGCTTTTCTTTCTCTCTGTTGCTCACCTGACCTGACCCTTTTCATCCGCATCCACCATCTGTGTATTCTGGCTCTCCCCACCATGGAAGCTTTCAGCCTCCTCAGGTACTGGCGAGGGGGCGGCTTCACCGGCAGCTGCGACGCTGCCTGCTCTGCCCGCGCCACCAGCACCACCATTGTTACCACCGCCGTCTGCGACTTCAAGGAGTCCAGCGCCGACAATGGCGAAGGCGAGGACGACAAAGACGACGGCCCGTTCTTCGACCTGGAGTTCACCGTCCATGATGAAGAGGAAGGAGCTTTCGACGGAGGTGACTGTCCTGGAGACGAGGGAGTGGACGGGAAGCGAGATAATTCGATCGGTGAGGATGAGAACGGAGATGAGGGGTCCGAGGGCTACGACGGTGACGGGGCGGAGTTGAACTTCACGCTCTCGTCATCCTCCTCAGTCGCAAGCGGCGACAGCTGTGCCGGCTTCCCCTCCGACGACCTCTTCTTCAAGGGGCGGCTCATCCCTGTCGAGCCGGGATCCTCCTCGGAGCCCCATCACAACTCCAAGCCACACCTCCCAGTCACGCTGATGAAATCCGCCACGAGGCTACGAGTCTTCATGCTCGGCCTGAAGAAATCGAAGGTCGAACGGCAGAAGGAGCTGGAGAAGCCGGAGAGATCACAAACCGGCAGCAAGCTGCTCGCCGTGAAGTTCAAGGCAGAAGAGGTCCCCATTATATCCCTGTTCACGAGAGACAGCAGCTCCAGATTGCAAAAGCAATCCACCGCAGCTTCTACGGAGGAGGCTGCCACCGACTCCGACGAGAAGATCTTCTCCAAAGAGGCCGTGCAGCGCTACCTGAAGAAGGTGAAGCCGCTGTATGTGCGCGTATCGAGGAAGTACGGCGAGAAGCTGAGGTTCTCCGACGGGCAGATTGGAGCCGTTGGGAGGGGCCAGATAGAGCAGCCGACGCTAGCGGTGGTTGTTGGCGAGGGCGTGAAGGGGCAGATAAAGCAGGGGAATAATAACCCGGCGGGGCTGAGGGTGGTGTGCAAGCATCTGGGCAAAAGCCGGTCGGCCTCGTCAGCAGTAGCGGCTGCCCCGACTGGTTTTTCATCATCAAGGAGGGACGACTCTCTGCTGCAGCAGCAGGATGGGATTCAGAGCGCCATTCTCCACTGCAAGAGGTCCTTCACTGCGTCCAGATGTGAGACAAACATTACGCCTTCTCCATCAATCCATGCAAACTTTTAGATCCCACGTTCGTTACATAGAACGGTCATCAATAAGTTTATAAGATAATTAGGTATTATTATCTAATAGTTAAAATTTTTATTTTTGCAAATGGATCTTGTATCTTGTAAGGTTAATTATCAATAATGTAATACATCAACGTCTAATTACATGATAATCTCTTACATAAATCTAGATCCATCTTCGTTAGTCTCTCACTAACCTAAACTTGCAATCTCGATGGTCCCCTCTCCCACAATGTCGTAGATACGAGCATTCCATTTTTGTTTCATTACTTTACAAAC
Source organism: Lagerstroemia speciosa (assembly GCA_037672795.1). Lineage (NCBI taxonomy): Eukaryota > Viridiplantae > Streptophyta > Magnoliopsida > Myrtales > Lythraceae > Lagerstroemia > Lagerstroemia speciosa. The sequence continues at coordinate 3,879,896 of CM075298.1, read as the reverse complement.
TTGGTCCGACTGTGAACTGGTTTTGCTTCTTGTTGCGGGTTTAGACTCGGAGTCATCTCCGCCGGCAAGATCAGCGAGCGAGCCATTGCAGGAGAGAGACATGGGGTAGCTAAGAGGATCTTATCAAGGATCGTTGAAATGAAAATTGGGGGGCACTCAACAACGTGGAATCAAAAAGAAAAGAGGCATTCGTCATCATCAGTCCGCTGTAAATCTTTTACTTAAATCTGTCAGACATTTTAATGTTATTAGGATTCCAAGTCATGGTGAAGATGATGACTGATGAACTCTGTAAAATTGTCATCAGTAGCTTCCGGTAGCTGCAAAACTTGTCCAGGAGAACAGATCACTCACTCACTATAACTCCACGACGTGAACGATGCCATGGGGATTGATTTAATTCATGGGTTTGCGGGAAAATTGGGTCTTGAGTGGTCAGCAACAGTGAAAAGGATTTCCCTTTTGTTAATTTTTTCTTTCCGGCCTCTCTTTTCCCTTTCCCTTTCCTCAAAGGAAGAGACAAGCGCAGATGGAGACATGAGAGTGTAGAGAGTCAGATTAAGATGAGAGTGGGAAACCTGTCCTTGCTAATGTCAAATTAGCCTTCAGGGTTCGTTTCCTTGAGCTGTTTTTTTTTTTATTAAGGGAAGTATGTCTGCAAGATGATCCATGCAGCAACTTGAATGGCTGGGCAGATGCAGATCCTCCATCCTTCTCCAGAAATAGAAAGTTTTGGGGTGGTTCTGGTAATTTGAACACCTTACTAGAACAGCAGGATCGCCAAGCTAAAGACATTGTCAACAAACCCCCACCTGTTTTTTTCTAATCACCCGATGTTCAGTTTCAATCGATTTGGATTTAGATTTGGATTTGAATTACATTGTTTTATTAAGGAATAATACTTTCGATATCGAGAATTTTCCTCCATCGAATGCTCAGGCTAGTGGAAGAAAAAGGGGTCTAATAGCATTGTAGAACCGGGAAGTTACTAGTCATTCCTCCCCATCATATTCACTGGTATGATATTGGCGTTGATAGCAACACCACCAGTCCTTGTTGATTAGGAGCATAATCTATAACGGCTACTTCATGGTGTAGATCTCTCAAATCTTCACATGCGTAAAATTTTTATAATTTATAACAGTAAAATTTATAATTTGAATAATAATTTATATAGCGAGTTCGGTATAAATAAATAAATAAATAAATAAAAGCAGTAGAAAGGAAAGAAGAGAAGAAGATTAGAAGAGGCCCCATTAAAAGTGCCTGCTGCCTAGCTTCCTTTTGCGGCCTCGCTTTTTGTCGGTATTCGGCTCAACCCAAGAAGCTGATACTTAGAAAGAGATGGGTGTGGTGCAGTAGCCCCTGTCCTGGATCGCTTTCCATTCTGATTATTGTCACTGAGATTTTTGTACTTCTCATTTTCTATTCTTTTTAATTTGGTAAGCAATAAAAAAAATTTTAATATAATAGTATTATTTTTAACCTAAAGTTTTTGAATCTAAGTTTTATTTACGGGGACTTGTTACTGGTACACTTGGTGAACAAAAAGCACAGGTCTCCACGGGAGACCAGAGCTCTTATGAATGATTTTTGGAGTCTGGCTTCTTTTGATTACTGGTCTATCTGGTGGATTTCTAGATCATTATACACTACTACTCATAGCGGGGACTTTGGGCATCGATGGGATGTGGGTCGAACCCACTGGACACACCTTGCATAACCGAAAAAGATCTAGTGTTCAAGATGAATCAAATGGTCTCCAAAAATTATATAAACATATAATCTCAATCATATTTTATATATATATATATATATATCAGTGTGTGTGTGTCTGGGTCAATCGTTTCACTTGCATGCTAAAGACTGAACCGCCCGGCTCGAGGTACTGATGACCATCGTACAGTCCATGAACGTGGACTTCTTCTTCTTGAAAATGAGCATCAGCTCCACCTTCCCCGTCATTATCCCCTGGCTCCGGAGCGTCAGTGTCCCTGAGGAGCTCAGCTCACTTCCAAGGGCCGAGATGGCTGCGGCGTTGCCTGTCAGGTTGCTCGAGCTCACCGTCACGGCCATGTCGATCTTCTTCGTGGACTTGAAGTTGGCCTTGCTCTTGGGGATCGAGACCTTCCCCACCTCGGCACCCTGGTAGGTGAAGATCACCGTGGCAGCGTCGTACTTGTACGGGCCGAAGTTTGCGTTCCGAACCCGGATCGGTGCCACGACGCTCATGTTGAAGGACGGGGAGTTGGTGTCGGCGGCGAGGCTTAGGACCTGGAGGTGGCCGACGCGGAACTTAGGCCGGTGGACTCGCATCACGACCATGACGAACACCAGGATGACGATGACCTGGAACACGGCGAAGGCTCCGATGTACAGGGCGAGCTTCACCCGCTTTTTCCGCTTCGCCTCCTTCTCGGCGGTCGGAGCCTCCTCGTCACTCATCGGAGCTCCGTTCGCGGGTGCCAGGGGGTAGACTTGCTGGGTCTTCTCGGCCATCTGGACTCGGACTTATCGATGGAACAGTAGTTTTGGCTCTGCTTCTAAATATGCTCAGCACTAAGCTCAGTTCGTTTCCTTTGCTGCTTTGGCGAGGGAGGGCCTGAGAGGATTATATAGGGACTGATGGGTGAACAGAGGACACGCTTAACCTTCTTTCCGCGAAAATTAATGCTTTTTAATATTATTTTCCAAGTTATAAATGAGATTACTAAGCTTAAAATGGTACACAAGAAAAAGAACAATAAAAAACAAAATCTCATAAGAAGAGACACATATTTATATAAAATAGAAGAAATATGAAAAAAAAATCTTACAGATAATGTCGAACCCAAAATTGCTAAGTCACATGATAAAAATAATATAAACTGTAATAAACTTTTTTAAGTTTTAATTTTGAGTTTGGTGAGAAGGAAGTGAAACTACAGCGGATATAGAGGGAAAGTGCTGAGATTAGAACGCCAAACGCGGTCTAGGTGAGGTTGGAATTTTTGACTTTCTAGAGGGTCTTCCGGATAGCTAATTATAACCATTAAATAAAGATTATTATATATAATATTGTTCAATATTGATTCATTCAGTACATCATTTCTTTTCTTTCCTTTTCTTTAGTTTGAGATCCGAATCCTGTAAATGAAGGAAATTGATGATCGAATGAGTTCTATTTATTCAGTTCAAACCCGAATCAATTCGCGACTTTTGAATATCGCGTGATACACAATTATATGCAATAAGCTTGTGAAAATAAATATAATGTCTGTCCGTGTAAACTGTGGATTCCGATGTTTTCAATGTTATATCTTTTTTTTTTATCTGAAGGGGAAGTTTATTATACTCCTAATCAGCCAGTCTCAAACATGGCTACAACATCATGATTCACAAGTCTAGGGAACTGAATTCCCAACATATCAGCAAACAAAACATCAGCTAACCCATTAGGTGGTTTGTCAAAGTAGTTACAACAAAAAATATCCAAGTGTTCCACTTCGGTTCCTTTCGCTGCAAGTTTTGCCATTCCGTCTGCCACTCCATTCGCTTCTCGATAGATATGGGTCGCTCGAAATCCACGAAATCGTTGGCTGAGTTCCTTACATTCAAAAATGATAGTCATCAGACCTGCATGCTCATTTGAGGAAGTCCAAAGCATATCAAACACTGATTTTGCATCCATTTCCAGAATAAGGTAAGGTACTCCCTGTTTAAGTGCCATTATTAGACCCTCTCGTACTCCCCATAGTTCAGCGAGCAGGCTGTTAGTATTTCCAAGGAACCTACAGAAACCCTTAATCCAGTTTCCTTCCGGTCCTCGAAGTACACCGCCTGATCCCGCTCTAATTGGGTTTCCTGAGGCTGAACCATCTGTGTTTAACTTCACCCATCCCGCAGGCGGCGGTGTCCAACTGATGTGTATAATGCTCCTTTCGGGCTGCTTTACTGGGTTCATCATTGCCTGAAATTCTGCTGCCCTCTCTAAGCAGACTCGGTGCAACTCTCCCGATGGTGTGGCCTCTTCAAAAACAATTGCGTTGCGCTGTTTCCACAAGAGCCACACTGCCATAGGAAAAACCACATTCCAAGAAATATTTAGTGAATGTATCTCATAAGCTTGACAATTATAATATAGCCAGCAAGGAACCGATAACCTGTAGGTTGCCTTCTTGGAAGAAGGGATCTGAAGTTTTCGCCAAAAATCCCTCGCGGTTGGACACTCCCGCAGACAGTGACTTAGTGTTTCCTCTTGCCCACAAATTTTACAATATGGAGACACATTCAAACCTCTGCGATTTAGGTGCTCCCCAGTGGGCACCTTCCCATGACAACATAGCCATATGAAACTACTGACTCTAGGATGGGTCTTTGCTTTCCACACCCACAGCCAGTCAGAGGTTTGCTTATCCCTATCCTGGTCACAGATTAGCTCGTAAGCTGTCTTCGTTGAGTATCTACCTGTCGAGGAAAGGGGCCAGTAAAGGCTATCATTGCTAACAAGGTTCCCCCCACGAGGAATTCCGAGAATTAGATCTCGAACTTCCTCCGGGAGTTCAAAGGATAGTTTACTTAAGTCCCACTCCCCATCTGGGGAGAGGAGTTCAGTAACTCGCATGGTATCTTCCTCCCGCTGTAACGGGCCCTGAATTAGAGCCCTTAGGGGTTGGCTGCCAATCCACCAATCATTAAACACACTAACTGTCGATCCATTCCCCAAAGCCCATTTCGAGCCAAGGGAGCAGACTTGCCAACCAACCTCAAAGGCTCTTTTATTGAGTGTGTTTCCTATGGAGTATTGTCTGTTACTCTCTCCATAGAAGTTTCGAATCATGGTCGACCATGGTTTGTCTCCCTCCCTGACACGCCAAGCAAGGGAGCCCAACAATGCCATATTTCTTCCCTCCATGCGAGGGATTCCCAGGCCTCCTGCCTTTCGGGGGAGAGTAACAGTCCTCCAATTGAGGAGATGGATTTTCTTCCTATTCTCAATTGATCCCCACAAGAAGTCTCTATTCAATTTATCTAAGGTCTCACACACTTTCTGTGGTAATAAAGTACACTGCATGATATGTGTTGGTAGGGCTGTCAATGTTGAATTAATCAAGACAGCCCTTCCCGGCATGGATAGGAATTTGGCCTTCCATCCTTCCAATTTAGTTTTCACTTTATCCACCAGAAATTGGAAGGAATTTACCTTTCTTGCTGACATTTCCATTGGGAATCCCAGATACTTCCCTACTTCAGCAATTTCCCCCATGCCTAAAATTGAAATGACATCAGTCCTTACTCTAGGCGGGGTATTTTTGGAAAAGAAAATTGCTGATTTTGCAAGGTTCACTTTGTGTCCCGACAGACTACAGAAGGTCTCTAATGTCAGCTTCAATGCCTCACACGAGGCTTTGTCAGTTGTGCTGAACAAAATAACATCATCAGCGAATAACAGATGGGACAACTTAAGTACTCCTCTCCCCAACCTAATTCCCCTCCAGGTTCCTTCATTTGTTTCTTTCTCAATCATGATGGAAAGATATTCCATGCACAGAATAAATAAATAGGGAGAAATTGGGTCACCCTGACGGATGCCTCTAGATGGAAGGAATTGTGGCAGTTTCTCCCCATTCAATAGTACACTAATCCTAGACGATGATATGCAATGCATAACAATGTTCACAAAATGGCCAGGGAAGTGAAAGAAATCTAGAACCTTCTTGATGAAGTCCCATTCTAGCCTATCGTATGCCTTTTCCAAATCCAATTTTACCATTAAAGCCCCTTTCTTCCCCTTCTTCCTCTTCAACACTTTTACTGCCTCTCGAAGGAGGACAACGTTGTCAGCAATGCGCCTACCAGGGACAAAGCTTGCCTGGAAAGGGGAAATAAATTCATCCAAGAACTGTCTCATTCTCCGTACTAAAATCTTAGTGACAATTTTATAACTTGTATTACACAAGCTTATCGGACGAAATTGAGAGATCAGTTCAGGACTTGGTTTCTTGGGGATGAGGGAAATTAATGTATCATTAACTCCCTCTGGGAGAGAACCAGTTCGAAAAACAGTTTTCACAAACTCCACAACAGACTCTTTAATGATGCCCCACTGTTTTTGAAAAAATATAGGGTGTAGGCCATCTGGCCCCGGGGCTTTTCTAGGCTTAAAATTCTTTATTGCCACTAGGATCTCAAGGTCATCTATTGGGCGTTGGAGAGCCTCTTCTAGTTGCCTTGGGATCCTTTTGTTTATCCCTAATGGCTGTGCATCGTTCAGGTTGACGCACCGCTTCTCAGAAGTATATAACTTCTCAAAATATTCCTGAATCAGCTGGCCCAACCTGCCTCTATCAAAGACCCATTCTCCACTGTCATTTTTCAAACTAGAGATTTTATTGGCCCTTCTATTAATCACAGTGGAGACATGAAAGAATTTTGTATTTCTTTCCCCTTCTAGAAGCCAATTGGTCCTAGACTTTAACAGCCAAAGTTCCCTCTCATTTCTTAGTAAGTCTTGATATTGTTCTCTCAATACTTTATCAAGCTTAATAAGAAATTCCGAAGGCCGATCTGTTATTGCCCTTTGGATCCCTGCTAACCTAGCTAGTATTCTCCTTTTATGTTGGAAGATGTTTCCAAATACCTCTCTATTCCATTTCTGTACTTTATGCTGGAAAATTGTGATAGAATCCTGCAGATTTGGAGCTCCCTCCTCCCAGGATTCTATCACAACACTTTCAAACGTAGGGTGGGATAGCCACATTGTTTCAAAACGAAAGGGTCTGTCACGAATTGTAGTCCTTCTTGGGTTAAAATCCAACAGAACTGGGCAATGGTCAGAATGTACTCTTGGTAAATGTCTTACCTCAGCATTAGGGAAGAGTAACCTCCAAGAAGGGTTAGCCACTGCTCTGTCCAACCTTTCTTGGATGAGGCCTCCTGTCTGTCTTAGATTAGTCCACGTAAAACGCGGTCCCGAAAACCCCATGTCTGTTAAGCAACATTTGTTTAACATTTCACTAAACCGAAGGGAACGTGTGAGATTCACTATTCTCCCCCCACATTTCTCAGACTCAGAGAGCAGCTCATTAAAATCTCCCATCACCACCCAAGGTGTATTAATGGATTCCGCAATAGTCTCTAGATTCTGCCATAGAATTTTCCTTTCACTGAAACGAGGGCTTGCATAAACACCAGAAAAAAGCCATGGGGTATTAGAGTTACGTACCTCCATTACCGCGTGGATCTCTTGTTCAGTGGTACCTAAAATCCTCACATCTACCCTTCTGCTGTTCCACATGAGAAGGATTCCACCCCGAAAGCCTATTGTATCAGAGGCAGCCCATCTATCAAAGTGGAGTCTATCCACCACCCGTTGGACTCGATCTGGGTGCATGCGTGTCTCGACAAGTAATAGGATATCTGGTTGGTGTGCATCTACCAGATCTCTTGCTGTATTCACAGAGGCGGCATTTGCTAGACCTCGACAGTTCCAAAGTAGTGTGACTAGGTGGAACGAAGCCGGGACTCTGGAGTTCTCTGCATTCATGTCTGATAAACTCATCATGATTAAGGAAGTTAAAGGAGGGTCAGATTGGCTTACTGAGTTAACTGGCTAGGCTTTCCTCATGAAGCTCGCCTCCTCCGGATCTCGCCAATTTAAGGGTCTTACGAAGATTCTTGCGGTCCTTCTCTCGTTGTATGGTAATACATTGACCAGCTTCAGTCTCGAGGTCGTCCATGACGCTATCACCCTGTTTGTCCACAGATGCCTCATGTCGGGGATGTAACTCGCTGTTATGGACAGTCTTCATCTGGTCCGCGAGAATAGTGGGACTCTCGCTCGTTATTCTGTCTCCTTCATGCTCTCCTTCGGATCGCATATTAGAGGCCAAAGGAGGTACGAGACTACTCCCTGCAGTGATTCTGTTATTGGGAACTCCATCCCCAACCATTGTACCACCCCTACGAGGCAGGGTGTCTCGCTTGGCATCATCAAGGTCCGGCATATCCAAGTCGCGAGCCTGCTCACTTCCTCGTTCATCGCTTCCCTCCGTGTCTTGCGAATGTTCTCGTGTTCCTGCCTCCCTGCACAAAGGGCCAAAGGAGAAATTAGGGTTTGTGCCCTTTTTGGCGATGAATCTAAGTTGTGGGAAATTAGAAAATTGTCCTCTTTCATTCTGCAATGGAGCACTCTGTTCCATAGGCCTTGTTGCAACCTGTTCCCCCCCCAGTGGGCCATCAGAATTTACAACTGTATGAGGCCCATGGATTATATTTCTTTGGGTTCCCTGCATCGGGCCATCTCCATTGTCTTGCGCATCCCGTCCTTGGGCTGAAGGATTTGAGGACAATGTCTGCTCTCTAATAAATTGACGATTATTCGTCCGTTGCCTAAAAGATCCGTTCAGATTATCTCCCTGATTACGGTGTCCTTGACTGTGACGTTGACGTTGACCCTTATCCTCCCCCTTTTGTCCTTTCCACGCTGCATAGCCCGGACCAGAGGCTTCTTCCGGCAGCCTTCTTGTTTTCTTCGATTTTTTCCGGTGACCGACCAGGGTCCAGGGGCCATATTCCTCTTCATCATCTCCCTTGTTCATCATCCCCTTAGGTTGGATAGAGGGTTCACCATCCTCTCTTTGTATCTCCATCACTCCTTCACTTGGAGTTGGCTCTTGGCTTTGTTTTGGATTCATCGATGGGCAAGAATCTCTGCGGTGACCCACAATTCCACACTCAAAGCAAAGGGTGTTAATACCCTCATATTGGATTATTTGCCTTCTTTGCCCAATACGTATCGACTTCGGTAATGGTTTGTCAATGTTCAACTGAACACACACCCTAGCAAAATTTGCTCTTTCCGCCATAGCCGTATAGCCATCCACTCTTAACAACGGCCCAATCCCTTCAGTAATCTTTCTGAGGCTTCTCGGATTATAATACTCCCATGGGAGTTCCGGCAATCTAAGCCACAGAGCAACTGCTGAGAAAGTCGCTTGTGACGGCCGGAAGTTCGGCTCCCACATCCTTATGGTGAGGAAACGACCATTTATGAACCAAGGGCCTTCCCGTAGAACCTTACTCCGATCCTCCTTGCTCGCAAAGGACACTATGAAATAGCCATTGCCAACGTCTACACACTTCATTTCTCCCCTTGGACTCCAAAGATCAGCCAACCTTCGTCGAAACATTCGATACTCCAGAGCTCGCCCGTAGAGTTTGACAATCAAAGATTCTCTCCACGGTGCCCTGATCTGGAGTTTCTCCTCCCTGGTAAACAACACTCTTGGCCCGTCAACTTCCTCTTCCTGTTCTGCTACATCATCATCCGTATCATCATCATAGTCTCGCTCGATGTAGAAGGCTCGTTCAAAGGCTCCTGGAATGACCCCAGCCAACTTGTCCTTGTACGAAGGCATCGCACTTCGCTGAGGTGCTTCTGCTGTCCCGATTGACCCCCAACTGTTATCCTTCACCCTTTTTGTGCTCCTCTGCAATTCATCTTGTTCTTCCGGTGAGGCTTCATGCCCCTCCCCTTGAAGTGAAGCGTGAGAGGTAGAGCGCGGAGAGAGCATCTTGAAAATTGTTTATTTGTTTTCAATGTTATATCATCGACAGAAGCTTCGACCCGGACTCCTTGTTGTACGGTGGCCGGGACCATTCCCTACCATTCTCAGGTGACAGCCATGGCTTGTGCTGGTCTCTTCTGTTCCCAGAACTATGATGTAATAGCGCTTAATTATGTAATATCACGAACCGATAAAATTCATTTACTTGTTATCAGTGAGCACCTTCCTTAACAGGAGAAAAAAGTGCCGGATCACACTAGATGTAATTATATGTTACCATGCGTAAATTAGTAAGATTCAGTTCATGATTTTATTTGCTTGGATTGACGGTAGAAATATTCCTGTTCATTATTCTCGCATAAGAAAAAATGGAATAGAATAAGTATTTGTCTTTCATTTAATTTTTTTAACTTAATTATGCTCTCGATATTTATTATATTAGTGTAATTATAGTTCTTTCAAGAAGTTTAAGCAATATTTGTTTCATCATCGCTCGGATAGCTATATTCCTTCGTATCTTAAAAATAAAAAATAAAAAATTACTAATTTTTCTATATATTTATATATTTTATTTTATCAAAACTCTTTTTAATTATATATAATTCCTCCTCATCCCTTTATTAGATTTGAACGCCCACTGCAGCGGCGAAGGACAGTTGAAGTTGGTAAGAGTGGTCAATGAAGGCGCTTTGACTCTGACGACGTCAGGCTGCTCGTGAGACTTCACTTTACAGGACTCTTTTTTTTTTTTTTTTTTTTCCATCCGGTATTCGGTACCCGAAGGCTAGCCGACTAATCCGGATTCGGGGTACTATCGGACGGTTTCCCGGGGACCCCTACCAAGAAGGTCTGCTGCTTTCACAAGGGCTCGAACCCGACACCTCTACTTAAGCGACACAAGCCCCTTCCACTTGTACCAACTTTTATTGGTACTTTACAGGACTTCAACCCACTGCACTGGCTTGAATCGAAATTTGTGTAAATTTATTAAAATTTTAAATATTATGTGATATAAAAAATATAGATCATAATAATCCGCAGGTTACTAACTTAAATATATTATTCATTCCTATATATATATATATATATAGACAGACCCGTGCGCACACATTAATCATGTGAAAGATGTGCAAAGTTGCATAGATTTACTCAATAGTTCAATTTATTAATCGACTAATTCAACTTCATATGTGAAGACCGGCAATACAGGGAAGCCACAAAAGTCAACAACAACGTGGTTGACCAACATACATGTCTGTGATGGTATACTCTCAATAGTGAAGAAGCCTGCTGGGCGCTGCTGAATGAAATGAAATATAGACGATGATGGTGAAATTACTAATATATCCGATCACTTCACTTGCAGGCGAAGGACTGGACTGTCCGGGTCGACACGGTAATAGTCATGGTGCAGTTCATATCGGTCGACTTCTTCTTCTTGAATATCAGCATCAGCTCGACCTTCCCGTTCATCCTCCCCGAGCTGCCCAGCGTCAGGCTCCCGGAGCTCAGCTCGCTCCGGAGGCTCGTATTCTGAGCGGTGCCGGCGAGGGCGTTCGAGTTCAGGGACACGGTCAGGTCGACCTTCTTCGTCGACTTGAAGTTCGCCTTGCTCTTCGGGACCGTGAACCGTCCCAGGGCGACCCCGCCGTAGGAGAAGGTAACATCGGTCGCGTCGTACTTGTACGGCCCGAAGTTGGTGTTCTTGATCCTTACCGGCGCGACAAATGACATGTCGAACGAGCTGTCCGAGCCCTCAGGGCCGGTGGTCAGGGACTGGATACGGAGCTGGCCGACGCGGAACTTCGGCCGGTGGACCCGCATCACGACGAGGGTGAACACGACAATCACGATCACCTGGAAAACCGCAAAGACGCCGATGTACAGGGCCCACTTCATCCTCTTCCTCCGCTTCGCCTCCTTGTCGTAGAGGGATTCAGCATCGCTCCGGGGGTGGCCGTTGGCGGCAGGAGCCAAGGGGGAAACCTGGGTGTGGTAGTGCTCGGCCATGGATTGAATGGAACAAAACCTCTTCTGCGTATTTTCTTCTGCTGGGGAAGTTCGTGCTCTGAGATGTCTGAGATTGTGTTTGGTGTACGCATTTATATATATAGTTATGTTTGAATCTGAGATCTTTGCGAGGAAACTGCTTCGCTTTATCCATTATTTAATAATAAAAATTGGAGCGAAGCAAACGCGTTGCCTTGACTTCGAGAAGCTTGACATTCGGAGGGATATTGTACAATGTACGGTGCCGAGGTTGCTAGGTTATTTAAATAAATGAGAGACAATCGAAGCTTCGATTTAATCTGTTCACTCGGCTGTCTGATGTGACATCTCCTTTTTTTTTTTTGGAGAAAATATTCGGTTCGGTTCTAATTTTGTAAAATTATGGGAAATTTGAAAAATTATGATACAAATTTTAATTGGATTAAGTTCTTTTATATTACAAGTTTAAATAGTTGTGAATTTTCTTTATATAAAAATATAATTTTTAATTACAATAATCGAATTCAAGATTCTACTTAAATAGAAGATACCATCTGATGTTAGTAAAAGATTATCTCTTTGAATAACCATTGTCAATCGTAAGTATGTTCGATCTACGCGTCTACTTTTCCATTGCTTCAACTATTAGCTTGATCTCTAGGAACAGCTCAGTAGAAATTAATGAGATCAATCGGTGCATGAAATTAACCGATCAAATTCGAGTGTTTCCCATATGGGTTGCACAAAATCAATCAAGATCATCGATGTTGTCGTAATTACGGGATTATAAATCGACCATAGAACCAGAACAGATGCCCAGCCCTTTTCCATGGAACTGGATGGCGTCCTGTGCGAAGTACTGGATTGTACGTACGGATTGCTGATGCTGTGTTGGGCCCCGAAACCAAAATTCAATTTTGGGTAGCGGAACTTCTCTTCAGGGTCCTTCGTTTCATACACACAGAAGGGAGCTCCGGATTCACTGCTTACGTGCCAAGGTCGTCGACAATGGCTCATGGACATTAGCAAAAAGGTTGCCCACAAACTTCCTCGTACTCGCCCGAGCTAGCAGCACAAGGGCTTGAAATTTCACTCGTCTAGAAGATCTATTCTAGACAGATAGAGCCTAAGAAGCTGTAGCATCAGTTCGTTAAACAACAGGAATTTCCACGATCAAGTAGCAATCTCGAACAAAGCGTTACCATTAGCTGGAATGATTCCAAACCCACAATTCCAATGTTTGCCATGGCAAGTAACCAGGCATGAGCTATTACACCTGAAAATGGCAACTATTTTACAGCGGAAGTTACCTGATCATCCTACTGATCCTACTGACCCGGAAATTGTCGGTTCATCTATAATAAAGTCTCGTTCAGGGGTTTGAAGGGGTTCAAACGTTTACAAATAGAGCAAGGGAGTTGCAAGGGAAAGGTGTTCACTTCATCTCAAATCAACAGCAATCATTTATTGAGTTCATGGCAGGCATAACATTACTGAACATGTCGCAACAAGTTCATGAATTTCCCATTAGCAATCAGGTCAATGTTCAGACACTCACAAACCAAAAGATAAATTAACAGAAAACCACATGAGAAACCACCTCGGTGTACCACTTTAGTACTCCCACTTCTTCAACTCCATGCCATCAGGTGGGCTACCCTCGACTTTCTTCGAGCCCACTTCCTTCCAGTTTGTGGATAGAACTGTTCCATTTGACTCGAGCTGAAAAGATGGAGAGAACATGAAGTTGTAATACATGTAAAAGAACATATATGCAAGACCGATGTGGTTTTTGAAGTGATCACGTACAAAAGATTTCTTCATAGCCTTCCTCATATCTTCATCGGCATTTTGGTATATATCCCGGAAGAGCTTGTTCAAACCAGCATCTCCATCTAACTGCTCCTCTTTCTCCTGATATTTCCAACAATTTGAAATTACAAATCCTTCTATACAATAAAGAAAGAATTGAGGTAGCCTACATGAAATCCCCGAGAAATTCTAATACCTCCTTCTTTACTTGGGCTTCCAACTTGTCCCAGTCTGCAGTCTTCTTCTTTGATGATGGATACACGGGTCTGCATGATTCCACTGCAAATTCACAGAAATAAGTTCATCAGAAAGAATTCAACTGGATACTCTCCTTAACCCTCCATTGAGTTCAGGAAATTAAAAGTGATAGAATTTTGCCTAGTTTTCCAGTATAACATTTTAACTTCCACTGAACCACTTGATGTTGGCTCTATTCTATAAAGTAACATCCTTAAAGCTGACTATAAACCTGATGAGACATTCACTTGTTGAGGAGCTGCAGCTTCTTTGCTGTACTCGAGGGACCTCCAGTGAATTGGTTCAGCTTTGGAAAGGCGTATCTCAATTTTAGTCTTCAGTATCTCATATCTGCACTTACCGGGAATTATCTGTTTTTCATCACAGCAAACAAGGAAAATTATTTGTCATTACAGTGTGAACTCAAATGGCAACAATTTGGATGGAATATCAGTACCAAAGTTTGTAAGAGAACCAAATGAAAAGTAATGATTAACGAGTCAAACGCACTGAACAAACAACGCAATATTCTACAGCACCTTTCCATAAAGTCTGGGTTGAAAATGATAAGCATCTTCACCAGGTATATTGATGGATACACTTAACTGCAAGAAAGATTCATAAGTTGTAGCAACAGAAAGAACAGAGATGTGTACTGTATTATTCACCAAAGCTGATCAAACTTTTGTCTGTTGAAAAAAGCATATGGCAAACTACATACAATCTGTTCCCCAAAGTCAACAGCCACATTCTCTTCCGAAACGCCTTTTGCTAAGATTGTCACAGCAATTTCTTCTGGCTTCTGGTAAAATTCATGCCTGTTGAAATGTGACTTTTCAGATGTCCATGCAATGAGGAACAAAAATTATTTGGGAGTAAAAGGAGTGAAATTCCAGACAGGCAGAGTCAACTGTCATTACAGGTCATGAACTGTCATAAATCTCACATACAGATTAACAAAATTAGCTAGGCACTTTCTTTACAATTAAGACAGACCAACTATTAGCATTTCCTTTCCATTAGTGGTGTATCAAGCAGTCCCACTGTGATAATAAAAGTTGAAGGCAAATATGTTATTTCAGTCAGCCATCAGTAGAGCAACTTTTCTAGGACTCTACAACAGCCATCAGCTAAAGACTGCTAGGATTTTCTTTTTATGGAAAAATAAAACTCATTCTGTTTCATCTACATATTTCACTCAGTAACAGAGTCAGGGTCTATACAACTAATCAAGGATACACTTGTCTCATCCTGTTTAAGAGATGGAGCTTCAAAATAACGTATAAAGTAAATGAAAAGTGGATAACCAAATATCAACAAGAAATTTTTTTGAATCCAGATGCCCCAAGAATCAAAGATCTTATCATTTTCTTCAGTTACCCTAACAGTCAGCAAAAGTATGATATTTCTTAATGATCAACACAAGAAATGTAATCAAATTCTACAAATACCTGTATTTTGGCTTGACTGATGTTGTAGCATTGACCTCCTTTGCTCTGTTTTGTCCTTCGTCGAATTGTTCAACCTTTTCAGTTTTTGTAGCAGATGAACGGTAACCAGCAGTAGGATTTTCCAGACTTCGTAAGATGCCAGGAGTTTTTATTTCAATTATATCATCTGCACGTGATCACACAAATTACGTTAGCCATCTAGCTGTTTCAAATGAAAATGGTGACCTAATGACTGACCATCCAAATTAAAAATGAGAATAAGGAAAAGAAAATTAAAAAGATTATGGGTTAATGATGTGACAACATAGGTCATGAATTAAGCAAACTTATAAACAAATCAATGAACAGATAAAATCATGTTTTTCATGATCTTGAGAGGTTTAGCTCTATGACTCCCAGTTGTAGGTATAAGCAGGACAAGCAATAGCATAATCTGTTCAATAAATGCATTGATCTAGTAAACCAAGTTTAGACAGATCGAAAGAGCATTTCATAACAGGAAAGACTAACAACTAGATGTTTTAAGCAACCTAGTGGTCTCTTACCAATGCTTGACAGTTGTAAAATATATTTACCCACCTTCAATGTGCCTTTTGCACTCGTCAAGCAATTTTGTGAATCTAGAATCATCTGGTGCAAGATCAGCACCTAGCTCGAAGGCTGCTTTTGCTGTCTGATATTCTTCAATTTTCATACAGGCAAAACTGGAAATAATTGAAAAGTCAAGCACATGATTATGAAATGTGTGGAGGAGAAGCCTTTTTTATGGGCTGTCAAGACAATCATGAAGATTCCATTTACAGAAAGTTGGTAAGTTGGCACATAATGCTATGTAAACAATGCACTCGCACCCCTTCCGAAAGTATGCCTTGGGCATTGAAGGATCCAACTCAATTGCCTTGCTAGCGTCAGAGACAGCATCTGTTGAAAATTGAAAGATGTAAGGTCATCAAGATGAGGATGAATCTAAAGACAGGTTGCTGCTGGCGATCTTTCCTGCACTGTAAGTCAGCCGACGCTATACTAGTCATGTGATATCTAGATCAGCTGCCTTATCAGTCTCATAAACCAACACGTACTTAATCAATTTGCCCCAAGTTCCTCTTTTTTTTTTTTTAAGACACACGGGCCAGTACAAGATCACGTTTGAATCTCCGCGCCAACAAAGCTGCAACTGACTGATAACGATTTCATTCACAAAGTCAATGCCACGCATCTGTCTCATCAGTTAGAGTTTTAATCAATTGGAAGTATTAATCTAGATCTACCACCAGTCATGATTCGCCAAAATTGACACAGATGAGTTTTGAGAAAAACAGGAAAGAAACTAAGACAATCGATAACAGTGCCCGCCATATGTCATTGATTCACAACGAGAAAACTGCTAATCAACGAAGAGGCGCAGCAACAGAATACCTACCGCGGAAGTGGCCGAGCTTGATGGAGGCCTGAGCGCGCTCGGCGAAGAGATCGGCGTCCCGAGGGTCCAAGTCAATGGCCTGGGAGAAAAGGTCAATGGCCAGCTCGAAGTCGTCATCGACGAATGCTTCCCTCGCTCTCTGTGCAAGCTCGTTCGCCATTGATGGATGTTCTCGATGAGCAGACCGGATCGACCGGGATTAAAATGTGTGCGAAATAGACTTGGATTCGAAGGAAGGAAGCGAGTGGAGAGACCAGAGAAGAGAGTAACTTAGAATACCGTCGGAGGGAGGGAAACCGACAAATAAGCAAGGAATTCCAGATTCTAGATGCTTCGTTTGGGCCCAAGAAGACTTGGGGGGGCTCAAGTCAACGGCGGGAGTCATTTTACCTGGGCCCAAACTGGGCCGGGAGAGCTTTTCAATGGGCCAGAATATTGGGCCGAAGAGCTAGTCCAGAATATTCATGGGCCCAGTGAAGTCATAGTCCTTCCTCGTAATCTTATTATTCGGTTATTTAATAAAAGTTTATTAAATTTTTTCCATGACATCATGGTTAGCGTCAACATTCGTCCCTGTTCTTCCCGTACGGTTTTGAAGATATGCCTATGCCGTTATTGTCTGTTAGGGGGAGAGGGGGAGAGAGGGAGAGAGCGGGGGGACATAAAGTCATAAACCATCGTGAACTTTATTAATATATATAATACATTATATATCAAATATCATATCTTCCTTCTCTATTTATTAATAATTATTATTTTTAAATATAATTTAATATATTTACTTACTTATCAGATATCATTAGTCAAATTTACGACCTCAACCCTGAACAAGGTCGACCCAAGGTTCTCTTTTATTGTCATAATTTTTCATTGACTTTTCAAGCAAGTTGTACGATTGCCGTGCATTACTCTCAATAATGGTCGATATTATCTCCAAATCCAAGTGGAGGCAACATTTAAAATTTCAACTGACCAGCAATAATTTTATAGTCTTCTAAGGGCGTCTGGGACACGGTTGTCTTCGGCACAATGCTTACATGCATGCATGCGTTATATACATACGTATTGTCGAACATTTGGAGGTTATTATTGTCATTTGAAAAAAGTCCATAGTTAAGTCTCCAGAGCATTCAACAGTTAAAGAAAATAATAATGAGTTATAGATCGAACACTTTTATTTATATTTATATTATTTATTATAATTATTTGATTTAACAATTGAATAATTAAGCAACTGGACCGCACATGCTTAGTTATGACAACATTATTGTAGCGTCTGGTCTTGCCAGTTCCCACCTTGGGAGAGCGAATCCTTAATGCATAATCTAAAAGGATGACTTCTCTTTTGGATAATTAAAAGAGAAGAACAGGCAAATATCCATTTATATATATAATATTTCATTTTCGTTTTTTTTACTCAATATATGCGTATTTTATTTAAAAAAGACCCATAAACTCGAAAAAAAAAAAGGATAAGTGGTCTGGTAAATAAATGAATATAGAGAGATTGACTCATAAGGTTTAAATATAAATGGATTTTAAATTAAAAATGATACAATAATACCAAATTTAATTTAGCTACCAGGACTTTACACTTGGAGCTCAGCTCAATTGAGAAATTGGTACAGCCGAAAAGGAAATTTTAATGAAAAAAATTTACAGGCTAAGTCAAAAATTATTCAAAGCAAAACTATAGCTGTCTAGGTGCCTAATTAAGATGATGAAAAATATAAACCAAATACATCTCATTCGTTTTATTATTTTTTTAATCTCTTTATTTGTTTGGTCAAAGGAGTTATTTTTTTTTATATATGTGAGCTTTCCCCACACGTGACTTTTCCCCGTCAAATCAGCAACCATTTAGGGCAAAATCCATGCCCAAACCCTCCAGCTCATCGAACCCCAGGAAGATCTCTTCACCCAGACCCAGATTTGGAAGATTTACAATCTTGTCATCACTTTCACTGACACCCCACACCAGTCTTTCCTGTTTGCACGGGCCGTCCTCCATTGTTGCAGTTGAAGCTGGAGAGCTTTCATGGAGGATATGATCAGTAGTTGTAATTTCTTGGGGGAACTTGGGCACGTGTTTTGTTTCACCCTTGGTGCCGCCGCCGCCGCCTGCAGTGGCGGGTTTCTTAGGAGCTGAGAACTTGCTCGGACGGGTTATGCCAGCGAGAGCGCTCCGGCGAGTGGGTTGGCTGTGGCTGTGCTCTCCAGTGTAGGTCACGATGAACATCCCCGGTTCCGAGCTGCTCCGCTCGACCTGTTTCCTTGCGGAGCATCCCTTTGAACTGCTGCACCTGTAGTAGCTCCTGTAGATCAAACAAATTGTATATTAAGATTCAGTATTCGAACACAGGACCCAGCCTCGTAAAAGATACAGAAAAGAGTTTGAAAGATAACCTTGGGTAAGGAGATCCCTTGATCGGTTTCTGGCCATATTTACGCCAAGCCCAGAGATCGGATGAGATGCTGTCCGGTGTTACGTGCTGCACCACCTGTTTGTTCTGACTCTTCCTGCAGGAAGAGATCGGATTAATAAAATCGTTACGTTCGAACCATCCTTAAAAAGTCTCCATTCTCGAGCGTGGAACTCTCTCTTATTAGCCACCAAAACCAACATCCATAGAGAAAAAATGGAATCCAATCCCTCACCTCCTTTTATACTTGGCAGTTGCAGTATGAACGCAATCAATGTCCCCCGGTGCAGCCACTGCGGATGAACCAGCTCCTTCCTGCAGCTTCCCAGCACCGTTCATCTCCATGTCCTTACCGGCTGGAGTGTCCTGCAAGGAGGCGGGAAGCATCACTGCATCGAAGAGCCCTTCCAGGTCATCCAAAGCCGTCGCCATCTCCAAGGAGCCGGGGAAGTCGACAGGGAACTGTGTATTATCCTGCACCGAGCTTCTCATCATAGGATCATCGACGAACGAATCGAACCACTCCATGATGTCACAGGTAGCGTGGGAGGCTTGGCTCATGTATCCCCGCACCACGGCTTCCAGATCCCAGTCATCCCCGCTGACGAACTCGCCCATAAAGGAATAAATAATATCGAAAGCTGGAGAAGAAGAAGAGGAAGAGGAGGAGGAGAAGAAAAGCCTGCGTACTTGCGAGAGAGATAGAGATGGAGGACTAGAGTAGGAGAAATATATATATACACACACACACATTGATAAGCGAGTAGGAAATATATACAAACAAGCAATAAGTCGTACCAAATTAAAATTAAAATTGTTGAAAATTTCTTTCATTTAAATAATATTTTAATGAGTTTTATCAACTAAGAAATCTTTACCATTTAGTAAAGAAGTTCTACTTGAAGTAAAATTCGCTCAAATCTATTAAATTTTTTAATAAAAAATACAATTTCTCATAATATACTTGTGAAAATTGAACTCGTAATCTATTTATTTCGAATAAAGAATGGTTCGGTTATATGAAATCTCTTTTCTCATATCTATTAATTTTTCGGTACGGCATGAACAGAAAAAGGGGAAAATCACTCGTAGGGATACAGCCAAGGCAGCACCGTCGGGCGCTATCACCCGAACCGGGGATTAAGGAACCAGCCAATTGCTGCATCCACATTGGGTCCGTTGACAAATGGGAAAAGTCAAAGGTGTTTTAATTGAACGCCTCCAATCGTCCCACTCTGTTTAATATAATTTTTCCTTGCCCGCTGAAATTGTCAAACCGTTTTAAATGAACAGCCGCACAAGCTACTTCAGTAGCCGAAATCGAGTCTCTCCATAATTCTTATTAATGTTCTTAGACTTCGGTTCAAGTTTAGCAGGGTCACCGGCCCGGCGATCGCGATGTTCGCGCATCCCGGCTGACATCCGATTTCACAATCATTTAATTTACTCGTTTTTCTTTTCTCTGCTCTTCTGCGACATCTTCGTGAAATTTTAGTATAATAATCGGAACTCGAGCGAACGTGTTTCTTTTCTTTTTCGTACGTATTAATTCGTATTCAGAAGTCTAATGAAACATGTTAGTTTAGTTCATTAACGGATAAAACTATCCGGATTAAGAATTTTCTACGATTGTAAGATTCAAACTTGAAATATTATTTAAAGAAAAGAGGCGTCGGACTGCTCCGGTGTGATCGTGTTGGCTTCATTGACATTCTTTGTGCCCATCCTTCGTTATAAAGAGCTAAGTTAGAAGTCCATGCAAGGAAAATTTCCCACGTCAGGTCGGCTGTGGACTCTGACAAATGCTAATTTTTTAAATAAAAAATAATATCGGATAATTTTCTGGGAAAATATTAACAAAAAAGAAAAAATTGGAGATATTTTTTTCTTCCGCAGGTAGGTTTATACCGAGTCGGTCCCCCTATCTCTTCCACGCGCACTACTCCACACACAGGTTTTTAAGTGACATCTGCTCGGTCGATATTCGCTGAGTGTCAATTTTGTTCTGACCGCAAAGTACTTCGGAAGGTTACCGGTGGAACACATAATTTTTTTAATAATAAGGAGTTTTTTCCTCTGAATTAGTGTAGAATGTGATAAGTTAAATATAATACAGTGATACTGTTCTTAAACTGCAATCGGGTGATTACCTTTCTTGTTCTTTCAATCCCTCTGCGTTCCACGCCGATCCGGCCGGGCCAGTGGACGCCCTTCGTGAACGTAAAATGGGGAAGAGGAAAAAGAAGAAGAAGATGGACCGCCGTGCATGAGAGGCAAGGAGGGAAGAACTCCCGGAGTCAACAAACGCGGCAATATTATTTTCCATATACATATACATATATATATATATATATACACACGCTTCGTGAGCAAGTTGCAGATTGCGGTCCTGATTGAAAATCATATCCACGACGGAGCTGCTCCAAAAAAAGTCGAGAAAATCTGACCTAACTTTTGCAATTTGCATTATTCCAACAGTAATGTTCACTTTTATTTTTAAATAACGACGAAGTTTCTCCCCCGGTTACACTGCGACCGTGTTTAGACTGTGACTTTGTACTGTGAGATTAATGAGGGCTGTTTTTCCAGCTGGGATGATGATGGCCGAGCTTTTAACTTGTTATGCAGGTCGGTTGAAGGATCGATCGACTTACATGAGGGCTCTTGGATGTAACCTCTGCATCCTCTCTCGATCGCAATCATCGAAAAGATCCGGATCTTGAATGGATTTCGGCATGAAGCTCGGGGGTTTCGCGGGCAAGTTGGTGCACTGGTGACATTGGGTCCATCCATCATTTGCAAGAGTTTGTAGAGGCGTCCCGAGCTAGTTCCCCTTCTACTCTATTAGACCTTTTCCTATAAGGTGGAAGCTGTAGCGTACAGCCTGTGGGCGAGACCCATTTTTTTTTTTGTCTTTTTTTTTTAATATCGAAGATTTCCGGTGCAGTAACAACCAATTAATCCACGGGACAGTGTATGATATGGCATAGGACCTGCCATTAATCCTAGATACCGGCTCCTAAGAGTGTCGAATCCTAGACCCGATCTATTGTATGCTATTAGCTTACCAGTTAATTTGTTCCTGGGAAGCGACTGCGCTGGAGGTTTGGAAAAAGCAATTGGTGACTAAACGCGGCTTCGTGATGCCTTCTTTACCGCACTTTTAGAGGATAGTGAGAGACGGGAGACTGGTTGTGCCAATACGAGATGGCGAAGGTTCAAAAACTGAGAAGCCGTGTTCTTTGATTTCCCAATCTTGTACTCTTCGAAGTCTACAAGCCAGCTATGCCTCTTGACATTTATTTTCGGATTTAGTTGTTTGTCCAACTCTGTCTAGCTAATGGTTCTTGGTTCCATGTGTACTTGGATCCGACGCGCCTCTCTTTACATCAGTTGTCCTGGAATACATCCAATGGCTGGAATGATCAACACCGGACTACACATTTTCAGGCTCATGAACGAGCAAAGTTCACAGCGTTTGATCACTGACCATTGGTCAAGATCGTATTCCTCGAAAGCAAACTTCGTAGATGGTAATATCAGTGCATAGACACGAGTGAAAATACACGGCACAATGACATTGTAAACGCAAGGATATGCAAAAATACCGACCCTCCCATCCAATGAGACGGAACTTAACGCTCCAAAACTAATGTTACAATGAATACAAGCACCAAAATCTGATAAATTTGTAATAATGATCCGGATGATGAAAGGAAAATCTACCGATTCTTTCTAGAACTCAAAGAGAACAGGTATGCCAACGCAAGTATGAGACCGAACCTGCCGATGCAAGGGCTGCAGAGGAGAGAACTCATCAATAGCTTATCTGCAATCCCCCATTTTTTGTTCAACCTCAGCTGCAATGTACATCGTAGTAACATGCAACTATATTTTGTTACTATCGTAGCAAAACTTTTTCAGCCTCTGTGTGATGCGAGGCTGACCCTCTTCCCTTCAACAGAGAATTTCCCACTCCTTTCAAGCTGCAGCAAGAGTAAGAAGATCCTAGCACATTAGCCACAGGAAGGAATGCAGAAGACAAGTAAAACCCACAGGTGAGTCTGTGCAAGAATGCAAACCAAGGGCAGGGGCAGTTTATATCTGCCTCCAGATGAAGGCTGCAAGTTGGAAAGTAGACAAAAAGTAGTTCACTGCCTTTTCCTTTTGAAGGTTTACTAATTTTGCAGCATGGTTAAAACACCTTCAAGATGGAGACGCAAATGCTAAAGAGCTAGTGTCGCAGACTCATAGTCAGTCACACATGCACCACGACTTCCACAAAACTTTTTATTTTTTGGTCACCCATTATAGGGCAAGCGTGAAGCTTAATAGTCAGGGAGAAGCCAAATCTCCAGTGCAAAAAGTAGTTCAATCTGATAAGAAAGACCAGCAAAATAGAAAGCATACCTTTCCTTTAAGGTAGGTAACTGCATCCTTCTCCGAAGGAAATTTGGAGAAGATAGCGGGTGACCACTCTTCAGCAAGGACTTTTAGCTGTTTCAACTTCAGTGATTTACGGGGTTCCTGACAAATAATGGCGGGAAAAATGAGAATCAGTACTTAATTTAGATGGGGAAAACTGCTAATAATATAAGTAATGTGGATCGAGGCCGATGGTTAAGACATACCTGACGAAGAAGCTGCTTACACAGCCTTTTCAAGTTCAACTTCTTCACGTCAGGCTTTTCTGTGTCTACTATGTCAGAATATTTTCTCTTTAACGAAACAGAATCAGAAGATTCTTCATCACTCCCAACATCCAAGGATGTCTTTTTCCCCTGGAAATAGCAACCAGCTATTTTCTTTGGCCTGTCTTTGATACCAAGTCCTTGCTTCCCAGTTGTAGATTTGTCCTTAAAAAATGGGGGGGAATAAAATAAACCAACACAGTAACAACTAAATTTGACTTTAAAATTGTATTTGACCATATATCTGCCTTTCTGATTATACCAGTTAAGCTTGTCAACTTAAAATGAATCCCAAAAAATAAAATGCATCTCAATCCAAACGCGTTCTGGTAAACCAGTTAGTAAAGCTCTTGTATGTATGAACCATCAAAAAACACAAAATATCATTGGTAAGTGCTAAGCAGTGCAGCTCATCTGAATTCATTTTCCACATTGACAGTTCAACCATATATTCCAAGAGTAAACTATCAATTTCGTCCTCAATGTTTCGTTCGGCCATCAATTTCAGCCCTAATTGTAAATTGCCAACAAAATAGTCCCTAATGTTGCAAAAAGCCCAACGATTATATCCTTCCGTCATCCAATCGTTACTTTGTTTCGAATCTTGTTAATTCCCTTAACACCGTCTGAAAAAAAAAAAAAAAAACTCTTTATTCATCTCGTTCCTCACTGTGCTCATTCCTTCACCGTGCCCTAATCCCTCCATTGAACTTCCTTCTTCTCCTAATCCCTCCATCACAATTCCTTTGTCTGATCCGAAATCTGATTCCTTCTTCGCCTAATTGCTTTGTTCATCCGTGTGATTCGAGCCCTAATTGCTTTGTTCTTATTCTCTGTTCGGGAAGTCTCAGGAGAAGAGCCTCGTTGCGACCCGATCCGAAACCGCGAGGACGACATTGAAGCCCATCATCGATCCTACTTTTTGCCAACTGCATCTAGAAGGTAATGAGGATTGGCTTGTACTTGGTTCCTTGGTTCTCTATTCTTCACTGCACAAATATTCCCACTTGCTGCAAAATACATTCATTCCTTCACTGCACAAACGTTCTTCTCTGTTCTTATTCTTGCTGCAACTGCATTTAAGCGCGGGAAATTACCCTTCCATTTGCTCGTGATGGAGGGATTAGGGGAAGAAGGAAGTTCAATGGAGGAATTAGGGCACCGTGAAGGAATAAGCACGGTGTTAAGGTAATTAACGGGGTTCAAAACGAAGTAACAGTTGGATGACAGAAGGATATAATTGTTGAGCTTTAACATTAGGGACTATTTTGTTGGCAATTTACGATTGGGGATGAAATTGATGCCCGAACAAAACATTGAGGACGAAATTGATAGTTTACTCTATATACCAAATAATATCGAAGTACCTGGACAAGCTTGTAGAGATTCTCTTGATCTTCCTCAAAAAAAACAGTTCTTTCATTGTTGTTACCAGCTTCTTTACTAGAGGCTGACTTCTTACTAGCAGACCCCGCCCCAAGAAAACCTCCAAAAATAAAGCCATATTTTGTACCCCACCAGTCAGCTGTAACCTGGCTTTTCTTTCCTGTCATGTGAAAAGGTCATTGTAAAATATGTAAAATATGCAAAAGGTCAATCATGAATTTTGCATAAATAAAATCAGAAGATGGCAACAATTTTGAAAATTGAAAATATAATATGCATATAGATAGTCCATGTCTGGAACAAGCACAGAAAGTTTTTTTCTTTAAATGTTGAACATAACATAGACTGCTTCAGTAGTTTCATTGGCAGCATAACATTTTTTTTTTTTAATCAATGCAAGAAACAACACTTTTGTTCTGATTATCATGCAGGCCTATTGTTGCAACAGGTTACCTTCAGTGGAAGAAACATGGGTTTCTGATATATCTGCATCACCAACTTTACCGGGAAGATCAGAATCAGAATCTACCTCCGCAGGTTCAGACTTCTTTACCTGCAGAGTAAAATGTGCCAATGAAAAGATGAGAGCTTCAACTGACAATCAAAGCTTATTTCAGCAATAATGTCATATAAAAGGCCTTCAAGAAAGTTCCATAATGCTACTGCCTTGTTCTTCTTCAACCAAGAACCAAGTAAAGATCATGGTCTTCAATGCCATGGTTTCGTCTTTCGAAATTGAAAAGTTTTTTTCCCCTGTTATCGCAGGGTATCAGGATTTGCCTGACTAATCACCGCGGCCACATATGCACACATGCAAATCCACAGGGCAGGCAAAAATTACAATGGTTTTTAGAGTGCAAACTGGCCTAAAAAATAAAAAATGTTTTTTAGAGTGCTGCACCAGTAGTTCTGAAAACTCCTTCTCATTAGATAACATGGCAAACAAAAATTACAATGTGACAGCAGACTTCTTCAGTACAAACTTCCAACAATGATCACAGCCAATTGAAAACTTGAAATATAACACTATTCTACATGTCATACAGGCTAAAAATTCAAGAAATGAGAAAAAATTGCTTGAGAACATACAAGAATTCCTTCAAGATCCTGTGAAGAATATGACTGAACCAACTTGCCCTTTTCTCTTTTCTGATACCTAAATCACAGTGATAAAAGAGTCAAGCTTAAAAACGAAAGAAAGTAGAAATTGTCTAGGAAATACACACACTAAGTATAGCAGCCAAAGTATCAAGCTGCTCCACTGACCTTCCTCTTGCTCGAGTAGCCTTAACTAACCGTGCCTGGTCATTAGAATCTGTAGTCTCTTTATGCTCCTGAGAATCGCCTTTTTCTGCTGCAGCAAGCACTAGAAACATATGATGCAGTAAGCTGTCTCAGTTACATGGTAAAGTTCCTCTTCTATGGACAGAGTTAAGAGAATTATAGCAAAAAATTTAGCTAAAGGATGAATTTTGAACTTTTGAGAACCCATACCTCCATCAGTGGTTTCTGCACTTTGCTGCAGTATGCAAATGCAACAAGAAAAGATTCAGAAAGACTACTAAAGTAGTGTTCAATTCATGACAATATGCAAAGAAACATACCACTTTCAATTTCTTGAGAATACTGTCAAACTGTGTAGTGTCAAAAGCCCATTGGTTGGGCTTCTCGGCGCCCACACCTGTTCCAAAAACAAAAATTCGTCACTCAAGAGTCCAGAAAACCCTTATCAATCAAAAACATACGTTGTGACAGAACAGTGAGAGACAGACCGATAGTGTCCTGCTTATTCTTGACTCTGACATGACCTTTGATCCCTTGCTTGTCCTTTCCAAGCCCCTCACCTTCCTCCCAACCCTACAGACATTCACAGAAATCCACATGAAACTCTAATTCAAGCTCGTAACTGCCAGGCCGATGATTCACGTACCTCAAATGCACCAGAGACTCACCATTTGTTTCATGAGGCGAAAAGCGGCAGACTGGCGGGCGACCCCGACATAACAGAGAGGACCTTCCGGCGCCGCCATAGGTGCTGTAGCTTCTTCTTCGGTGGGTCGGCGATCCGGAGCCGTCACTCTGCCTTCGGGACGAGAGAAGTTTGGAGACCGCGCTTCTTTCTCTAGACCTAACAGAGGATGAGCGATTATCAGGTGCTTGACGTAGTACCTTGGCTGGCTGGGCATCTGTTTATTTAGCGGTGGCGATTTAATCTGCTGTGCAATGGAGGCTTTCGGTCATTCGGTGGGTTGTTGGGTTGGACACGTGCCCTGCTGCTGGGCCTGGGACAGGACCGGGCCGGACTATAAGTGCAGACCGGTACATTGTGTAGCTCTACGATCCGGTTCATTCCGGTTGATCAAGAGAGCCATCCGGTTCAACGCGAAGACCATGAAATTCCGCTTGTTGCCCATAATATAGCCGATCGGGCCTAGTTTTGTAATTTTGCTGGCACAACTCTATTTATTAATTAGGATTTTTTTATATTGATAGTGTTCAACACAGTAACAAATAATTAATCGGTCGGATGACATATTATACAACCTGAGCCTGACATTAAACTCACAGATACCGACTCCCATAGAGTCAAAATTTGAATTTAATTTACAGTGTATTATCTGCTTATCAATGAATTCACCATCCGGAGGCTAATTTATTAAAGAAGATGCCATCTGAGCTCCTCCACCTTACAAAATTTGTCACAATTTATTTTTATATTTCAAAAAACTGGTTGGGTGGCCGTAAATGTATCTCTGTGTTCCCGGCGTACGATAAGCCCAACTGGCGAAGTGATCAGACTTTCAGACTTCTAGCTGGGCGTACTGTACACCGGGTGTACCGAATTCACCCAGCATTTGTTGACGGTATGTCTCTAAATGATGTCTGTATATGCATACATATATTTTGATAATCGAGGTATTTTGACGCTTTCCAGTTCCAACTAGCGGGGTTGCAATATGTTCTACTCGGAGTACACACAATAATCTATAAATCACGTGTAACATGTAAGTCAAGTGAACCCGATGAATTCAAGTATTATAAAGCTCCCACTTTAAAAAAAAAAAAAACATTTGTAAAATTCGAACTCCAGAGGTTCTCCTGTGCGTCCCAGGCCTTAAGGTCTTGGAATGATGTTTATAAAGTATCGTTCACTTCCAACGCCTTGCCCCCGCGGCCACAGTTATTCAGAACCTCGCCATGGCCACTCAGCTCCTCGCTTCTTCAATCCCCACCACTTCCCTCCGACCCAACCCGCCATCTTCCTTGCACCGTGTCGGCTATGCGGCCATTAGGCGCCCAGATTTCCAGGTCCCGAACCATTTCCCTCTAATTCTTCGGCCTGCGCCACAGCTCTCCGTCGTAAGGGCAGCATCAACAGCTGCCGTCGAGGTCGACGGGGCCACAGCCTCCACCAAACCATCGAAGTCGCTGCCCTTCAGAGTGGGCCACGGGTTCGACCTCCACAGGCTGGAGCCCGGGTATCCTCTGATAATTGGCGGCATCGATATCCCACATGATAGGGGCTGCGAGGCTCACTCCGATGGTAATTGCTCGTCCCTTCTTGTTATTCTTCTGAAAAATACATCTGGGGTAATAAAAATTGGAACTTTGCGTGAACTCAGCACGTTGATTTTTTTAATGGATTTCCATAATCAATGGGTGAATTTGACTGCAGGGGATGTGCTGCTTCATTGTGTTGTGGATGCGATTTTGGGGGCCCTGGGGCTTCCCGACATCGGGCAGATATTCCCAGACTCTGATCCCAAGTGGAAGGGGGCGCCGTCTTCTGTTTTCGTCAAGGAAGCGGTAAGTTAACAATGCTCTTTATGAAGTGCGATTCATCTGCTACTATAGTATCTTCGATTTCTGCAGATGTTTCGGGCTCAAGTTGTTTCTAAATATCATCTGGAGGTTTCGTCTTAGCAAAGAGTTTATAAGATCGGGATTACCCCCCGAAAAGGAATTTAGAAGATCTTTATTGCCATGCCCCTTTGAGCTTATTGCTGCAGGCTTGTAGATTTGTAACACTCTTCTGCTTGATAGAAGGAAGTGAACCTACGGTGGATTATGTTCAATGAAAGATCATAGACAGCATAAACTTTGGCCCAAAAACATTGAATTTTGCTTTGTCTATGGGTAATTTCGATCTCTTCATTGGCTCATACTGACTGAATCTGATTCCCTGTGGTTTGGTATGCTTTCAGGTCCGTCTCATGGACGAGGCAGGTTACGAGATCGGGAACTTAGATGCCACACTGATACTTCAGAGGCCGAAGCTCAGCCCGCACAAGGAGGCCATCAGGTCCAACCTGTCCAATCTGCTAGGCGCGGACCCCACTGTTGTGAACCTCAAAGCAAAGACCCACGAGAAGGTTGATAGCCTCGGGGAGAATCGTAGTATTGCAGCTCATACAGTTGTCCTTCTCATGAGGAAGTGATGAAAGGGTTGGAGAAATCAACCTTATGTACCTTTTATCCATTATCTGTGTGCCCTGAAGGCCGTGCACCTTAATGAATTTAACGATCAATGAAATTACAGTTATAGATGCAAAGACAGGTCTGTCTGATCATTGATTTGAGAGAATTTCTGTTTAGGCAAAGAAGAAGAAATTAAATGAAGGTAAAAGTTATACATTCTATATGATGCTGCTTTCACAGAGACCTTGAGCATGATCAGTTTTCAACTGTTTTTGCTGATTATGAAGGGTTTGCAAATTTCAAACTTTTATTGATGTTGAAGTGATTACTTTATGTTGCTGAATGCATGCCATGCCCTTTGGTTTCATTGAGCTGGACGGTGAGACATGCATCATAGATCGAGTTTCTCATGTTTCTTGGATGCATTGAATCGTGATGCTCATGATTTTGTACTTCAATTTGAACAGTGCAGCTTCTTTAGTCTTATGGCTATGGTCATTTAAAGTCGGAAGATTGAATGGACAAGTGCTTCCAGAAACGGAGTAGGCCATTTTC
This sequence comes from Lagerstroemia speciosa, assembly GCA_037672795.1. NCBI lineage: Eukaryota > Viridiplantae > Streptophyta > Magnoliopsida > Myrtales > Lythraceae > Lagerstroemia > Lagerstroemia speciosa. The sequence continues at coordinate 3,849,965 of CM075298.1, read as the reverse complement.
AGGATTTTAATGTGTGGCCCAGGAAGCCTGCAATTCTCGTCCTCCCTCCATGCCTTTCACGTTCTCTTTCTTGGATATAGTGGGAGTTTGTTCTCTCCGGATCCTGACAAATCCATCGATCCTTGTAAGTTTATGCACAAACACATATGGGTGAACTTACTAAGGATTATTCACGCAAGGGGCAAATCAAACTCTTGACCTTTGCCAATCACTGTTGTATGATATCCACTTGATCTAACCTTGATGTTGGCCTTTCACGTTTTTCAGTTCCTTTGAAGTCTCGCCGTGTTATAATGATCAGGATAAGTGAATTTAAAGGCATGAATAACATGTTTCCATATGAGACAGATTAATTCCAGTAGTATGCTATGGCTCATCAGCCAGTGGATGAGTGTTTGTCACATCTAGCATGTTGTTAGGATCGTGCTGGCAAGCCCAGGTTCGATTCTAAGTGAGGCTAAAAACGAGCATTTCGCAGCAGAGTTGGGGCATGTGTGACCTTTGACAAGAAGGGATGCGTGAACTTGCAAAGTCCAAATTCTAATGGAATGTAAACAGGCAAACTGGTCGAACTGAATACTGTTCTTCACCGGTGGCACCTTGACTGGGGGACTTGGCTTCCCTGTCTTCCAGGCTGCGCTCTGCTTTTCCTACAAGAAGGGCGTGAATTGGCAAAGTCCAAATCCTAATGGAATGTAAACTGGCAAACGGGTCCAACTGAATACCTGTTCTTCACCGTTGGTGCCTTGACTGGGGGACTGGGCTTCCATGTCTCCAAGGCCGTGCTCGTATTCCTGCAATGATGATGATGTCAAGTCCAATCGAAAAATGTCGAGCTTCGGGCTAGTCTATACCCAAACCCAACATCCGGTCTCATCTCTGCTGTTCGATGATGATTTAGATGACAATTTCCGTTGGGAGACCACCAGAAGATTGGACAAAGGGCACGAACTTTCATCGAAGGTCTGGACAAAGTTTGCAGAGCTCAGGGCCTCAATTCCACCCCCCGAAAGAGTAAGATTCAAGGCCCGAAAGCCCCGAACACCCTGCAAATGCATGTAATAAGGGCAAGGCCATGCCGTAGCACTTACTCGGGGTACCTCGCTAGGATCTTTTTCTGCTTACAGGGGAGAGTTCAAACCGTGCAGTCTAATTTCCTGATGAAAAGGCACATGCTTGTACCGTTTTGTTGGTTCTTGAGGGAGCATAGAAGCAATAGACTTGATCCAGTGTAGTTCGATTTTAAGAACAGGGCTCGGCGATCAGGTCCATGAAACCTGGAAGGAGGCGAACATTGCAATAATAGCCTATACCTGCAAGATATGGCATAAAAGCAACTTTGAAAAGCATTTCCCTCACAGAACTTCAACAAGGGAGCTTCGATGGTAGGAACGTAAATGGATTCAACCGGTCTCCCGTTAGGTCCTCAAATCCCGTTCCATATTCCACATCACAATAAGGGTTAAAACGTTGCTAAGAGCTTGAAACGGAGGGTACCTCAAAGAATGGAAACAGAGACCAGAATCTTACATCCAATTCTATGGTAGCAGAAGAGCATAGAAGGGGAATTTCTTTGGTAGCATGCACAAGTTCTGCAGGTGCAGTTAAAACATTACGATGGTTCATGCTGCACAGAACATACATCAATAGAACACATAAAGATCGTTCAAGATCCAGTTCGAAGGTTCCTCCAGGATTCTTTCCACTGCAGGAAATCAGTGATACGATCTCATTACAACTCCAGAAAAAGTACGATAAACTTCACAGAGCCTGCTAATCATATCTCGCTCACAATCCTGGTTATGTATGCCTCGGAACCCAACCATTAATGAAAGCTCATGCCGTACTTTAACATTACCATAGAATGTAAGGAGATTGCACGGGGACACGACAACAGCAAATCTTGCTAAAACATCAGCTAAACTAGCAATTAACTCAGACTCCGAAGTGAACAAGCAAAAGACAGTTGTCTCCTTTGATTACAATCAACTCCCAACAGGAGGAACAGAAGTTTCAGAGGCTCTTCTATGTACAATTCTACGATGCGTGACATTCTAAAGGGGAAAAAGAAACATACAAAATGAACAGAATTTCAAAGAAATCCATTTTGTATAGTCACTTTTCTGATTATAAACAGGCAATGCCTACAAGGAACAGAGAAAAGCAGCGTAGCCAACGAGAGCCAAATGCAGATCTCTTGGTCTCGGATAACATTACATCAACTACCCTTTCTCTGGAAAAGGAAACCACCTCAAATTGATCATCCCCAAGTGGCTCTGCCTCCAAAACTTAAAATAGCCTAAGCTTAGGTCAAACGAATATGTTTAATTTTTAACTATGCATAAAACAGCAAAAATAGTTTTTTTTTTCTCTTGTTCTTGTCTTTTTAGGGTTCGGTTGAATGTTCCCTGTTAGACTGACGGAGCAGACGCCTTTCCAGCCTGGTCCAACACATCGAGGACCTCTGTCCGGCTCCTCACGATCCGGTGGAACACCTCCCGGATCTGCTGCTGCAGCGGGACCAGCCCCTCCTCCATCCTCCGGCAGGTCTCGGCCAGCTCAGCCACCTGTGCCGCCGCCTCGTCGAGCTTCTCCGCCGGTACAGGGTACTGGAAGCCCTCTGAGAACTCCATCAACGGTTGCCCCAGCTTCTCCATCCTCTGCATCTCCTCCAGCAGCCCTACAGGGGACGACCCTTTCTTCTCCTTCTTCTTCCACTCCTCGCCAATCTTATCGTGCAGCCCCATCATCGACTGGGCCCACCCCAATTGCCTCGGCACCTGCAATTTCAATCAATCAGGCAACTTGCGGTGATTGATTAATTAAAGTTGGAATCTTTTTTGCTGAATTCCGATGGCAAATTCGACTTTTCATGTTCGAATGACCTGGAAATGGGTGGCGAGTCCGGTCCGCTCCTGGCAGGGAATGGCCGCGACGAGGACCCACATCACGAACACCGTCACAATGCTCATGATGTAGACGGGCATGGCGAGTCCCGATGATTCCGCGCCGCGTGGCGCCACCACATTGGCCGACATCGCCTGAATCTGCTTGGCTGCGGACCAGTTCTTCGGGATCCCCCAGGAAGTGGATCGGGATTGCCCTGACCCCCTGTCCTTGGTGGCCGAGCCGCCTCCGCCTCCACCCCGGCGGCCAAAAGACCAGGACCGCTCTGTAGATTTGTGGCCGCCGGAGGAACTGTCCCTGTCATCGACACCCAAAGCGTGGATCAACCCCGCCAAGGCCTTCTTGGCCCGCCTCGCCTGGCCCTCTCCGAGGGGCCGCTGCTCGAGGGCGGCCACCGCGATCTCTGCCAGCTTCTGGCATTGCCTCACCGAGTCGACACCGTGCATCACGGCGTTGCAGACGTCGAGGGCCTTCACGGCCCTGTCTAGAAGCTCGGGGAGCAACCTGTCGAGGGGAGGCTTGGAGATCATGCTGGGTTCTCGCCCCATGATGAGGACGGCCTTGAACTCGGCCTCACAGCAGAGGAAAACGTCGAGCAGCTTCCGAACCCATGCAATGGAGAGAATGGGCTCCGACGAGGAGGCGGAGGAGGAGGATGATGATGAGTCATCTGCGAGAAGATCGGCGAAGCGGTCCGAGATGTTCTTCTGGAAGATCTCGAGGTCCTCGAGCTCCTGCTCGTGGTTTCCGTCCATGGAGGCCACCTGATTCCGGCGGATACTTATCCGGCTGAGGAAGGATCCCTGATACTCTGTCGCCGGCATCTTTCCTTGTCGTTTCACCAATTTCGGATCTTTGGCAAAGGAATGAGAAGAAGTCTAGAAAAAGAGAGAGATTGGAGAGTTCTGTGGATTGAAAAAAGAAGAAGAATAGGAACAGGAATCGGAGAGGAGGAGGAAGGAGACGGTTGGAACTGTTATAAGGCAGGGGAGGAGGTAGGAGAAACCTCAAAATTTGGAGGGTCAAAGGGGCTGGTCAAACGGCGAGACCGTTTCGCGTTTCCTGCCTCGATGAATGCCCCTGGACTTTTTATTTCCCACTTTACCCCTAGTACACCGCAAGAATTGCTGGAGTACCCGATTACGACGGGGAGACCTCACTGATACATTGAAATCGGTAAAAATTCATGTACAAAATGAACTCTGCCTCTCGAGTCTCGATTGATGGACCAGTTACATTTGAATTTTATTAAACATCACATAATGCATATAAAATAATTTTATTTATATATCTTAACCCTAAAAAGGTAAAAGAAATATGTGATAAAAAGAGCATGAGAAATCACACAAGCGATATCAAATTACAAACTATCATTCACGGTTGTTTATTACATGCAGTGCAATCTAATAATTGTTGCACAAGCTTCCTTGCTAGGAAAGCGTACGACCTCTTGGTTATCGAACACGATTGATGATCGTCCCGATGCGCTTATTACTTCGAGAGCGCCCCTGAAATGTCGCGTGCGAACTAAGAACGGAAAAAACACTGACAGTACAAAAAAATTTGCCTAATGTCTGTCTCGGTGCACCTATTACTTCTGTTAACGTAATTAACAATTGCGGACATGATGTTCACGTGGTTTTTACACGATCGGTGACTTCGAATATTGAATGATATTGAAATATGTAGCTCGCATCGAATTATGCTCATAAAAAAAAACTGGTCAAATTATTGAAACAGGAAATAATAAAAAAATTACTAATATAAGATACTTGAGACATTTCGATACGTTTTTTCATCAAACAATGGACAACATTCGAATCTTTTCAAAGGAAAATTCAGAAGATAGAGTGTCGTCTTATTCTAATGGCTAGCTAATGACCCTCAATCAACATCGACTAGCTGCCGCTAGTAGAAGGTGGTCCGCACTTCGATGTGATTTATTAAAACTTTATATGAGAAAAATTGAGAAATATTAACAGCGAATAACCACGTCAGAATCCTCTTTAATTGTCCTTTTTGCCCCCTTTATAATCAGATTAATGATTGGCTTCCATTATAAAACCTACAATAGAAGAATTCTAAGCTGTTCTGTGCTTTCACCTAGACTAGAAAAAAAAATAAATTAAATTTTAATAAATTAGACGCGGAACCATGCCATGCATAAAAAAATAAAAATAGAATATTGTCGTGAGTCCACATATAATTAAACTACTTATTTACAATGTTTTGTAATTTAATTTATTTAAAATTTACCAATTTATATATGAAAGTGGGTAGACCATTTTTATTCGTCATCAGTAATTCAATGTATTATGTAATTTTATTATTTACAGATTATTCATTGGAGGAATTTAGAAAGTTAATAAAATATTTTTACTATTAATATTATTATTTACTGTTAATTTAAAAAATTTTATAAAATAGATAGAAATCACAAATTTTAACAGTATATATAGATAAATACATATTTTTTTTTGGTCGCCAGCCACGGTATCCAAGCAGGTCCCACCAGCGGTGAGATGACATCTTTCAGCCAACCATACTTGACTAATCCGTTGGTCGTCCCGGGTCGCACGCCTGGCAATGGCGGGTGAGGCTCCCAAGGGGGGTGTCTGCGTACGTGAGGTCTCGAACTCCTTAAGCGGCACCGAACTGCTTACCGCTCGGCCCAACCCCCTTGGTGATAAATACATATTGTGATATAATGTTAATTAATTATATGAATCTTCTTATTATTTTAATTAAATTACTATGAGCTGCATTTCTATCACTGTCACTTATCCAGCCAGTCAATTGATAACTCCAAGTGCGACTGCCAACTGTGCCAGTCTCCAGCTCTCAGATCTGTCATCATGATGTCATTAGCGAGTGGCAGGGATTAGGAATTTTCGCAATTTCAATTTGTATTTCGTGCTGACAAATTTTGGATAGTGTCAACGGGAGGTGGGTAGAATACATTATGCCCCCAAAGATCAAATGGTAAAAGTAAATGCTGAATGATGAGAAAAATTAAGGAAAAAAAATATAGGTAATATATTTAGGTAGTTGATATTAATGGGATATTAAATTTATTTGTATTTTTAATACATAAATTTATTATATTTACTTACTAGAAGGGATAGAACAAAAAAAATAAAAGAGATATAAAAAATCTTATTGACAAATGACTAAATCCATCAATTGAACCGAACTCTCTTTCTTCATTGTTGAGAAGGGGAGCAGTCCAAACATTACATGTTTTTATTTTGCTTATGTCGCTGGGGGACACTTGTCCAAATGCGAGGGGGTCCCACCTCCAGGTAGAGTGAAGAACGAGTGAGTCTGACCAGGTCAACCCTCCCCCTCATCCCAGATTCAACTTCAACGCAAGCTCGACTGCACCGCACGATTTAGAAATTCATACTCCCCCCTTGACTTTTCGAGTCCCGACAGACGGAGAGGAAGAGTTCCGTCTTCGTCTCCATCCTCACCCTGGCCAGACAATTGTTATCGCCCTAGACCTTATCCTCGGTATTTCTCGATCGATATGTCGTCGATCTCATCCTGATGAGTGCAATAGCCGTAACAACCAAATACCGGCTTGAATTTTTCGATATCCACCGCACCGAACCATTAGTTACTTGCATCGAATTGAATCCCACATGTATCGGAGGTGCCCAATATCCCGACATTCCGTAAATACAAAATTTATTAATTTTATCTATATATTTTTATTATTAAATTATCTTATTTTTATTATCTCTAGAATTCATTTTTCAACTCTTCAGCTAAATTCTCTTAAATTTCGTCCCCGGATAAATTTTCTAAAACCATCCCCGAGTTATAGTCATACGATGTTGTGCATTGACTTCGTTGAATGTCGAATGTCATAATCTAATGCATCCTTCTACTCGATCAGGCAGGTTGCCCAATCGTAAATCAGTTGGAAAATATTCGACCCCTCTTTCCTCAAATAAAATTTCGGATTCATATTTTGTGATGGGAGAAAATTTATGTTGGAAAAGCCATATCTTTAATAGACTAATTCAGTCTGAAACCTGAATTAATTAGGTCCACTGTGCTCAAGGTAATACATAACTTTGCGACCTCAGAGAGCCTCTTGGTTTTGGAGCCATTCCACGCATCCGTGTCCAACGGGTCGCATTATTTAATTTTACACCAAAAACAGTATCCGAATTGCATTTGGAAAATTTTTAATTTTTTATATTCTAAAAACAGTATAATAACACTAAAATAATAATAATTATTATTGTTGTTGTTGCTGTTACTTTTGTTGCTGTTGTTTTTGAATAGAAGCAATTGTCACGACGCGGCTTGGTGTCGTTAGCGGCGGTTGGAGCCGGCAGATTTCGCCATATTTAATAATCTGAAATCCTTATTTAATTATTAGTACTCATTATTAGGTAAAATACGTGAGCACGAACCCAGATACATTACATTTATAAGGATGTGTTGGTCCCGACAGCACAGATTAAGTCCAATCCAACAGGAGAAAAAAAAAATCAATGATTTATTATTAATAATAATTATAAGATATAATTCACCAGTTAAATACAAATATATTTTTTCTGATAAAAGTGGCGAGCCATCACTCCGGGCACCATTAGTCGAATGACTTTTGATTACTCATATTCGAGTTGAGCTGACCGGACCAATTGAGAAACAAAAACTATTCCGATCGTGTGAGTTTTCTCTATTTATAATAATGATATATTTATTTGAGGGGGTCCATGTTCCTTGGAATTGTCAGGGCCAAATCTAATTTGGGTTTGCCCGGTGTAATCGAGCCAGAAAGATTAATGCAAGGAAATGGGTTTGGTGCAATGGTTGGGCCCGTCGATGAACTGGACTCCGGAGCCAGACAGCAGGTATCTTACGGATCGGTTGCTTATGACATGTTGCATCGTGGGCTAATGTATGACATGGATTCTAGACCTCTTGCCGGTCGGTCGACCACCCCGACTGGTGAGAGGTCGCTCTAACCGGCTCGGGTACCCCGGTCGGCATTGCCCTCCCCATCCTTTGGGGTTCCTCTTCTTTTCAGTATACATAACTTGATATTTACAGATCCAACATGGTCTAGTTAGATACTTTATTTAAGGGGAAAAGATATCGAACCGTTTAAATCAACCCAAGTTGGTTACACTCTATGATCTTTGATCTTCCTGCCATCCCTCCTCGGAGGTTTCCCTTTAGTAATCCCTTTTTTCCCCTAACTGAGAAGGGGTGAAAGTAGTAATCGCGACTCAGTTGCTCCCATCATATAACATTCGAATGTTCATGTTCAATTGCAAACATGTTAGGCAAATTGAACAACTGGCACTATACCGATCACGGCAATGCAGCATCGCAAAAAAACCTAGTATAAACCAATACCAACACTTTAAACACGATTGGTGCTAATTGGCTGAACTACATGGCATGAGAAAGCAAGGGCGACATGACATGACACAACTATGATAACAACTCGATGAATGATTTACCAATCTTAGTTGGGACTTTTTAACGAGATACTGCGAGGTGTAACATGAGTATCAGACTACAAAACAGGGACATGAAATGATCACAATGGTTAGTTAGTTGTCAATTACATCCTTTGATGATTCGACGGAGAATATAATTGGAAGGAGTATGCTTTATATGAACTTAAAGTTAAATAGAAGCGTATGCTTTGTATGAACTTAAAGTTGACACATATCAAATTCTTAAACCGATCCACTGCACTTCTATTTCCCAATTTGGGAAGGGAGGCAGAGATGGTGAGGATGCTCGATAATTTTTTTAAAGGGAAGTGGGTCCGCACGGAGAAATTCTTGTATGTATCGGGTACACCACGTAACAATACTGACGTATTGTTACGGACCAATCAAATTAAATTATTTTTACGGTTATTTTTTCCCTTTCAGGGTTAATTTTTTTCCTTTTACGTTTTATTAAAAGTATCATAAAAATAACTGAATCCTATTAACTGGTGATATTAAATTAGCACTGCCACGTGGTGTACTCGTTACACACAAGACTCTCTCGTCTACACAAGGATTAGAGTGGTGGCAGGGAGAAAGTCAATAGTGGAGCGGTCATACCACGTATGCAATGCAACATAGTATATCAGTCCAATTAAAAATTGATATGTAATCAATAATTATAAAATTATAGTTATTAAATCCTAAAAAATCTTTTAAAAATATGAAAATCACAATAAGTAGTGTATGTTAATTGAAAAAAATATGTAAATGGTAAAAGAATCATTAAAATTCATAATAAATGATGACTCTTAATTGAACAAATATATAAATCACGAATCATGATTGGATGGATATACCGCGTCAGCATCAACCGCTCCATTAAAAATTTTCTCGGTGGTAAGAGGAGGTGATTCGGTATCATTTTCGCTTAATGGTATCATGAACTAGAGTTTTGTAAATTAAAAAGATTAATGATTGATTGACAGAGTCTCAGCCTTTAATATATCGATCCAACTCTAGCTTGGATTTGTCGTAACCAGTGGAGTTTTCTCTCTCTATCTCTCTCTCTTTTTTTTTTTTTTACTGAATGAAAAGAAGGACAGTAATAGTAGCAATCCAGTCATCTAGTTATGTAAAGTTCAATCTTACGAGTTCAACTGTCCACACATTAAACGTACTCAAAGATCAGACCCCCAAGAGCACAGTTCTAACAACTTTTCGACATAAATGTATAGAAGAGATTCGAATCTGAGATGTTGCCCTCATCAGATCACATAGGAGTGTGCTTTAAACCATGGTAACTAATGGACTTCTTAAATAATAAGCAGTGCATCAAAAAAAATGGTGAAAACAAAGACGGGTCAATTAAAGAGAAGATTTGTGTACATGCAGGGAGTAATTAAGAGGTAATACTTCCCGTATTGATTTACACCGCCGTGAATCTACAAATTCAATGAGCAATTGCAAATTCAGGTTTGACCCGGACCGGTCGTCGATTGACAGGATTCGAACTCGAGATTCTGTTTAACCAGAAGAGATAGTAAGCCGTCAGAACCAACTCGTATCTGAGGGGTAAAAATGTCATCGAGGTTAAACATAATGATGCTCGGATTAATGATGATATTATTACCTAAGCTAGTAAGATGGAGGAGGACGGCGGGCGTTCGAATCATCCTTAACACTTAACAGGGGCCACATATCCTCATTATTTTTCAATTAGACACTTCACAGCACAGACATTAACATCCATGACTTAGTAAGTTTAACCAACCAATTTGCTTTTAGAGGCAAAGTCCCACTAATCCCTCTCTCCGAATCGCACATCACTATTCAATTAATTCACACCAAACAAAAGATAATTAACTATTCCTCCACGAACAAAATGAGAATCGCCCGGCTAGGTCAGGGTTCGATCGATCGGATCACCACGACCTTGGGTAGGTACTCCCTCGACTTAGTTTCTCCCAGAAATGCTATCGTTCTGGCTGCCAGAGTTATATCGATCTCAAACCCGGTTTCGGAAAACTTGTTAATCCAAGTTGTAGGGTTCGGGGGGCTTCGGTGGGGTCGATTTCCACTCCAATTTGCTCCGACTTAAAGTTAAGCGCAATCATTATTTCCCTTTTAGGGGGTCTCTTTTTTTTTTTTTTTTTCCTTTTCTTTCTTTTTAAATTAAAAATGATTAATTAAGTAAATAACTTTCAAAGATAGCTTGCGATCCGTCCAAGCAAATGTCACTTCTCTCTATAATATGTTCACAATCTCAATCTTCACATCAAATGCGGTGGCTCATTTGCGTCAATCAACAGACCCTTTCGCTTTCGATTACTCCCCTCTCTCTCTGTCTATCCGTATATGTATAAATAAGACATATACGCACAGTATATATGTATAAATTATAACACAGTATGTACAACTATAGGAGAACACGTGACGATACCGACTAATCAAATTCCACTAGATAAAAAACCTGCTTGTACAACTGGAAACGTTTAACATGTGGGATTGGGAAAACATTCGGCCGAATGAAATATGTTATATTGTTTTGTATGAATTGGGAAATAAAACATTAAAAAAAAGGATGATATCGATTGATTATATCAATTATAAATATTTCTGGAATTTCCGCAATGTTTTAATTTATTTTTTTCTTTTCGTTTAATTGGTATAATTATACCACATAATATCTTGAATTTTAGCTTTGATCGACCATGTTTATTTTTCATGTTAAATTTTAAATAAATATCAATTTTTGACTTTTGACATGCACCGTATAAAATTTTTATCGGACTTGTACAAAATTTGACACATGTTCAACCCAAAAATTTATATTAATAAATAATGATATTCGATCATCTTTCTAGTATTTCCCATTTTTTCTTATTAATTTTATCAACAACAAGAAACCTTAAATTGGATTTTCATAATTAAAAGATTTGTATTTCTTTTTTTTTTTCCCTTCTACTCATGTAACTGAAAACAGATACAATGTTGTTTGTTTTTTTTCCATCTAACTAATATTCTTGTTCCTGTATTATTACACCAACGTGCTCAATTCTTTACACCAATAATGGATGGATGCATGGATTTCTTAAACAAGTGAAGCTGATGATCGGTTGCTTCTCGGATTTAATCTGCATAAATTAAATGTGCTCCTTTTCCCCGCATCGCATCTGGCAATGCATCGTTTTCTCGACACTAATAGAGACGAGGTCGTTCGGTCTAGCTAATACTTGCTCCGCGTAACACGAGAATCTATATAAAAAAAAAACGAGAATGTTACGATGCATGAACGATATTGATTCTTTTTCATCGTATCAAAGCAAGGAAGGACCATATACGTGCAAACCTCCACATATTAATTCCTCGTTAATGAGAACTCCTATGAGATGGGAACGTTTCGGATGTCGTGACTTGAGGAATTTAAGCATTGTTGTGAGAATTATTTATTAATATTTTTACGTATGAGACGTGTTGTGCTTCATTGATTAATACGTGGGAGGGCCTGAAGCTACACGATCCTTGACAGGGGCCTTCGAGTCCGGAGGTAACCCGAACTGTATACATGCATGGCCTTGAAATCACATGAACCCTTATTAAATCAGGTTCGGACTGAGCTAGCACACTAAGGAAGTATTTTATCCATTAATAAGATTCAAATTCGATATTTTACTTGAGAATGAAAGATATCTAACCAATCCATATTGATAAATGACAAGAGACCCGCCGTGATTATATATATATATATATATAAGGAAAAATGACATGAGCAATCCCTTATTTCTGTAGTTCCTGGAAGTTGAGTTTCGTATATTTGGAATGACTAATTCGAGTCTATAAAATCATTTTTATTACACTTTTAATTCAAATTATCACTGTTTGATTAATACAACCGTTAATGGCGTGATGTCCACGTAAGCTAAACAACGGCGCTTTTGACTGAAATTGTAATGGAACTAGTCTTATATAATCGAATTAACTATTTTTAAATATATGACCCGATTTGTAGGCGTACGGGACTTCCATTCCGACTGTCCCTTATAAGTTTTCTCCTCTTCAAAGAGCACCTCTATGCACGAAGTCGTGATTTTTCGGCACGTACTGCTGATGTCATGTAGTCTTGCAGTAAGGTCGTTCTGTGAAGTTATTGGTTGAGCTTGCTAGTAGATGTACAACAGTAGATGCATTCGTAGGTACGGTAGATAATGACGATTAGACACTTACTGGTCAACGGAAATATTGAACCGGAAATACGCAGAATCCTCTCTCAATACCTCGGAAACTAATTCAAATTTCAAGAATTATGTGCCCACCCTTTAACCAATAATATAAAATACGGTAATTGAAAATATTAATTTCCTGCTGAATTTTTTTTGGCAGGATGTAATCGAAAACATTTCAAAGTCTACGTGGGTGGGTCTTATCGGGGCCGGGGATGACGTAACCTCATAGATCCAACAAGCGGAGAAATTGATGTTAGACACACAGGCATGCTACGTAGAGAAGCGTTCTTCGTACATAATCAATGATAAGCCAAGCCGATCCGGGGAGGCAATTTCTTTTAAGCTAAGCTAAGCGCATGGCTGATTAGTTAAAAGTCAAGGGTACCAATCGAGAGCAGCGAGAGACTTCTGTGGGACTACGCAGGGGTGTGTTTGTTTTTTGAAACAATACAAAGAACATGCGCGGCTGTCGCTTTCACTTGCCTTCGTCGAGATCCTTTTGTCGTTCTGAATTATTTAAAACCAAATGATGAATGCATTTTTCTTTCTTTTTTTAACGTATAACCCGATATTTATAAGTTCAATACATGTCGGGCCGGTTTACGAAGGAACAAAACTCTCATAATTATAAATTTTCCCGACTCACTTCATCTCAACAACGAATATGCGTGTTGTTTTCACATGGAACTAGTTCACGTGACGTTTTTCTTGAACTCTATCATTGGATGGAGTTGATACATAGTAGCTGGCCACAATTCATTTATATGAATTAGCTAAAATTATTCGATATCTCCTTCTCTTAAGTAAAGTTTTAAATTCAAATCTTACAAATAAAGAAAATTCATGACTGTGAGAATTTTACATTTTAATATTGAATAGATCCGACTTGAGATTGAAATTTTTCTAGATATCAAGCTGCGAATGCCGGAAAAAAAAGGTGTAGTCAAAGCGGTAGGCGGGTGTGAAAGAGAGAATTGTACCCATGGAGATAAAATTATCGCTGGCACAAGATTTGATGTCAGAAAACAAATATGGGTTTCGGTCCATGATGAACATTTAATCTAAAAATTTTAATTAATTTAGATTCGAGTCGACTCAGTCTATTAAAATAAACTCTTTTTATATAAATTTTCTTAGCTCGTAAGACTCGGGTAAATAGTTGACAGTCTAACGATTGAACCGTAAAAGCTTTCTTTCCACCGTGAATGTCTTGCGCCGCCAGGACTGGTTAATGAGCACTCGGCACACCTACCAGCGGTGAAATTCATGTGCAGTTCGTCCAACGAAGGACGCCTTTTCCTTTTTCAGTAGGTTCCATTTTCCATGTAGGCTTAGCCATTGCCTTACCGGGCTCCATCTTTTGTTGTTTAGTGACGTTGTACACTCCAACATAGGCGTGCCACGCCTAGTTCCTAGATCGGAATTCCTGATTCCGTCAAGCAGCATCGATCGATCGACAAGGGTGTGCAAACGACACTAGCTGGAGTGAGAAATTTCTGTTCGAATTTGACATCAGATACTGTTTGGAAAATCCTATGCCCCTGCAAATGGATTGCTATGCTAGTGTTTCCTCCGAAGAGAAAACGTAAAGGTCTCCATTATTTCTTCTGTGGTCCAATTCCAAACCCCACCCTCCAATCATGTGTGCATAAATGTGATTCGACTTTAGCGGCAATCTCATTCCAAGAAAAGTTGCAAGAGCTCATCGGAAGAGCGGAAGTTCAAAAAAAAAAACGAAAAATTCTACTAATGAGAATATTATTCAGGATAACGACTTCTTATTAAAAATCATTGTACCGGTATTTCTCTCTCACTGATGAGATTCAAACTCAGAATCTACTTAATCGCATGTTCATTCACTGAAAACTGCACTGAGAGACACTTGACGAGGTGGTCTGCATGCACCTCTATTGTGCTCAGCTGTGCATCCCCCAAATCCAGCGTACCCTTCCATATTATTGTACTTCGGACACTTTTTACTACCTTTATTTTGGAGGTCTGCATGTCCAGCAGGAGACACTCCTCTATATATAACAGATATATTACGTGACAGTACTGATATAATATCACAAATTAATAAAATTCGGTTACTTATAGGGACCTTTTTTTTGTTTTATTGAAAAAAAAATCTTAAAACGGTGGAATTTTATTCATTTAATGATACCAATTTAGTACTGTTACGGAATATATCAATTACCCATGATACTCTTTAATCCCGTAGAAGATATAAGGAAGGAAAAATCTATGGAAACGGTAGTCATGGTAATGACAATTAAATCGAGAATTTCCTTGGAATTCAAATAAAGGATAAATGTCACTGAATCTAGTCTCTTATATCTTGTTCGAGTTACTAAATGCTATCTTTCGATCTATCGACTGTCTTGACATGTATGTATTTGCTTCATTTGAAAGTCACGCAATGACCTCGCCTTTCTCCGCTGTTTCATTTTCCATTGAATCTGTGACTATGCGTATTAAACTCTATACTAAGTGCAGACTCTCTGAAATTAAAGATTTGTTTAGGAAAATTATAACTGATCACGAGTAACGGAAATTACCTGTAAACTGGGGTATCGCCCAGCAAATCATTTGATCTCTTTTCTTCCACCTTTACATGTTAGTGCCTTGAAGCTCGGCATGTGAACTCGAGATCATTTTGTACAGTTATTCAATTTTGTCAATGATGAGGAGCCTTCTTGATTTCGATAAACAATGTTAATCTTTCACAAAAAAGAAAAAAAAAAACCAACCAAATAATTAAGATGTGGAAAATCAAAGTTAGCGGGTTACACATTAATGGTCTGAAACGATATTATTCTGCAATTATGAGCAAAGGGAAGGTTTCAAAAGGAAAACAAACCATAATGCTAATCTTTCATATACACCATGATGTTCGATATCTAAAAATTTGGATAAATATTTTACAGCGTGCGTAATTCGATAATCAAAACTTCGACAAATTCTGACTTTTACAAGTTCGAACCGTGTTAGTCCACTGAATACTAAAATCCCTCAATCACGAACTCTGTTCGTATACAAGACTCGAATTCAAAATATTAGTAAGATAAGATGCTGAACCGTCGTAATGTTCCTGTTTTATTCTCATGATTGTAATATATGATGATAGGCACACGACATGCTTCGAAGCTCGGGAGGGTAGAGCGACAGAGAATGAGATAGAGATGGAGGGATGAAGAAGAGAGGGTCCGGGGAACAACCGGCAGGAAAAGAGTCGAGAGAGATGGAGAGAGGCAGAGAGAGACAGAGAGAGATTTCGTACGTGGGAGTCGGTTATGTGATACAGTGTACTACGTAGAAAAAATGCAAAAAAAAAAAAAATATTATTATAATTTCTTGCAGTGGTGAGGGAAGGGAAATATAAATCAGAGCGGATGGAATGTCGTTTCAGGGTTAGATGGAGCATTTGGGTCCCACTCCCCTCCTTCGATCCACTGCACCATCGTTTAAATGTCGGCCTTCTTTCTTTTCGCTCAAAAAAGAAATTAAGTGGCAGCGACGATCCACTCACTCCGTTACATAATGTTAAGACTTTCATGTTTAATCACGCGAATACATCAGACAAAATGCTAACGCTAGTCCTGTCAATGGTAGAGCCTAAGGAATCGATGTCCGCTTCCATCAAATTTGCTTCTCTAATCTCGAATCTCGACCTCAAAAAATCACGTGAGAGTGAATTTTTTGAATCATTCGAACACCTGACTCGAGGGTGAGTTCGGCCCCTCCATATTTTCACATCCTCATATTCCATTTAAATCACTTCCAAAGGCGCTGGCCCCCATAACTTATCTCCTCCTCCTACAACTTCCCCACCATCATCGCCCTCACTCATAATTTATAAGCTAATCAGCCTCTCTCCTCTGGCCTCCGTCTCCGAGCATAACTTTTAAATTTCCAGAGAGCAAATTAAAGGAGGGCATTAAGCGGAGGAGGACGAGGAGAATCGGTAGATTAAGTTGCGTAACCGGTCGAGATGGGGCACCATTCATGCTGCAACCAGCAGAAGGTTAAGAGAGGGCTTTGGTCTCCTGAGGAGGACGAGAAGCTCATCCGCTACATCACCACCCATGGCTATGGCTGCTGGAGTGAAGTCCCTGAGAAAGCAGGTCGTCGAGAGCTTACTTACTACCAATTCCAAGTTGCCCTTTTCGTTTTCCGGATAGTTTATTTCTCTTGCTGTTCGATTATGCGTATGTCTCAACTTTCTCGATGTCATTGCAATTTGAATTAGCATGTTTGCCTTAACTTTGCGCAGGGTTGCAGAGGTGCGGGAAGAGTTGCCGGTTGAGATGGATAAATTATCTCAGACCCGACATCAGAAGAGGGAGGTTCACCCCGGAGGAGGAGAAACTGATCATCAGCCTCCACGGGGTCGTAGGGAACAGGTTCGCCTCTAATAATTTTCATGCTTCCCCTCAAGAATTCAAACCCGAACTTTCATGAAAACTCTACTGTTCAATCGCTATATCAGGAAAAACATCCTTAGAAGACCATACATCCGATGAAGGAAGATGTTTTCCAAATTGCTAAATATCAAGGGCAGCTATTGAAATTATCAGAAAAGCATAACATGAAAGCCAGCATTCGACCATAATTTATATCTTCTACAAAATTATGTATAAAATGGTAAATTTTGGAATAATTCATGTGCATAGATCAACGAAAATATACGTTCAATATCATCTCGGAGGCTTACCGAATAAAGTCGAGCTTCTGCTCATTAATTATTTTACAGACCTTAGATGCCTTGATTTGTTCAAATTGGTCAAAGTGTGGAATACTAGCTCCAAAGCTCGGAAAATGTACTGTTTCTTTGCAGGCGGTGGACGATGGAGGTATTCGGAAAATTCTATGAAAGCTGACGTTCTTCCAACTGATTAAGATTTTCTTATAAGTTAATCCTCACGTTTGCATATGATGATATCATACAATATATATGTATAACATATAGAAGCAATCTCACAGTCAAAACAGTTGGTAGTGCTGCTATCAGCTGCATTCTATTTTGACGCGTTGGGGAGTGAATGCTGTAGGTTGAGACAGATGTTTCAGTCATATGTATCAAGAAACCGATACGATACTCGCCAAATAATTTACATGCGTGTATGTGAAAAGCATGTAGCCAATATATCTTTGCTGAACGTGTTATTTATAACTGGAAACATGTCCGGTTTAACTGCCATCGGCGTTGGTTGAATAGTTTCCATAAGGTACTAAATGCGTCCTTTAATTGCATGCAGATGGGCTCATATAGCAAGTCACTTGCCCGGAAGAACCGACAACGAGATTAAGAACTACTGGAATTCTTGGATTAAAAAGAAAATACGGAAACCCTCCTCGGCTCCTCCCGCGACTATTGCACCCAGCAGCGCAAATGAGTATCATCAGCACAGTGCTCCTAGCCAGGTAGCAAATTTTCCTGTTCTGGACATGACCTCCAAGTCCACGACGACAACAACTGTTCATCAAGAGACCTTGTTTTCCTCTTCCACAACTTGCCCTCTATTTATGTTCGAAACCGCTCCATCACTGGAAGGGATCGGCAATGGCGATGCGAATAACGGGCAGGTGGAGATTTATGGCGAAAGCAATGCAAGCTTAAGCTCCGGGGCATGGCACCACCTGGGCCAATACAATGGCCAAGCCCTCACGACACAGCCGCCATTTACGAGCGGGGTGGACATAAATTATTTGCCTCCGCTGATCGAGAACGTGGAGAACATGGTGGTGCCTCTGGGAGTTCAATCTTGTGGCATGGATGAAGGCGGCGAGGTAGCCCTGGAGTGCCTGCAGAGGCAGGAGTTGAATGAATGGATGGTCGAGTCCCAGCATTGCTCGAACTTCTTGTTCTGGGATACTGTGGATGGACAGGTTCTCGGTGGAGAAGAGATTGTCCCTCATCAGGCATCTTCAAATGCAGGAGCTGATAACTTGTCTTCATTCCCTTCCTCTCTATGAGATCAAAATCCCCAACTCCTTCTTGCCATCCCAGGCACGACACCGATCGTCACGCCAGAGATAGGATCAAAACCTGTAGCATCGTCGTATGCTAGCTGGCTCGGGGTTGTCCTTGGGATTTTCGAACCCCTCTCTCCCACTTCAAACCAGATCATCAAGAGCTTTCAGAAGTGAATCATATCCCTCCAGTCTTTCCTTTTTCTGTTTTGGCCAAAAAAATTGAAGAAGTCTTCCTCCTTCTCCCCTCTAATTAACTACTGATTTCAAAATGAGATTGTGGATGTTTTATCAGGCGGCAGGTAATTGATTTTATAGCTGAAAAAATGTGTGGAGAAGAACAGAATAAAAGCCACAAGGCTACATACAACCAAAGAAGTGTTCGACTGATGACTGTGAAGAGTTCATACATTTTTTTTCCCTCTGATTTAATTCGGGTGTGCTTGTGATGGAGTTTGGGTTGTAATTGTAATTATTACTTCTTTTTTGAGGCGTGTTTTCACAGTTACAAGATATATGTTCCCGATTTTCTAAATATAATGTTGGGCGTACTATCTTCAACTGTAGAGGTAATTATAAGCCCGACTTCGACTTTTATCTCTGCAAACGGAGATATCTAAGTTGTATTTATACACTTGTTATGTGTGTTCGATGAGTGGAGGTTTTGTGCAAGACGCCTTATTTTCTTCGGGATTTTCTAATATTCCTCTTCTGCATTGTCTATATGCCTTGGGGTTCTTGTTTTATACTTTCCTTTTTGTTACTCAATAAGGAAGGCACCGGACAGAGAGATAAGATGGACATGTTCGAATATGTTAAATGATTCCATCTAGAAGATGTTTTGATACAATTATCCATAGAGAATATGAGATCTTGATTTCATCAATCACAAGAAGGCGTGTCTTGAATTATTAGATCACCATTTTTTGTAATTTTTTCCCTATTGTTAGGAAATACATGCGTGCAGAGTAAAAATCTTCATGTTCTTGTTTAGTCGTGCAGTCCAAAGAGAATGGAGACACACATTCCTTTTGAGGGGGACGTGGTCAGAGGGAATTCCTTGTCTTATACAGTACCGTGGCTTTCTCCCGAAGCCCCGATAATTCCCGTATATGAAGTCTCACCGATGAAAGTTAATTTAGAACCCCTTTTTACTCTGGGTCGGGATGATGATGAGTAACCGAAGAGTGAACCCCGTCTTCTCTCTTCGGCTTTGTTCGATTTTGCGATGCCCGTGGTGCAACGATATATGCTCTCACTTGAGATAAGAAGATTTGAAGTTCAAATTTGTATCAGCCTGTGCTGTGTGCTGCCCCTTTCACCAATCCATGACTGCATTAAGCTAAAATTCGTCTGGGCCATCGAACTTTCTTCCATGTGTAATTTAAAAATAGGATGCGACCGTCAACGGTTAATAAATCATTATGTGAATAAGTTTTAGAATTAAAAACTTCCTCCAAAGATCGTGACGTGCTACTGCCCTATTCTATTGATCTAACTCGGTAAGTTGAAGTGGCAATTACAATTCAGTACTTCTAAAATAAGATAAATCGATGTGGCCTGCGCCCTACAAGGAGGACTTCGATCACCAGAACCACCCAGAAATCGAGCGTCTCGATCTTGCAGGTCATGTTAGCTGCATTAGTTTTGGATGCCCATCGTGTGCAATTAATTAAATAGAGTCATGTACGTGCATGCACGGTAACTCGAACATGTACTTTTGGTAAAATTTTCATCGGGTCAATAAAAAACTAAGTGAATGTCCACCTAAGTGCCCAATTCTTTCTATAGGTCGGGATTCCTTCTATGAGTTATCTGATGTGGGATATATTCCTTTTTCTATGGAATCGCTGGAAATGAATAGCAATCAAACAGAGTTGCTTCGAGTATGGTCCTGAATGTAATACGATTTTCTATTTTGGACAATCGTGAAATAATCGGCTGATACACCGGAGATTCGAGATCCGGTAACAATTTAATCTGAAGATTGTGGACTTAAAATGACTGATGAGACAGCGTTAAGGACTCTCTTTTCCATTGTCACTGGTTGCTCGTTCTGTATAAGCACGTCTGCATCTCCAGATCCTCGATCGGGAGACTGTTGTCCGGGAACGGACAAGTCACCGGATTCTCTGAGCCTTGATCCGGCAACAGATCACACGGCTTTGGAACCACCCCGCTCGTGACACCCGCGACATTGGTGCAGTTCCACTGGAGCTTCTTCGGCTTCTCTACCAGCCCGATTGTCACGTTTGATATGCAGATCCCGGTGAAGGTGTCCCCGGGAATCCCCTCGAGCCTAGCCGCCATGGTCACATTCTCGGCGACCATGTCCCGGTAGTTTATGTTCTGAATCACAGGAATTGCATTGGGGTCGTAGTTGTTGTCGGGGTGGGAGCCGTAGTTGCCGGTCATCCAGAACACCCACTTCATGGTTTTCATGGTCATTCCTCGTACGTAGATGTCCTTCACGTACCCGCCTCGTCCGACTGCGGTCTTGATCCTGACCCCGGACTCGGAGTCAATGGCCATGATGTCCTCGGCCCGGACATTCTCGATCCCGCCCGACATCTCGCTGCCCAGTGCGATCACTGCACTGGTGGGTGAAATGCAGGTGAGCCGTCTGATGACGAGCTGCTTGGTGGGCATTCCAAAGGCTATGCCGTACTCGTCCCAGCCGCTCTTCACCGCCACACAGTCGTCACCCGAGACGATGTAACAGTCCTCGATTCGGGTGTTCGTGCAAGAGTCTGCACAACGACACGATCGTCTCAATCGGTTAACATATAAATCACTCACCGACAGATCCACAAAATTCTTGTCTAATTAAAATGGTTACTTACCTGGGTTGATCCCATCGGTGTTGGGGGAACGCACAGGTGCGAGGATCGTGATGCCTTGAACAACCACATTGCTGCAGAAAATTAACCGAAAAATGATAATGAGCCGAACTTATTCTTCATCTTCCTCGAAATGAAAATCAAAATACTGAAGGAACAGGCAGAGGAACCTGCTGTAAACAGGATGGACATTCCAGGAAGGAGAATTGAGGAGTGTGAGGTGGGAGATCTGGACTTTGTCCGAGTACATGATCTCGATGAGGTAAGGTCTGGTGTAGTTCAGCTGCCCGTTGTGGAACTTGTCCCACCACACAGCACCCTGACCGTCGATCGTGCCATTGTCGCCTGCAAGAAGATCCATCGATCCCCGGTCAAATACGATGCAAATTCAGAAAGTTTCTCTGTTCCGTGCAGTGGATACCGGTTATGATGACATCGGTGAGGTTGGTTCCAAAAATCAGACTGGCATATCTCCCGCCATCAGTATCCCTTCCTCTGCCGTAGGATGGAAGCGGTTCGATAAGAGGCCATTCGCTCTCTTCCTGATGAGTCAAATTACGGATCAAAATCACAGAAAAATGAATGCATCAGTCCAGATACCCCATCACAACAAGCGCTTCATTTTTACCGGGCGCGACAACTTCCTATATTTCTCCTCTAGATTAAGTTCTCTTGACTTAAATGGCGATTTTCATATATTCTTGCCAAGATCTGAAGATTAGGAAGATCGCATCTTAAAGTTCTCCAGTGTTACGTTGAAGAAGATGGAATCAAAGAAGAAATTCCCACTTTTTCTTGCTAGGACAAGAACTAGTGGTGGAGATGTCTTCAAGGGAAGAATCCAAAACAGCAAGCTTTTTCTATGGCTAATGATCCCGTGAAAGGATTACTCACTGCAACTCCACTACGCAAATTTTTATATGTGCAGGCCCACAAATCCACATGGGCACTTCTCTTGGCTCAAAAGAATAATGTTATGGGTTTGTTTTACACCGCCTATCCACCTTTGGATTAACCTTTTCTTGTATGTGAAAAAAGAATTTATCACGGCATGTAATACTCATGCTCGATTCGGAGTCATGAGATTTTTAATTCTCGTCTAAAACCTGTTATTGACTTTACATCAATATAATAAATTTTGATTAGGTTACCTAAAAGAGGAAAATTTTCTCTCTTTCTTCCCCTTGTTTTGATTTTCTATTTTAAACTGTTGCCCCGATTAAGTCGAATATACATAAAATTTGGGCCCTTTGGACTCCTCTTTGAGATGTATGACGCAATCAATTTGATATTCCATTGCCAAACGTGTCTTTTTCACAAAGGAAAACTCTATGAAAATGGCAAATGGTTGCCGCAAAGTCAAGTTAGGGTGCTCTTTTGGAGAAAGTTTCGTATATTAAGCCACGGTACTATATAGTATTATAAGCCAAATAAATTAAGTAATTTTTAGTATTATTTTTTTCTTTTAAATTTTATTAAAAAATACTAAAAATAATTAAATTATATAAATTTATAATATCATATCAATACTGTTACGTTATATGTCATCTTAGCTCGGTCTTTTGGGCTTACTTGGACTCATTTGTCTTATTTGGAAAGAAAGGGGGAAATTACCAACCTGAGAGGCGAGAATTACGGCTTCCCGGTGGAGGAAGAGGGTGAAGTGGCTGGTGAGGTTGAAGCTTCCGGTCAACCACCTGCCGGGCGGGACAAAGAGCTGGGCTCCACCGTCGTTCTCGAACTGGCTCAGATGGTTGATCGCAGCCTGGAACGCAGCCGTGTTGGAGGTGGTTCCGTCGCCAACAGCCCCGAAGTCTGCCAGGGACGCGCTATGTGCCCGGCAGCTGATGGCCTGGTACTCGAGGCAGTCCGGCTTCTTCTTCACCCTCCGGCCGTCGATTCCTCCCACGGATGCCAAAAGCAACACTATGAACAGATTCAACAGGGCCATGTCCAATCCCTGAGATTTTAATCAGCATAGGAATTAGGAAACAGATGATTTCCAGAGTTAGCAGGTGTTTGGTCGGAAAACTGGAAGAACATTTTCCAGTTTTTCGGTCTGGTTTTGTGGGGGATAAAGGCAGAAAGAATCACATCGCATTTTACGATCCGATGAGCCCCCAATCTGACCGTTCTGCTTAAGGGAAAACTGGAGAACTGGAAAACGGTTTTGTCAAAACAAACAGAACGACTACAATGATAGACAGAAAGAAAAACAGGGGAAATCATCCTCTGCAGAATCTGAACATGTTTTCTCAAGAGTAAGGACATTGGACCGCCATTGGAAAAGGGACTTACCCGAGTTCTCCATCTGGGTGGACTCGACGATGCAGACTCCATTGTTGCTTGCACAGAGAGAGAGAGAGAGAGAGAGAGGATAGGAAGCAGAGAGAGGCTTTGAGATCTGCAGCTTGCGGCTGTATCGAAGGAAAACGGAAAGCCCAGCCCAGCATTTATAATTGCTGACGCAGTCATTTACATCACGTAGAAATCTTTTTTTTTTTTTTTCCAAATAACCGCTTGATCCTGGTCGAGGCTCTCTATTCCTCAACAACCTCAAGTTCGGTAAGGTTCAGTGTTGGAAATCCGACGATTCAAAGCCCTCTATGGAGACCTTGTCCCGGCAGCAACGGTTGAATTCCTCTCGCTTCACTCCTCGTCAACGTAGGGATTCAACTTTGACACGCAACAAAATGAGTCTGCAAGTTGGCAAGATCACAGCCGATTTTGTAGTTCTCAGCTTTGTTGGTCGGATCGCTGTGTTTGCACAAGTCGTTGATGCCATGGCAAAGGTGGGAACGTGTCGGGGAGAACTTATATCTTAAACGAAAAGCTCGACCGTTAAACGGTTCATTGGTATATGGCCAGGACTAGTTCGAACTAAACCCAATGATAGCCGAATCCTTGCCCCGTCACCTCCATAATTGAATTGAAGATTTACATTGGAGTGTTCCATTAGCCCTTTTCCAGTTATGGAAATCTAATAAAGGAAGCGCACTACACGTCAGATATCCATAATCAGATTGACGGTTCTCCACCAAGCTCGACCCATGTGATGGCATCATTGGCTTCTACACAGTGCGCAGCACTATACAAACACTGGCAAACATCTCCATGTGCCTTGATAATGTTATAAAAATACTCACCGAAAACAATTCGCTACCCCTTTTAGTAATAACATCGTCGGTCCATCCAGCATGTACGTGCAAGGAAAATTACTCGAGCAAGTCACTTGGAGTGGCGTTATCGGATGTTCTTTGAACTTCTACGATCATTCGGCCTTTTGTCGAATCTCAGCTTTTATTTGAGCTTATGCATCGGCTATACAGACAAAAAGGCCAGCACTGTCACATACTTCATTAATTTTCTCTATCTGTAAAACTCAAACTCGAGATCTTATTAAGAGAAAGAGTTGTCGAACTACTTTCATCAAACCGGCTTGATTTTGACTTTGCAGTTATATGTTGTTTAGAGAGCACATGGGACTGCAGATGGGTCAATAAAAGCAACAGATTTTACGGCTGATGGAAAGGAAGACGGGGAAGCTGAGGTCTATCTAAATTTAGGCTGAAGTCGAGGCTGACGATCAGGGAGAGTCTTGAACACGTAAGTCCGGTGAAAATTTAACGTGCTATAATGTTAAGATTAGAATCAGGTCGTCCGAGCATCCAATTCTTATACAACCCCGAGTTTCATGTCAGCAATTGGTCTTTGTATTGCCTGACGAATGGCTGCATATGAATGCTGAGGTCGGAAATAGAAACTGCGGAATATCGGGTCCTCTTTCTTTTACCTTCCGGCAATCCGATGACATCTCGCATCAGTGATGATCGAGTTTTCCTTGGATAAACCAAGGATCTCGATGGGTCGATCGTGCAACAAGATAAGTTTCGTGTTAATACGAGGAAGACGGCTACCCAGAATCGCCAGAGGGAGCAGGAGGAGGACTGGCCGTGAATGTGAAATTCCGTGCGATGTGAAGTGTGGTGAGGGGGTGGGATCCATTCAGTCACGGCATTTTTGTCGGGGCAGCAAATGCCAAGGCATGAACCGCCCGTGAGCACTTGATTCACTTTCTAATTTTTGGCCTATTGCCGGCCCCAGGTATGGATTGATTGGCCGTCTCCATTCATTCACGTGTAGGCACTCTCTTCCGCCCTGTACTGCTTCATATTTAAAAATTTTATGGATCTTGAACAATTAAGGCTCAAAGCCGGACGGATTAAAATTCTCTCTCATTCAGAAGGTTGAAACTAAATCCTTACTTCTCGAGGGATACACCAATTCAAATCACCGTGGGAAAAGATGGATTCCGTAGTTGAGCCAAAGCCCACCCCATCTCCACTCATCAAAGATTTCGCCATATCCGATGCTGAAAAGTTCTGGCATTCTCCTTCACAAATCGCAATTTTTCAAGGAAGAACTCGTTGTGCAGTAATACAAAATTCTGACGAGGTTGTGGATTCGATTATTACTATGGGATCAGAGTTAAATGCCCATTTATTTCTTTTTATCTATTGTTCTTGTATTAGATACGCATTTATCATCGAATCACCGAAAAAGATGGAAGATTTTTGTTAGTCCTCGCACAAGTCAATCTCCATCCATGTGAATACTAATTTCTTTTTTCAGACTTTCAGCTCCTTACGGGAAGTCTTCCCAAAGAGTTTTGCTAAATTAGCCACGTTAACAACCATATTTGGACAGGAAATTCTTATAATTTCATAAAAAAAAAAAACCACACGTTTATTAAGGACATGATTAGATAAGTGGATGTTGAACAATTCCTCAGAAAGTCGAACAATCCTTTTCCTTTTGAATGTGATGCAACTCATTTTTCAACATGTTAATTAATAAATAATATCTACTGACCTAATCCATCAACTGTCCCGACAAGCACAGCTTATTAAAAACATTTCTGTTTATACACAGTGGGCTGACACGACTCTACTCTAAATTAGTCACGACCCATTGTGTTTCCAAATATCAAGTTGGGTGCACCGAAGAAAACGGTGCTTATAAATGAAGATCGGGATCGGGATCCTTCTCATGCCCGTTGTGTTCGATTCTCATGGAACAAAATTACGAAACTGTCCTCGTACGTGTGATATACAAGAGCTGCAAGACAACTTATGCTTTGCAGTCCCACGAACCTTCGCAGATCTGTGATGGATCAAGAAGCAGGTCACCGTTTGACGCTGGTGCACGTTCAAATGTGAGGTGAGCCGTCGACTTAGACCTCGGCCCAACCGGACCAGGTAACCAATCTTGTGTTCGAGTTCGGACCATCTCAAGGCAGCCCGAGCATCATTATTCTCCGCATGCTAAGAGGACGAAAGACAAGGCCTGAATCCGAAGTTGAGACCGAGGAATGAATGATCAATTCGAGCCCTAAAACCGGCCCACTTTCATGTCTTCTCTTAACGGGAGAAAATTTCACTTAATTTCAAGCAATTATCTCGTATTATGGGAGGAAGTCTTTTATACTACAGTATCATTACGTGACAATACCATGTAATAATACCGACCAGTTAAAATAAGTTATTCTTAGGTTTTATAAAAAATTTATAGAAATAGTATATTCTGATTGATCCGTATTAATATGTAAACACTGTTATGTAATGATACCATTGCATAAAAGACAAAAAGGAGTAGCGGAATCAATGTAGTAATCGAGAATGAGGTTTGTATAATACGATAAGGACTCCTTGTGCTTAAGAGATATTATGTTCGACTCAAATCCAAGACAAGAATGTTCGAGATCAGGAAAATGACTAAGAGAGAAATACACAGAAACTCTAAACTAGGGCAAACTTCTTCCTTTCCCCTCTTTCTAGAGCGCACGAGGCTTGTACGGAGATCGTGTCTTAGAAATCTTAGGTCGGAGTTCATATGAGTTCTCATTGAACTACGAGGTGTCTGTCGAGCTAATCAACCTATAAATATATGCATGAATTTTATAGTCTGCATATCCAGATCGGACCGTGTGAACCGTGCTTAATTGGAGCAGGGAGTTCGGTACTGTGGTATACAGAACAAAGAACAATTTTATCGATGGCAGGCCAAACCAGTCATCATCAATCGTTACATGAATAATTTACTCGACAAACTCCAAAATGGATAGGCTTTTAAAATCCAGATCACAATAATTGTGAGACAAAGGTGCCGCACCGCACGAAGCAGATCGGTAAAATAAGAACTCTTCCTGTGGCTTCTTCGATGAACAAAGAGAAGATCAAAAGCAAGTGAAAAAAGAAAGGCTGATTCCCGTTTAAGTAATATGGAGGAGTCTGGTATTTCCGGCTTCCGCCCAGTCAGGATACTGCAAAAAGCGACGGAGATGTCCACGACAATGCAAGCATCGAAGCAAAACTAACTTAGCAAGTGTCGCTTTACGACTTCCAATTCCAAATTAATTAGGGTATTGTATTACCCGAGGACACCAGTAAGACTTAACAAAATAGAACTGAACGAGACGATCAGCACCAGTTGGGACACTTACAAGAAAGACTAACACAATATTTTGCGGGCAGGATCGATCCCATCTGGAATCGCTTTTCTTGAACGGAAGGCGTTATTCATCTTACTGGATATTGGCCATTTTCCAATCAAACATTTTTTTTACGTAGAACACTCATAGATTCCACAGTGGCAAGCATATATAGAAGAGAAATTCGACATCAACTAAGCCCTTAACCTTATACATGGTAGATATATAGGTAGGCTGCATATCTTGATTTTATAGAATGGCCGAGAGTACGAATACCATCACTTATCTCCGAATAAGTATCCAAGTGATGAATCTCCCCCCGGAACTGATTGAACTCTGGTCGACGGCCTGCCCTGAAAATCAGATTGACCTCACAGCTTCATTAATACCCAAGAAGGAGAACCATCCAAAGATCGCACAGCAAGGATCGAAATTCGTGAAATTAAGGGCATCCAAGGAAAGACAGTTGCCGATAACATCGGCATATTTCAAGATCAGAAGAACTCACGGTTATGAAGTTCCCGGAATTCTGTCCCTGAGCTCTATGATAGTTGTTTGAAACGGTTCCAGTCGTCTGATTCTCGGAGCTCCTGGGAGAGCGGTGTGTCTTCTCGGGGGGGTTCTCGACGATGGGAGTGTCGATGCCATAAGGCGGCAAGTTCACCGTCGGTGAGATGGGAGGTGGAGTAGGTTTCTCGCTGGAACCGAAGAGGTAGCCCAAGGAGCTTTGGCCTCCGCCATAGCTTCCTCCTCTACTCATCTTCGTTGGTACTCTGAGGGCTCTGGATGATGAAAGTCTAAACTTATGCAAGTAGTGAGGGTAAAGGGAAAGAGAGAAAGGTGAAAACCCTAATATATAGTTGCGGCTTTAATCTGTTAACTTGGGTGTGTAGGGCATGTAACGTGTGTGTGTATTTGGCTGATACAACACCGATGGATTATTAATGGTGAACTTAATTTATGAATTACAAATCCTTATCCACAATTACACGTGCATCATTTCATAAATGGTCTCAATTGTAGTAGTCTACCAAAGGAGCCTTGAGAAAATTAGTTTCTTAAATTTGATATATATATATATATATATATAAGAACATCTGTATCTAACTAATGATAAAATTCTATCCAAACATTGTACATTTTTTTGAAATATTTCGTGATTCCTACTAGAACATATCTCTATACATGTTATTGACAAAAGTCTAAGACTATCGAGATTACAAAGTTCTATTGAATATAATTATCAGATAGTATATCGGAGAAAATCCTAAATGGCCCACCTAGTAAGAACTAAGAAATGATGGATGAAGTTCTTCGTGTGCTAGCAAGACTTATTCACATATTCCCACTATACAATCGTATTGCTGTTTTGTGCATCATAGAATTATAGGCTGACCTAAAGATTTTTCATAAATATCTAACAAGAGATGGATCATTGAATGAATTTGGATAGACGAATTGCATGTGCATGTCTATGAATTGTTAAATGTTGTAGGCTCAACGGGTTAAAAGCTCATCCGATTCAAATTACCTTCAGCTGGTTGAAATCACGCGATTCACTCTAACAAGCGCTGGACCTGTGCGATCTATGTAGAAAAATAAAATCTAATAAGATGAGGAGAATGACAGTGAGAATATTCACATAGATAAATACAAGTTAATTAGGGCATATTCATTGTAGAATTCGAGAAACAACAATAATTGAGACTCTTTACCTTTAAAAGGCTTAAAAATTATCTTCATAGTTGTATAATTAATATACCAGGATCGATCTGCTCTGATCACCTACTTTCCGATTTGGTATTATATAGTGTTATCCACGCCTGATGGACATCATATGGACAATCAACCACGTAGATATGGCAAACAAGAAAGTTTGGTTCAATGTCAAATCAAGGTGGGCTCAATGATCAGCCACCTAGGGCGACATTAACCGTAAAATATATGATTGTTGGTTGTAGATTTACCTGCCTGCATCAGTTCAGAACCCAATAAAAGCCTACTGCGAATCTCATTCAAGTGAAGAGGAATTTGCACTAGCCTCGGACAGAGCCTTATTGGTGCCACTGTTAACTTAGGATGTTGCTGTCGACAAAACAACGACAAGTTCATGTGGACTGAGCCTCAAAATCACAATTAACCCCTTTTTTTTTTGGCCAAACACAATTAACTTTTTAAAAGCTAAAACCCTAGTCTCAAATGGGGTTAAATCAAGTTGACAGGTGATTTAAACAGGGTATCGATAACCAAGTTAGAATTTTTTTTATGTGTACAAGTGATATTTAAAAATTCAATAGTTCCCAACCGATTCTAGGTTTAAGCCACATCGACTTACCATGGGATAAAACTATTCCATTCCATTCACAAAATTCGATCCCGTGATGAATTTAAGAAAAAAAATATCGGATCATTTTAACTAACCATATTATTAAATTAATTAATTGGGAAACAAGCATTTCCGAAAAGACATTATATTTTTTTATGGGAAAAGACATTATGTTATCTCCTACCAAAAAAAGACATGATAATAGAAAAGTTTTCCTTTTTGGTCTGAATGGAGTTTGGTGCTGTTGGATCCAATATAGAGAAACATATGGAATCTCACAAGATCATTCCAGTAGACAGTATGGGACAGCATGTTGCCCGATTAATCTTGCCAAATAATTCTTATAAAGGAATGGTGTGAGATCGTTCTAACTTACTTTTGATCAATCACATTAAAAAATATATCAGATAATCAGGATGACCTTATTTTCATCTAAAAGATTTCAGAGACACAATATGTGATGAGAGGAAAAAAAACTCAAAATCATGGACAATACTAAAAATCTAAAAGAATTTAGGGTAATATATAATGTATCGGACGATATCACCAACTAATATATATTCTAATTTTAAATGCTATGTCTATTGAGCTGCGATCTTTTAATCATCATCAGAAAATACGACGGATGCTTATTCATTAGTCGATCGCATCGCATGGTAGTTGCAATGTTGGAGTGTCAGTGATGTGTTTTAGTTAGTGAACTTTGAAAGATACACGATTGAATGATGAACTCGAAGAACAGTGGAGGCTTGTCTAGTCGGATGCTTTCTCTTCCATTTAAATAATTCCCTATGGGCCCCAAGATTAGGTAAACTAAATGGTCAACTTGTGATGGTGGGGAAAAAGTCAATACCAATCTTAAATGGCACCATAAAAAGTTCATAAACAAAAAAAAAAAAAACACTAAAAGGCAAAAACATTGCTAAAATCGAAGTGCTGTTTGTCGATCAATTGAATAGAAATATAGAGCGACCAAGAGCGAACATCATCACTTTGATTCAAATGATTCTCTACCTTTTCCTAGTTTAATAAAATTTCAGGAAATCAACTCTTATAAATAAAGAAATTTACGGTCGGAAGGAATTTTGCACGTCAGTGATCCACCCCTCTTAAATCTATATTAATTATGGTATGCTATTTTTGTCATCCCAACCAGGACAGAGTATTGTGTGTGTGTATATATATATATATAACAGATATATCACGTGTTATCATTCCTTAGTTTCGTATCAAATCTATTAGTTATGGATAGGGTAAGGCTTAAGTATGAAATTTACATGGGCTGGGCCAGCCCATCATCTTAAATAAGGCCCAGCCCAATGTATCTGAAACCTGCGTGGGCCATTAAATCCGAAATTAAAAGTATAATCAAATTACTGTAAATGTGGATGACCACATTTAAAATGAAAGTAACTGCCCTAATTATCATTTATTGTAACAATCTTATTTAGAAATTCTTAATTGATCATACATCATCACGTGACATGAAGTAATACCGATTAAATTGTAATAAATGAATAAATATGCATCAAATCACTAAAACAAAACAACTACTATAATTGTTATTGTCGAGTGTAAGGTGGGACGTGTAATGTTTTCTCGTTCTTATTAGTTACTCTTCCATCTTCTCAGTTACTGTCCAAACCTTCCATTTGCGCACTCGAAAGAAGAGTTCGATTAATAAAACATCCATTTGGCTCGCTTATTCAATCTGTCTTCAATTAAATTAATAAATTAATGGCGCAGATGAGCTGCACTGTCCCTGGTGTTGGGATGCCTGCCGGAGGCAGAGCTGTCTGTCAGCTGCATTTTGTGTGCGCGAATCTTCCGCTCACATCTTCCTCATCAAAAGTCAAAATCGAGTCCTATGCATTTTGGACAACTCTTCTAGGCAGATTTGCAGTGTCCGACTGAGGAAAGTCCTCGATAAACTCAAGTCAACTGGGCTCTCCTCAGACCCGTTGTCGAGCACTGAGATTAAAAGAAATTGTGCATAGATTATTGTATGGATTATCATCTCTATCTTCCAATAAAATGACAATCTTTGTTTCTGGGAGTTGTTTTTCTAATCTATTAGCTCCAATTGCAGACAAGGGAAAACATTGGGCTGGTTTTGCTGACAAGGTCAGATATTGATGCCCTGGTATAGGGCAGGAGCCTATGTTTTATAATGTTTTTAGCCCTATATGAGTATGAAAGAATCTATTCGTATCCATGCCAACCACTCTCGAAGAAAAAAAAAATAATCGGGACCGGAAGTCTCGATCCATGGAGGACTAGAATTCTCCGTCGTAAACTATTCTGCACGCTGATGCAGCAGCTGCACGTGTGGGGGTTCCAGAGCACAGGACAGCTCAGTACACCGAGGACCCATGAAGGAAAAAGGGGAAATCATCGTACAGACTGCTCCGCATCCATGTCAGCTCTCGGGCTCGGGTTTACCCTACAATCACATATGGTTGTGAATCGGGATGTGGACTGTAAGGGATACTGGGTCCGTGGCAGATGGTGGATGCTTACCCGTGGTGTAAGGGCCGTATGGTTCTAGGCACGAGGAACAGCAAATCAACCGTGTGAGACAGCATCATCGGCCGTAAGTGTTTACAAGGCAGATCTGCAGAAAAAAAGAAATAGGCTATGATCCACCCAAAGAGTCAAACCTTAATGCTAAATAT
The DNA here is from genome assembly GCA_037672795.1 of Lagerstroemia speciosa. Classification (NCBI taxonomy): domain Eukaryota; kingdom Viridiplantae; phylum Streptophyta; class Magnoliopsida; order Myrtales; family Lythraceae; genus Lagerstroemia; species Lagerstroemia speciosa. The sequence goes on along the minus strand of CM075298.1, from coordinate 3,817,063 downwards.
ATAACCATGAATACTGCCAAAGTTTGCAATTTTGTCTACGCCAACAAGGCTCACGCATCAGGGAGGCGGACTCAAGTTGCAGGCGCAGAAACAGATTGCTACCTCTGAATACCGAAAACCATAAACCAGCATGCGGGAATCCCCACTTGCTTGGCACCTAAGAAAACAACGGGATTTGGGTAGTTTTGTCTGATCGGCATTAGCCGGATCGGACAGTTTAGTCAACGTTAGGAATCTTGCACAGCAGCAGGGACAACCTTAGCTGGCAATGCTCCCCCAACGGCCACAATTAAGTACGAAGAACCCTACTCATCCTCCTCCTCCTCCTCCTTCACCAGTACGCTAATTAAACAACAGGTCCCTTCCTTCCTCCTATAAAAGCTGGAGCCCGAGAAGAGACCGAGCAGCCCACGTTAGATTCACGGACGATCCCAACACAAGATAAAGAGATCACTGATTCCCTACAGGCCAATAAGGCGGGTTCTAGAACACTTTTCAACCATGAACGGCAAGGTCGGAGATGTTCGTGCTGCGCCGACGGGCAAGAACTTCAAGGGGGGAAGGCCACTCCCTAAGAGAGGACAGATTAAGTCGAGGATGGCGGCGAATGCATTCCATTCCATTGTTTCTGCAATCTCTCGAGCCTCTTCCCGGCACCGTCACCCCTCGAGCCCCTAGAGGATTCCTCAGGGATTGATCCAAACACATATTCCTTGGATACTGTAATGATCTAATTAGCATCTGTCTGTAATATTGTGCTTGTATTTAGTGTTGTATGTTTTTGCCGCTTCATCTTCATCCTTCTCTCGATCTCCCCAGCATCCTCAGGTCAGATTTAACAAAGTCATAGGAACCGGAAGCAAGTGGAAATGTTTCATTAACTACAGTTAAATGACTGTATGATGTCATCAAAACACTGTACAATAAGGTCTTCGGCATATTAAAGACAGCAAATTGAAATACAAAATGACCAAGTAATGATGAGCAGGATGATCCCTACATTGTCATCTTCAAGCTTGCTATCAGAATTCCTTACCAAGCCAACCACGAGGCTTGGCCATATTGACAGTATACTAGACTCGTGGGTCTCACTTGACTGTTTCAAATACTTGTGACAATTCGAGCCTTTGCGAACACTGCTTTAGACTTTCTCGGTAACACCATAGTATGAATCGATTAACCTAATAAGTTTCCCGTGAGATAAAAGGGGTTCCACCATGGAAGAAGTCACACCATTAACCTTAAATTAGATTCTTGTAATCCGCACTTCTCGTTCCGCTCTTTTCCTTCGCCGCGTCGTACTTTTGTCTTCTGGGGTTTCTGTTCTGTCATCTTTCCCATATCTTTAGGGTAAGCAGGAGTGGTCGCCTCTTGAACTTGGGAAATTATATAAAATGCTATATATATTTTACTTGATTTTATCTCCCCGAACTCATTAAATTACTCTTTTATTGAGTTTCGCTCCTTCTAATAAGTCTTCTAGATCCGTCCGTGATATTAGGCATATGACAGAAACTAGAAAGGCCGAGCTTGTTAGAAAAATAATTTGGGCTTTGCATCTGATCATTCGATCAATATGAAATCACTTCGGCCCACAATAAGATGGATGTGATCGCGGTAGTCCCCGTAAAGCTCGAGACTCGCTCCATGTCAATGCTTATCACACCGTAAGTTTTAAAAACAATAAAAATAAAAACTATGCCTATTCCGAATAATTGGTTAATGGGTGACCAAGAGATTTATAAAATTCAGTTATTATTTATTATTTATTTTTAAAATTTTACTAAAAATTTTTAAAATAATTAAATTTTATTAATTTATTGCACCAAATAAAAATGACAATTAATATATATAATCGTTACATACAATAATACTCTTTACTGATCCTCTTGATGGGCCAGATGGAGAGGAGATGATTTGTGCACACAACACAAATGATCAATCACTCTTCTTCCCAAACTCGAGTAAAAAAGACAACTGAAAATATCCAAATTGTGGTGGGTCTCCTCCCCGATCATCAGTTCGCAAATAATTTAAACAGATGGAAGACTGAGGCCCAGACGAGTCTAGTGCAGCGGTATCCGTGCATTCTCACCGTGCATGTGGGTCTCCACTGTACAGAAAAAGAGAAGAGAAGAGAAGAGAAGTGAAGAGGAGAAGAGAAGAGAACTGATGAACTGTTTCACTGCAGCCCTAATTATATGTAGCGTGCTCTCACTCACATTTGTCAGTCTCCAGATTTCCAAGGAATCAGTGTCTGGAATAATAATATTTTCCCCCTCTCTGGTCTGGTCTGGTCTGGTCTGCAACTTTGAGAGCTCAGGTCACCTCGTCTCTGATAAAAATAAAATAAAATCCACTCTGCAGTATGCAACAAAGAGAGGGGAGACAGTTTCTGACAGTTAAAAGTTGGATTTGGAATCTGCTGCGTGTAAAAAACACTCTTGCCAACTGCCGCTGAGTCGACAAAGCAAATTCCCTGAGTGTAATAGCTGTGTTTCACGTCAGAGCATTGCGCTGAAAAGAGAAAAGGGGAAGATTGTTTAGTGCTTTTCTGGTTTGTTTGCCAAGCATTTTCTGACTTTTGCCACTTAAACTTTCAGATTGAATGTAAACTAAAATAAATATATATGCCAGAAAATCGAAACTTTTAAATCGGTACTGAAGCAAGTTAATGTGTTATGTAATACTGCATGAGGTGCTCGAGAGGAGACTAGGGTCATATATATGTCTTAATGACACGTGAAGGACTAAGTATCACGTGACCGATTGACTCGTGCAGGCTCGAGAGCATAAGCGTCCCCTGATCGGGATATTATGCTCTTACTAGCTCGCTCTGTCATGCCGCACGCCGTCAACAAAATTCCCGAAACCCGTACTCACTTGAGATCCTACCTAAAGATCTCTATCTATCTGCTCCGGAGACATTTCGGTCTAGACTTGGTACGAACATTTGGAGATTATAAATCTTCGCTATTTTAATAATTTGGAGAGGGAGATTCGCAGGAAGTAAAGAGAAGGAAATGATTATTAAAATTAGAACAGCCAAATTGGATTTGATCAAATCAATGTAAATGTTTTGGGCTGTTAAGAAGAGTGTGGGGGCAGTTTGCCGGGGGGGCTCAGCATAAGCATTTTAATTTTCTTCGTATATTCTAGCTGGCTCACTGCGAACCCTGTCCCTAATGTGACCAAGAGGGGTTGGGCCGAGTGGTAAGCAGCTCGGTGCCGCTTAAGGAGGTCTCGGGTTCGAGACCTCACGTACGCAGACACCCCTCTTGGGAGCCTCACCCGCCATTGCCAGGCGTGCGACCCGGGGCGACCAACGGATTAGTCAAGTATGGTTGGCTGAAAGATGTCATCTCACCGCTGGTGGGGCCTGCTTGGATACCGTGGCTGGCGACCAAAAAAAAAAAAAAAAAAAAAAAAAAAAAAAGAACCCTGTCCCTAATGTGACAAAAATTTGCCAGTTAACAACCTGCAAGTATCCGTACAACCAAAAATAAAAGGGAAAATAGCCTTGTACTATTTTTTTTTTAAAAAAAATCTTTTGGTTCTTTATGAACTATTTACTAACTAAATATAACACTTTATTACATTAATAATAGTCCCAATTTAAAATTAAGTCATTTGAGGTTGATTTAAGTTAATCGTTTCTCTCGTATCTTTTATTTTCCTCTTTATTCTATTTGGTCCAGGTCTATGGGCTTTTTTTTAGTTCACAATAAATTAAATACAACCATTTTCAATTTCTCACAGAAAACACGACTTTTATTTATTTTTTAATGAGAAAGAACGCAGGAACTGTCTGAGTCATGTACAGCTTGAGCTGGTCCATGGCTCTCGACACGTTTTTGACCAAAGACTAGAATTTTCCAGGAACCAGCTTCTCATAGAAATAAAAAAAATGAAGAAAAAAGGGTTGCAAGAGAGTCGAGCAACTGAGAATATTTATCTGTTTCGAGAAAGATAAGAATGAATTCCTATTCATCCCCTTTTCTATGATTGAGACATATGAATTGAAAGGATCTAAAAATTTTCTACGTGGATTTATGAAAACGTGTAACAATTTCCACGAAAATGCGAAGGTTCTATTTGCCTCTACCATTCTGGGAGTGTTCCTTTTTTCTCAGACATCACCGGTGGCTTTTAATGTCAACTAACTTAATTTGAAAGTCATGTTTCGATTCAGCCAAAGGAATTGCGAGTGCTTTTCCTCGCGTGGATCCTGTTCAAATGGAGACTTGATGATTCGATCAGTCTATATATACATGTCTGGCTTTTATTATCATGCCGGGTGTTAGTACTCCAAGCATATTGCGGTCCCGATACAGTGGCTTTCTCTCGATTTTATACGAAGAGATTTCGAATTTGATTCGTACAAGTGGAGTTTTCAAGTGCACCTTTAAACCCCTTTTCTTCTTATCCCAATCGATTCTTGAATAGCACGTACAATGACCTGTACTTGTCATCGAAGATATAGAAATATATATACACATATATAATGGATAGATACAACACCGTATTTTCTGGAGAGATCAATATTATTATATGGGTAACAGTCAAAAGACAAGCATGTGACATGTACTTGGCCAAATTATTGTTTCAGATCGGGACTCCACTCCATGACTGCGAGCAACAGCATATGGTGGGAACCAAAGCGCAGGACATCGGAAACGACAAAGTAGAGGGAAGAAGAGAGGTGGCATGGTGGTGGTGGTGGTGGTGGTGACCAGAGCTCCGCTTTTTCTGGTCCGGGAGTGGTGGCCCACCACCACCGTCATGGCTGGCGCGGTCCTTGGAGATGGGTAGATGGAGCTGGCCAAGGGTGGGGTGGGGCAGCCCCTGTCGCGGCTGCATCCGGCACATGTCAGGTCGACTCCTTGGCCTGACCTGGCCTGGCCATGCATTTGCATGTATAGGAGAAAAGCAAGAAAGGCTTCTTTAATTAATTTGGTAGTGTTGGACACAATTTTTCACGTGTAAAATAATCAACGGCATCTCATGTGCGTTTGTGGGAATCAAAACGTATAGGAAGGACAACGGAAACAGCTTGAAAACGAGGGTGACAATGCAGTGATACTCGCTCTTATCTAGAAGATCAACATGTCATCATAGTCTCAGTTTTTATCCGTTCGATGCAAATATAGGACTAGAAGGGGTTCGGTCGATCCAACCACATCACGACGGGCATAGTACGAAGAGGGCCTGGCCATGTTTGAGATATACATAAAGCATTCGCCGATTTTTTTTCGAATTCAGACGGGTAACAAATCCCGCACCCCTTAAACTGGTCCTTGCACGAATCTAAGTTCATGGTGGATACAGACATATTTGAATGATAAGAGATATTTTATGTGGAAGGCTTGTCCTTTCAATTAGAGATTGGACCCCCACTTCCAATGGCATTAGTGACCATATGGTTTCGTGAAGAATTATCGGTACCATTTTTCATCAATTCAGACCGACAGATGGCGTACGGCACTGAATAATTATAAGTGTATCCAATGGCTCTCGATCGAAAGGCAATGTCATTCGAAGAATTAAATAATTCCGTGAAGTTGCCATCGGGGTGATGTGTCCTCTGATGTGTACGTGTGGGAACACCAATAACGTTGGAAAACGACACCGGCCACGATACGTCGAAATGGACCTAACCGAACAGCGACCCTCTTCATGCAATCCTGTCACCCGGTAGTTCGGATCGAACTAATTATTCGCAAATGAGTTTCGACGTCGAGGAACAATCTCGACCCCGGCACAGTGTGTCGTGTTCTTTTCAATTGAATTGTTGCTTTATAGCTTGGAGTTTAGCCGAGCTAGGAGTGTGATTGGTGATGGATAGATCGGACCAAATTGAGAATCTCCCCACTTGATGTGTCGATGGAAGGCCAATTCGTAATCAACTGGACGCTGGTCTTCTGTCCCTTTTTGGCCCCCACACTCGCTTTTGACAATATTCCATGCATGATTTCTTTTTCTTTTTCTTTTTTAATTTCTTTTCTCAATTAACCCAAAAAAAAGTGGAAAATGATGTAGCAATAAGCCATATCGATGAAAGTCGGTGTTCGACTCTTCATATTTCGTTATTTATAATGGAAAGTTTGAAAAAAAATTATATAATATAAGTAAAATTTTATTTTACAGACAACCGTTAACGTTAACGTTAATCGTTTCTTTCAACAAACCTTTGAAAGAATAAGCTCAATTGCCACCGAAAATGTAAAAACTCAACGGTTTCATTTGAGGACATCCTATTTCTTATGAAATTAATTTGTTTACATGAATTATTTAATATTTAAAAATTTAACGAATTTTGATTAATTCATATTTGAGTCTGGATGACTACTAAGGAAATAACTCTCACCCATCTTACATGAATTTGACTCGAAGGGTGTCCGACAAACCAAACATGAGCACAGATTTCACGGAAAGAATCCTTAAGATGAACCGAGTTGGCAAATGTTTGATAAACTTGACTTCTGATTATTTGACATGTCAGTAAAAAAAAATCACATTATTTTTAAAAGACAAATACTATTAATAAAAAGATGATGCTATGACACGTTAAATATAACGCGTCAAATAATTATTGGTTTGAATTATCTAAATTTTTTTGCTCATCTTTGTCGGATTATTATGAGTGATCAGAAGTCGGTAGTCACATTGCGCTATTAAATCGACCGAGTCAATTAGGATCCCACCATCTCTTCAAATCAGACATAGTAACCTGTCCCTCTCACAGTGTGAAGAGTAATTTGGTTGGTGTGAAACTGACCTAATGACCCTGTTTTATGTATCTATACGTACACGCGCGCGCGTGTGTGAGATGAATTGAAGTAGAGGTACCGGGGAGCACTTCTAGAAATCTTTGAAACGTAAAACACTTGTTTCTCTTCTGCGCTTGCATTTTATTGTCTCAAAGGGTAACATTCTAGTTTTTTTTTTTTTTATATAGAAGGTATCTGAATTTCGCTCGAGCAATTCTCGCACCCACATACGCATGCTAATGATCAAATCCTAACTAATTCTTATTCGAGTCAAAACATGAATTTTTTCATCTGTAAAATTAGAAATTGAAACGGGACGTTAACCCCGATGATCAGCTTTTAGTTGGCTACTGACCCGACCCCTTACAATTGCTAGCACTATGATCAACCTCGTGACAAGGTAAGTCTGCTAACTTGTCAAGAGGCAGTTATCTCACTTTTAATTTTATTCACGTGTCAGCTATTTTCTCTCGTGTATACTCTCATTCGATATTCTTACTAACCTAAGCATTGAAAAGTCGATTTAGATCACCATTCCAAACTCTACTCCATCGATATTCTTTGATTTCCCAACGAATCAGTAAATGTTTATTAATCATAGTTACAATAATGACGCTAATTTAAGTAATTTTATAAACAATTCATTATCATATCATTATTAAATTATTAATAGAAGAACCCCCGAAAATTGTCCTTTTAAATTGAGTAAAAAAATTATTAAGAAAATGAGAGAGGAAATGAAAATAATTTGAAAAAACAAAAAAAGAAAAGCAGATCCATTCTCTCTATCCATCCATATAAAACCGACCATTCCCCCAGCTCGTTCTCTGTCTCCACGGTCCATTCCTCCATTGGCAGAGCAGACGACAACCTCCGAAACTCCATTGATTCCCCCACGGAGAATTCTCCAACTCCGATCAAGCGATGGGCTTCCCCGCCTGCTACAGCGACCTCCTCCTCCCGAAGCTCCTCCTCCACTTCCTCTCCCTCCTCACCCTTCTCCGCCGCCTCGTCTCCGCCATCCTCCGCCTGGCCGGCCTCCCCGACTTCCTGGACTCCCCTTCCTCATCCATCTCCGACTACTCCTCCTCCTGGACCGACGTCCCTCATTTCGCCCCCTCCGAGGGATCCCAACCCCTCTCAGCCGCCCTCCTCCGCGAGGTCCTTCCCGTCTTCCTGCTGTCCGAGCTGCCTGCCCTTCCCGAGAGCTGCGCCGTCTGCCTCTACGAGTTCGAGCCCCACCATGAGGCCCGGCAGCTCCCCAACTGCTGCCACGTCTTCCACCGCTGCTGCCTCGACCGGTGGATCGGATACGGCCAGCGGACCTGCCCCCTCTGCCGCACCAGCCTCGTCCCCGACGAAGTCGCCGAGACCGTCAATCAGGGCCTCTGGGCAGTCTCCGGCATCTCCGACTTCCACGACGACTTCCCTCATTACGATTTTCACCTGAATAATCCCCTTCTGGTCGACGACAGCCTATAGCCCAATTGCTTAATTTCCATTTTTCTTTTTATAAAAATTTGAGGACTAAATTTCGTTGTTTCTCTCTTCTTTCATCGGATTTGGTCGATTTGTACATAGGCAAACCGATCGACCAAGAAAAAGAACTGAAAACAAAAGTGTCAAATGAAAATTGATGTTCTTGCTAGGGATGCAATTAGATGATTTTTGTACACTTCCCGAGTTTGATCCCACTGCGGAATCGCCGATAAAATTTCTCAAATCGCATCATCAATGATCTATGACCTGCCGATGTGACTTGCATTTTGGCCTATTGAGTGGGCAAGTCATAGTCTGCTCTTGAATTATATATAATTAATAAATCAAGATTTTGTTAATGTGTTCTGGGCTTGGCGGTTGGAGAGATATCGGGGAAGATTTCATATGGGTAGCTTGCAATCTTGAAATAACCAATTAATTAAACCCCAGTCCGAGTTGAGAAAATAAAACGAAATTAATAAATAATTCTCAGCTGGATTTTAACCTAAATTCCGGCCACGAGGACATCTGTCATTTCCGGGTCCTAAATACGGCAGACTATTTTTCATTTTTTAAAAATTTTTATTTTTTTAGCTTCCTCTCGGAATCTCCCCTTTTCCCCGATCTATTATTGTAAATTAAATGGATTAGGATGTCGAAAACACGAATATCTATCAAAATTCGATTGTAATTAACTTTAATTTGTTTCATTGCATATTACTCCGTGTCCGGACACTCAATATATTCTAATTCGTTAGGCTCAGGTTAGCCCACTAAAAAAATAAAACTCTCTAACGATAAATTCTTTCATTCATAACACTTGAACTCAATATCTTAATTAAAAAAATAAATAAATTATTATTTCAATTAATTGTAAAATTTTAAATTTCTCTATATTTTAATTTTTTGCTTTTTATTATCCTAAATTCCCCGGCTAAATTCCACTTTTTTTTTTTTCACTTGTTACTTCTGATTCCGACTCTCACTTTTCCACTTTTTCACTTTTTCTTTTCTTTTCTCGTCGTTTTCTTTTTTAAATTATTTTCAGGGGAGAAGGGTAGCCAAGAAACACGATAAAAAGGTTACACGTCATTGCTCCTTTGCTGAAGAAATTATTAGATAATACTTATATATTTCAGCATGTTACATAAGAAAATATCAATCGGATCATGATAAATGAGAAAATTTCAGCGCAAGAAAATATTAGTCAGACCACGATAAATGAAAGAATTAGTAATACAATTAGAAGTCGTCATAATTATTAATTCTAAATGATTAACATGTTATATAATATTATAATTTATTATTTACTACTTAATATTTAAAAACTCATTGCGTGGAATGTATTAAATAGGGGCTGATTCATGCGTACGAGGTGATTCGAGCATGCTCTGATACCAAAATAGAGTTAAAAGTTGTCATAATTATCTGTCTTAAAAGATTAAGACATTAAATAATAATATAATTTATTATTTATTACTTAATAATTAATATTAATAATTCTAATGGTTATCTTAATTATTTTATACTACGACTCCCCGTGTAGTGTACGTGGAATATTTACTCGATTTTACAGACTGTGAACAGTCAATTGTCTCTGATGCCACGTGGCACGATAATGTAGGGAAATAATAAATGAGCGCGTGCCTTTTCAGAAAAGAAAAAGGCCGAAGTTGAGACCCACACGGCTGGGATTCGGCTGTGCCTTCCTCCGCATCAGATTGATCGAAATCTGTCTTGGCAAGGGATCGTTTAATTATACGAGTTTGCATCATCCGTAAAATAAATTTTTAATATATTATTATTAAGTATTATATCATCGTTTTCTATTTATTAATAATATTTATTTTTTATCCACAATTTTAAATATTTACTTATATGTCAAATATTTTATAGTTAAATTTATCATATCATCTGTGAGTTCGATTCATTTAAAGAATTTTCTGACACACGTACATATAAAGAGCGAAAGGGAGATGGTGGGTTAGTAGTTATATAAATAATTAATGAAGTTGTCATCTACTGATATGATTTTTTTAATATAACGATCATTAAAATTTGAATTTTGTATTTAAAGTTTAGAAAAGTTAAATATATATAAAATAATATATTGATTGAAATAGAAATTATATTAAAAAAAAACATATTTTTGTAATAGGGTGAGGAGAAATTAAGGTTCCACACCTTTTTTTTTTTTTTTTTTTTTTTTTTTGGTCGCCAGCCACGGTATCCAAGCAGGCCCCACCAGCGGTGAGATGGCATCTTTCAGCCAACCATACTTGACTAATCCGTTGGTCGCCCCGGGTCGCACGCCTGGCAATGGCGGGTGAGGCTCCCAAGAGGGGTGTCTGCGTACGTGAGGTCTCGAACCTGAGACCTCCTTAAGCGGCACCGAGCTGCTTACCACTCGGCCCAACCCCTCTTGGTAAAGAGCAATGTAGACAGTGGCACTCTAGATGTGCAGTTAGAACATCCCACCAGTTGTCGTCTTTTTGGCAGATAAACTGCGTTGACTAATCCGGAGCAACCCACGCCAAGGTCTCCCATCTATAAGACTATAAGTCCGATTTTTATCAAATCAAATATGATTTTCGTATAATTCAAATATATTGAGCAATTTTGCATATGATTAAAAAAGGAAACAAAAAAAAATGGAAATAAGAGTAGGTGAGAGAGATAAAATACTATAACGAGTTCATTTATTTATAACTTATTACAATCTAATTCATTTAAAATTTCTTAATTTATAATTGTAAATAGAGCATTCTCAATTTTCATCAATATACTTTATCAATTTTAATTTTTTTACAATTTCTATTTGTTCAAAAAAAGTAACTAATTTTTACTACTAAAATTATATATATATAGTGAGATACGAGAATTTGAACAGTTAATGAAAGATCTTTGTTATTAGGATTGTAGATACAAGGTGAGGGGAAAATGAATGAAATTATTGTTATGTCCTTAATTTAAAGATCATATATATGTCATAAATTTTAATAAGTAAATTATATTAACGATAAATATGCAAAATGAAAAAGGCACCAAAATTCCAACGAGTTTACATATAATAGTATAGATAGATGTACACACTTTGTGGATATTGATTAATGTAAGCTCGAGCTGAGGTGACTCGTTAAAGGACGGATTTCTCCCGAGCATGATTTTCCTAGATTCATAGGATTTGAATCCACGATCGAACGGTGGGCATTGGGCCGAGGTGAAGTTGATTATGGGCTGAGAAGGCTTGGCAAAGACCAAATAGGCCCATAAAGCCTAACCAACCACAGTAAATATTCTTTTCTTTTTTTTTTTTTTAAGTAAAGAGATATATATTGAAATAGGCTTGGTACAGTCAGGCCTGGTGAGGGCAGATACGGGCTTGCTGGTACAAAAGGCCCATTACTATGTTCCTAGGCCTGATAATGACGATACGTGGCTTCAGAAACAAAAAAGCCAATCTCGTCTTCTTGAAATATGCATAAACCATTGTCAGAGGATCTAGGGTTTAATTGTCTTGCTGCGAGACGTGCTAAGCTATCTGCTACTGCATTTTCTGTCCTTCTAATCCATGTACAATTCCAGGTTTCAAAAGCTTGCAGGTGAGCTTGTATTTCTTTGACCCTTCTTCTGATTATTGGTGAAGGTTTGCTGAGACCTGTGATTGCTTTGACCAATGTTAGTGAATCGGAGAAGAGGTTGATTGCTTTCCAGTTATTTTCCTTTGCTATTTGGATTGAGTTGACTATTGCCTCTGCCTCTGCCTGCAGGGGGCTGCTTGCATGTATTCTGTTGGTCCATACTCCGAGCAGGCGTCCTTGGTAATCCAGTGCGACTCCAGCGAGGCCGGCATTGTCCCTGTTCCACGATGCATCTGAGAAAATGTTGGGGGCCCCGGGTATTGCATTCCAGGTATCTCTTCCATCAACCACAGTAAATATTCACTGTGCAATGTTCCATACAACAACGAGCTCGTTGTGTAAATCTTCCAATTGTCAATTTAACATTTGTCAAGATCATAATGGTAATTTACATAATAAATTCGTTATATATTACATGGGGAATATCTAGAAGCCTATTTTGCAAGGAGAAATCGAGCCTCTTGAATAAATTCAAATCGGTTGGCCTGGCAATAAGAAAAGGCGTTAGTACCCCGACCATCCAAAGTCCGAACAGCCTCGGAGTCAGTTTGCACCTCTAAATTTATCCTACCGTGCTTTGCGGCGATAGTTAAAAAGAAAAAAAAGGAAGGGAAAAAAACAACCGGCGCCTCCTTTTTCATTTCAACCTGTCGGGGCCGACACACTGAAAATGGCTAGCCCAAATTGTGATCTGTAAACATCGAGTTTGAAAACCGGCAGGCTGCGGCCCCATTTCGCCATAACTCCCTTTCCTTTATTTATTTATTATTATTTTTATTTTTATTTTTCCAATTCATCGATCGCATTCCTTTAAAGTTCATCTGCCGACGCTTATCGGGGAAAAAAGATCATCTACCCACCAAAAAATTAAAAAAGAAAATTTACATAATGAATTTTCATTATTCAAATTATTCGTAACTTTATGTTTATTTCCAAGATAGAAGGGCTGTAAAAAAACTAACTGATAATAATAAGTTAGCTTTTCAAGAAATAAGGGATCTGATAGAGTGGTATCACGTTCAGTTTTCACCGGTCACTTTATTTCTCTCTCCTACATTTTCTTCCTTATTTTTCATGAAGAAATTAACCAAGCATCAAGCAAGTGAATTAACCCATCCTCATCCACTGCTATTTAAACTTTTTTGGTATAAATGAAAAGATTTTAAAAAAAATATTATTTCCCATTAAAGAAAGACGTATCAGTAAAGTGGTTGAGAAGACAAAGCGAGCCTTTCCACTCTTATTTTTACATATTTCGTTTGATATTTAAAACTTTAATGGATATTAATTCATTTATATTTAAATCAAATTAATCCATTAGCAAGTAACTCAGCAAAAGAAATTTATTAAAAGATACAACTTTTAAATTGTAAATATTTTTATGATCATAAAAAGAAAATACTCAAAGTCAAAGTCTCTACCAGCTATTTTAAAAACATTTTCCGTCTTTTTGTCAATTTGAATTACGTAAAAACCCAATGGGTTAAGAGAAATTCAGTTCAAGCAGGGAAAGACCTACTAAGGGTAAAACTCTTAAATTATAAGATTTTTTCATTCACAAGAATTGAACTCGAGATCTTACTTAAGTGGAAGAGGTATCATAGCATCTTAACTAATTCACTTTTTTATATTTTCAGTCTTTATATATATTTTTTTTTGGTTTAAGTATTTTCAGTCTATAAAACCCCAAGTGTTTGTATTCTTCATTCATATGAAGTGGACTCGTCCCAGGCTCCCAGCCTCCTCGTGTCGCCGTTCTGAAAATCTTGTAACAGAGAGACGCAGAGCCGAGGTGGGCAGAGGGAGGGAGAGACTCTTAGGTGGCCTCTCCTTGTCGTCCTCCTCTGCTCTCCTCAGTCCTTCCCTTAGAGCAAACAATCCAGATTTCCTTCCAGACCGAAGCTGTTGCTCTGTCCCGTTTCTTTGCCGTTGCAGAGACATCACAGAAGCAGAGTCCCGTCATCTCTCTGTATCTGTGAAGTAATAACCCCAGGAAGGATCCAGGCCTCAACATTCACGGGAAGTCGGGCTGTGCAATATTGCGATGTCTTCTGAATTCTTAACCTCTGAGACAGAGCTCCAGTTCTTCTTCGATGATCCTTTCCTCTCCTTCGCCGGCTCGGACTCCACCCTCGACGATATTCTCTGCGCAATCTCCCCCGATATTCGCAGCCCTGCTAATGGCTTAGGTCCCCAGCTCGAAAGCCTCAGCCTTGGCCAAGCTAACCCGCTACAGCCCCATCTGACGAATGCGACGAGCTTTTCACTGTCGGACGGGTTCCTTCAGAATTTCGCCGGCTCAGACTCCGCCCTCGACGATATTCTCGGCGCAATCTCCCCCGATACTCGCAGCCCTGCTAATGGCTTAAGTCCCCAGCTCGAAAGCCTCAGCCTTGGCCAAGCTAACCCGCTACAGCCCCATCTGACGAATGCGACGAGCTTTTCACTGTCGGACGGGTTCCTCCAGAATTTCGCCGGCGGCTATGATCAGTTTCCTCCTCACAGTTACAGCGAGGAGAGCCTGTCGAGCAGGTTCTCCTGCACCCTGCAGAGGAGCCACAGCAGCGGGTGCTTCAGCGAGAAGCCGAGGCCGGTGATGGTGCAGGGTGCTCTGTTAGATGGTTTCCCGAACTCCCCGGACTTTCAGAGACAGGACACGGGCTGCTCATCCCCTGAGAGCTCCCTGTTCTACTGGAAAATCAGGCGAGGCTTCAGCACCGGGGATTTACAGGTTGGTCTTCTTCTCCAAAGTCCATGAACTTTGAAGCAGCGGCTCACATTTGGGTACCATTCATGAAAGCTCTTACTTCCCCCGTATCTGTGGGAAGAAAAAAAATGGAGCTTTGGAACTGTTTCATCTCATCTGTCCATCTCACAGTTTCCAGGAACTGTTAAGGGAAAAAGGATAATCTTTTTTCGATCCTTTACACCTTTTTTTTTTTTATTAATTCGTCCATGGGTTTTTGGAATTCTCAGAGCCCTGTGGCCGCAGCAGATGGCGGCTCGCTCGTGGACGAGGCGAGCTTCAGGGTGGCGCGTTACAGCCCAGAACAGAGGAAGGAAAGGATTCTCAAGTACAAAGCCAAGCGCACTCGGAGAAATTTCAACAAGACAATCAAGGTAAGATTAAGCTCTGATTAGCTCCCTCTCTTCGAGTGTAAGATGATGAGATTAACAAGGCACTAACTCGGAAGGAACTTCTGTCGATGACAATACAGTATGCTTGTCGGAAGACGTTAGCGGACAGCAGGCCACGTATACGTGGCAGATTCGCTCGCAACGACGAGACCGGCGATGTGCCCAAGGCTGCCTCCGCCCCGACCACGGACGATGACGACGACGAGTTCTGGGTACATGAAGTCATGAACACCATTTCCTTAGTTTTATCAACCAGATCGATTGAAAGGCAGAAAATTTTATAATATTAAGGTTCAAAATCAACATCAGTTTAAAAAATTATAAATAATCGATTACAGCGCTCCGATCGCAAACTCTCTTCCCTAAACTATCTGGTCAATAACAGGGAAAGTTTTTCAAAATGGAACTGGGATCTCATCCATGATGCACGCGTTACTCTCAAGCTATTGTACGGGTTCAAACCGGTTAACCTAACCAACCTCTCAAACCATGTTCTTATGCAGGTTGGTATGCTTGAAAACGGCCAGAGGAGCCACAGCAGGAGGAGTGACATTCACGGCAGGTTGTGGCCAAGATGGTTTCCGATCCTATAAGCCATTAACTGGCTCGTCGAAGCTTTTGCGGATCGGCCCGGTGAATGGCACCTATTGGATTTACAGCAAGGTGGAATCTAATAGATACCATTCACTGCATTTACGGACGATTCTAGGGTGGCGTTGCTGTCCTGCCGGCGGTTTCTTTGGGCAACAAGTAAGAGGGCGTCATCGTTTCGCGACTGTAGATTCGATGAAGTGCAGCAAGTTGATAGAGTAGGATACGTGGAATAATGGGGAGCAAATAAGATGGCTTTGGTATTTCAACTGTACTGTTCAGACTGAATAGTTTCTTTGTGGTCTCGTTGTTGTTGTTGTTGTTCGTTTTTTTTTTTTTTTTTTAAATATCCTTCTTCATGTGTGTTTAGGAATTTAAGATGCAATGTATATAGACAAATTAATGGTGGAATGGCCAGAAGAATTTATGTGTCAAATCTTTGACCTCGAGCCAGAGATCTTGAGTTTCAGTGGATGCCTGTGCTCCATTATCTAGCCTTGTACCCCTTTGCAATTATGGAAAGAACGAGGACATTCTTGTAATTATAAACTTTTGGAAGCACCGGAAATGATGAAATTGTAGCCGGTGGTCCAGTTGCATAAAACTCACTCCCGTGCAGTCTAGTGAGATCAAAGCTGTATGCTCGAGTCACGTCCTGAGCAATATTATCGAAAGAGATTCTTGAGCTAGTATCTTGACGGATATTGGCAGAGGGAATATCAGTATTTGCTGTTCAGCTCATCCGATACATCCGCGGTCGAATACAGAAAGTCAGAACATCACGTAACGGATAGTGGCTGAGACGCCATTGCTATTATCATGCGAGAAAGTCGTAAGTGCAATCGTGGTACAATATCAGCGTTGCCTAAGAGTTATTCACATCTGTAGTACCATGATATATATATATATATATATATATATATATAAAATTGAAGCCTAGCATGCACACTGATGTATATGGCCATAGTCGGCTATGAATTAATAGATTTAGTAACTGACCAGTCCAGCAAGCATATAATTCAATGTTACTATCAATTATTTTGCTTATAAAAAATTTCTAGTGTTATGCTTGGATTCTTCCAATGAATGATGTGATCTTCCATGATGAATGATACTAAAAATGCTATTTTCATTCAGATATGACACGGGTAATACACGACGACTTCGTCGTACAAATATATATTTCAATTTTAGTACGTGTAGAGTTGACTCTCGAAAATTGTAAAAATTTTACAGTGTTAAAATCCGAGAGAGATTTATACGACTATTTGCACTCACCTCAGGACAGTGTGCTGCTTTTGAAACCGACGCTCACTCGGGGAGCCTGGTTCCCATTTGACTTTCAGGTCGGTCCGGGCCAATCACACGTTAGAACAACAGTGCTCGTTCGATACTGCTTACGTGATTGGATATCAAAGTTGAGTGGATTCATTTTCGAGCTGGATTAGTTATTTAAATGATAAAACTCTTTCAGTCGTGCATTCACAGTATTCGAGTTCTGATCTTGCTCGTTCACAGAGAAGAGTCGCTGAATGGAACCTACTTCTGTCTGTCCGGTTCGAGTTGCTCGTAACATGATGTTAATGCCATGATTTGACCTCTTTAAATATGAATCAATGCATCCCTTTTTTTTTAATCGGTAAAAAGAAAAAGAGAGCAGTAATAATAATAGCGACCTAGCGAAAAACTTCCACCGCCTATTACTTCATCAAATCATGCCATGGCAAAATTGGATTGACCTTGTGAACCCTTTGCTCCTCCTCCCAATTTGCCATTTCCTTTCTACCATGCTCATTCTTTTTGACATTTCCTACTCAAAGTAATCTTTCATAGCAAAATAATCGCTTACAGAAAATCACGTCTCGTTAGTCACCTTTCTTGTTCTACGGGGTAATAGGATACCATTTTACTGGCCGAAAACGTGACCGATCGATCGGATTCTCCGGTGCTGGAACCTCTCACCATGCATATGCCATTACAAATGGAATGCTAATTAATTTAATCAAAGTGAGCTTTGTTGCACTAACCATAGCAATGATTCCAAACAACTGCTTTTGACCAGCACATTCTGGTTGCACGAATCGATATAAAATTCGCTATTCTGTACACTTTATCATTGGTTCTGATATGATAGATTGATTAATCACCCTGCAAAAGATTCCCACAAGACTGAATCTCTCTGTTTTTTTTTTTTTTTTTTATCATTCCAATTTTTGGGTGAAGAAAACAAAGGGCCGAGCAGAAATTTATTTCAAAAGTAAGGAAGAAAAAGTAAGTATATATGCTCATGTACAAATTTATGATTATAAAGGAGACTTGTAAGATTCGAAACCGGGATCTCTTGGTCCCAAGAGATTGATTCTAGGAGTCGGTAACATTCTCATCGTACTGAATCTTATTTCTCACACTTATATTATTTATACAGTAGAAGAAATTGATCGATTGAAGATTCCTTTTTGTTAGCTCCAAGAACGAAGGGTGCTTGTTGGTGCATCGCGAAATTCCCTTAGCAAGAAAAATATTTTTGATATCATGGGAAAAATGGAAAAAGAAGGAAAAAGAGGTGTTTATTGTAGACGAGAATAAGTTTTTCAATATTGAAAAAGTTCGATCTTTTTCGGGTGGAAAAAAACTTGTCGGTCGGGTATGCGTCTAAATCATTGCAACTTCACGAGATCGGACATTCGATTCTTTACTTGAGCGCGTAACCCTTAGTGACTTTGGATCTATGAGCTTGTAAAGTATTTCGTTGGCCGGAAAAAATAAAGTCGTCATTATTTTAAAAAAAAATTGTCGGCCAACGTCAATTGTAAATGAACTTTCGTACGAGGTTTAGGAAAAATTTAACTAAATTATTCAAGAATTCCCCAATTTCCGAATCGGAACTTGGAGAATAAACAGGCGATTATTGTAGCAGTCATTTGAGAGATTTTCAATAATCCCATCATAAAAATGCAATAAACAGGTGGTTACAATTTTACCTATTTGTCTAATTATATTAATGTGATTAGTGTCTTTTCACATATAATTATAAAATATGATCATTTAAAATTTTTTTCTGATCGAGGCTGGCACTTCATAAAACAACCAAGTATTTCATGATGCTTCCTCTCAATATCCATCAGCTCAATTCTTGTCTATCGAGACTCAGTTATGTTCTTTTTGGGGATATCATCGAGACTACCATGTCTCGCCATTGCTTCCCTTACGATACGTTTGGTTCACAAGAATGAAATAGAGAGAGAATATATTGGTATGGAAAAATGAATAGAGAGATGAATAAATAAAATGATGAATGAAAATGGTATTATTTAATTGACGTGAATAAAGTGATACCCACTCACCCCCAAAATCTATCACAGATTGCTAGTCCTCCGAGCCCCCACCCAATTGAGCACCATCCCACCATGAACTCTCGAGCCCCTCATGTCACCCCGACCCTCGAGTCACCCCTTCCTCCTTACTCCACCTGAGCAACCGGTAGAGATGAACAAATGAAGGGGCACGGGAAAGCTCGGGAGCCTTGGGGAAGGCTCGAAGGAGACACGGGGCGGCATGGTAGGCTTGAAAAGACTAGAGGGAGATACAGGGTGGCACGGGAAGTGAGATGAGCTGGCACAGAAGGGCCGGGGGCAAGCTAACAGTGGCACAAGATGGAAATTTGATGAATAGTTGATGATAAACTTGTATTTTCGTCATCTATTCCTAGTCAGAAATGCTATTCCACCTCTTCATGGAAGGAATAGCCATTCCCTGTTGATGGAAACTACATCAGGAACAAGTATTCTGCTTTAACCTATTCCAGCCAACCAAATTCCCCCAACCAAATATGCCCTTAATTTATTTTAGTAATGCAATTGGATTTTCACTTCTCGTATCAGACTAAAAAAAGTAATTTTTAGTTGGAAGGGGCATATACTAATTAATAGTTAATGAAATTATAATTATTTTATTTTTCCACTAAGTATGGCTCTACCACACAGAGACATCTAATTAAGCACACCATCATCTTGTCTCCACTACTGAGCAGTTGAACAGATGTGTGCTCATGCTAAGTCAAAGCAACATAAGAGTTGCAGTTTGCTTTGTTCTCTGCATCTGTACCATAACTGATGGAATCTTTAAGGGGAAAAAAAATAAAATGAATATATAAAAGTCACGGAATATGATAATTTAATAAAAATTAAATCCATATAAAATTTTATAATTTTTTCGAGTTTCAGTAGTGGACGCTCTAATATCTCCTAAATTCACCTCTGCTCGATCAACGAAAACCTTCAAAATTTAGTTTGAGTAATTAATCAATTCAAACTTTTCATATGTTCGAAGTTTTTTTGGAATAATAATAATAATAACAATAAAGTGAATCTTTTACCTAGCCTTGAGTGGGTGGTTGATGCCTTTCTCTTTTCCTTTCTCTGAGCAATAAGGCTAGAGAACACCTTCTTTTGTGCAATTTTAAACGATAGGTACTCTTAAGCGCGAATGTTCAAAAAGTTGTCAAAATGCACACCACTAGGTCATCATGACTATTTAGGGAGAAAATTCTACCCAAATTTGGCAAAAATTTCTTATACCATCTTGCCTCATCATGTGACATGAGAAATCACTCGCTAAAATATGAAAAAAGAGTAAATCAGTATTTTGGTGATAATGGAGGCCTGTAGGAGTAGTGCAAAATAGAAGATAGAGAGAAATCAAATGGGCATATAATTCTCATAATACGGATCAAACCTTTAGTTTCTAGATTGTGAGGTATAGTCTTGTACCACTGCACCAAGATTGATAGCTCATACGCTACTAATCTTTTAACTGATAGTTGAAATGAGAAGTTATATATAATTTTCATACAGTCCAGTCCAGGTGAGAGACGGGCTTGGCCCTAAAACAAGACCAGACCATCTGGCCCATCTATAGTGGCCCAGAACAGACCAGTGACCCGACCGAACCGGTTTACTCTGATGGCTGCTGCCTCAGACCGCGAACCCGATCTGGGATCCGAGTCGGTCCACTCAGACCTGATCGACGGCCAATCGCTGAACCTCGACAGAGAGTTTTTCTGCTATATTTCTGTTCCCAATTTCGTTCCACCTCTTCTCCTTCCTCCTCCTCCTCCTCCTCCTCGTTGGTCTCAGTTGCGAGAGTAGAGAAGGCAGAGAGAGAGAGATATGAGCGGACACGACTCCAAGTACTTCTCCACGACAAAGAAGGGGGAAATCCCCGAGCTTAAGGAAGAGCTCAACTCGCAGTACAAGGTCCTCCCTCTATCTATTCATCCATTGATTGCTTAGGTTTAGTGCTGTTTGATCTGTGCTGATTTTGCTCCAAGTTTATCTTCCCGGTCACTCTGCAATCGGTTATGGGGTTTCTCGGCAGATCTGATTTGTTTCACCCGTACACTCTTGGTTCCGTTGAATTGCTTGATGATTCATGTTGGGAACTTGCCTCGGACCGCGTATACCATTCGGTTTTATGCTGATCCGTATGGAGATTACTCTAACAAGTGAAATTTCTGTTGGTCTATCTCCGATAACAATTGGATCTTGGTCCTTTTTGCTATTTATGTGCGCGCGCGCCTGTTTCTGATTAGATTAAAGATCATTCTGGACCTGCCCTTTTTTGAGGTGTTTCTCTACCACTTTCTTCATATTGATTCGGATTAAACTGCTGAAGACCTGTGGCAAACTTGCTGAAAATGGCAGGATTATTGAAGTATATCATAATGATAGCCTAGGGTATTTGTGCTCTATCAGCATGACTGGCAGATATATATTGGAATATACATTGAAGGCCTTTCTTTCCTTGGTGTTGCCTGTTGTGATAATACTTGCAGTTCAAGAATTTGGACTATCAGCTTTGCATAACCTAGTTATTTAATTCTACGTGTCTGCTTAGAAACCGATTGAATTGTTCTTCACATAACACTTCAGTACATGGTGTTTATATAGAAAGATTTACCAAATTAACACTCAAAAAAATAGAAAGATTTACCAAATACATTGAACTTAAGTTGGCTCGAAGGGTACCATCAGCTAGTGGTATTTGCAACCAAAAGAACTTTGTGATCTTATAGGCTTGTTCTAGTATAGCATTGGCATTATCAGGGAGCCTGGTTATACTTTTGATCATTTTCTTGCTAACATCTTGGTGTAGGATTCTGCTTTAATTGTTGTGGAGTTCTTGTTGTATGTTATGTAATGCAGGACAAGAGAAAAGATGCTGTGAAGAAAGTGATTGCTGCAATGACAGTGGGAAAAGATGTTTCTTCACTGTTTACGGATGTTGTAAATTGCATGCAAACAGAAAATTTGGAGCTGAAAAAGCTTGTGTATTTGTATCTGATAAATTATGCCAAAAGTCAGCCTGACTTGGCGATTCTTGCTGTCAACACATTTGTGAAGGTACATATTCTGCCAGCTTAATTATGTACTCAGAAAACTCCCTTTTGTATAGTTACAGCTGCATTCTCATTTCTCTTCCCTGAGAGAACCTTTCCCTAATGCTTATGCAAATACTACTTAAGGAAAACGGAGTAGAGAGGAAGCCCCGATAATTTAATGAGTTTCTGGTGCATATTAAGGAAACTTTGCTATGATACTGTGCAGGACTCACAGGACCCAAATCCATTAATTCGTGCTCTGGCTGTGCGAACCATGGGATGTATTCGTGTTGATAAAATAACTGAATATCTGTGCGATCCCCTTCAGCGGTGTCTCAAGGTTATTGTGAA
Organism: Lagerstroemia speciosa; assembly: GCA_037672795.1. Taxonomy (NCBI): domain Eukaryota; kingdom Viridiplantae; phylum Streptophyta; class Magnoliopsida; order Myrtales; family Lythraceae; genus Lagerstroemia; species Lagerstroemia speciosa. The sequence goes on along the minus strand of CM075298.1, from coordinate 3,794,714 downwards.
TTCATTTCTTTTAATTTTTACTTTCCTAGCTGTAAACGCCCACACGCCCAGACGGTTTATCTCTGACTCTCGATAATCCTGTGCCTGAAATTTTGCATCTGAATTTTTTTTCTTTTTCTTTTTACTGTTCAACTTGGAAATAATTCCTCTCAAGCTTGCTTTCAACTTTGAATGACTTGATTATGTATTTAACAGGATGATGATCCATATGTTCGCAAAACGGCAGCAATATGTGTTGCAAAACTTTATGACATAAATGCTGAATTAGTGGAGGATAGGGGGTTTTTGGAGTCCCTCAAGGATTTGATATCTGACAACAACCCAATGGTTGTAGCAAATGCTGTAGCTGCTCTTGCTGAGATTCAGGAGAACAGCAGCAGGCCTATTTTTGAGATCACAAGTGTCACACTTTCAAAGCTTCTCACTGCTCTTAATGAGTGCACTGAGTAAGTTTGCTTTTATAGGAGCAGCATTTCGATTCTTTCTGTCTGTTTCATTCTTGGTGTATTTTCTTTTACGTGCATGTGCATGAGAGATTCAGTTTTCTCTTTTCTGATCAGTATAATTTCTACCCTGTTTACACTTGGTTGCTTATGGCATTTGTTTAGATGGGGTCAGGTTTTCATATTAGATGCCCTCTCAAGATACAAATCTGCTGATGCCCGGGAAGCTGAGAATATAGTGGAGAGAGTCACTCCACGATTACAACATGCAAATTGTGCAGTTGTTCTTTCAGCAGTCAAGGTTCGCAGCAAGGAATTAATTTTTGATATTTACCAGTTCAGTCTGTGTTCACTTTTCCCTGATCAGTATGATCATCCAAGTTGAGATATCTGTTTATTATGTTCTAGATGATCCTCCAACAAATGGAGCTCATTACAAGCACTGATGTGATTCGGAATCTCTGTAAAAAGATGGCTCCTCCTCTTGTTACATTGCTCTCCGCAGAACCAGAGATTCAGTATGTTGCATTAAGGAATATCAACCTTATTGTTCAAAGGCGGCCTACAATTTTAGCACATGAAATAAAGGTCAGTTCACATTATCATGCATAGCTCATAAGGATCCACTTACACTTTTTCTGAATGAGGTGAAAGGGCTTAGTTATTGAGAATTTTCTGCTGCAGGTTTTCTTCTGCAAATACAATGATCCCATTTATGTGAAGATGGAGAAGTTGGAAATCATGATAAAGCTTGCTTCTGACAGAAATATTGATCAGGTATGGAGAAGAGGATCATTGATGCTGTTGTTTGTTCAATATTGGATGATTCTATCTTCATTACTTGAGATGCTTTCTTGCTAAAAAATCCTACAGGTTCTGCTGGAGTTTAAAGAGTATGCTACCGAAGTGGATGTAGATTTTGTGAGGAAGGCTGTTCGCGCTATTGGTCGCTGTGCAATCAAGCTAGAAAGAGCAGCAGAGCGGTGTATTAGTGTTTTGCTTGAGCTCATCAAAATTAAAGTCAACTATGTCGTTCAAGAGGCTATTATAGTTATCAAAGACATATTCAGAAGATACCCTAACACGTTAGTCTTAGTATCCGATGCAGTTAATTGCAACATGTTTGAAGGTGGTGGTGTTATAAACTTTTTCTCTTTTTCTTGGTGCAGATACGAGTCTATTATTGCAACACTATGTGAAAGCTTGGACACCCTAGATGAGCCAGAGGCAAAGGTATCCCTCTATTACTGTAATTGATGAAAAGTGTTGTGTAGCTCAAACCTTTAGCTAGTTATTTCCCTGTCTTTATTCTGTCCTTTGCTTGCATTTCTTGAAGGCATCAATGATCTGGATTATTGGTGAATATGCTGAAAGAATTGATAATGCTGATGAGCTTCTTGAGAGCTTTTTGGAGAGTTTCCCTGAAGAACCTCCGCAGGTCCAGTTGCAATTGCTGACAGCGACCGTTAAACTATTTCTTAAGAAGCCAACTGAAGGCCCACAACAAATGATTCAGGTGTGTCTTCTCGTTTGCTAAAGACAGGAGTAGTTTATGCCTTTTGTGCCGGCCTCCATGGTCCCTGATTTGTTACATGATCTCTTTTGAGTAATGTTATTCTTAGGCCATCTGATTCTTATGGTTGTTGTATGATTGTGGAAGTAGAATTTAAATCACTTATTCTAAACATGGATGTGGTTGAGCTAAAATGGAATCCCTCGGAGATGCTCCTTTGCAGGTTGTTTTGAATAATGCTACCGTGGAGACGGATAATCCTGACCTGCGGGATCGTGCATACATCTATTGGCGGCTTTTATCAACTGATCCTGAGGTAAACGTCTCTGCTTGAAATGTTAGTTGTTTCCTGCTGATTTGTTTTCCATTCCATTGAGAATCATGGAATATACTTTTTAAATAAAAATTATCTTTGAGTCCATTCAATCTCCATTTCTAATACTTTTAGGAAGACATCTGGCATATATAGGAATTTGGCCTTGCATGGCATGTCTCATGCAGGTTTTTTCTTAATATCCCACAGGCAGCTAAAGATGTCGTTTTGGCTGAAAAGCCCGTGATCGCCGATGATTCAAACCAACTTGATCCATCTCTTCTAGACGAACTTCTCTCCAACATCGCTACCCTGTCTTCTGTATATCACAAGCCTCCAGATGCATTTGTCACCCGTGTGAAGACAGCAACACAGAGAAGTGAAGATGATGAATATCCTGATGGTAGTGAAGGAGGATACGCTGAATCGCCTGCTGGTGTTGATGGGGTCGCCTCACCACAGTCTAGCTCTGGCAGTGTCCCACAAACTGCTGCAAGACAATCTCCCCCTGCACAAGCTGCCTCCTCTCCTGCTGCAGCTGTACCTGATTTGCTTGGTGATCTGATAGGCCTCGATAATAGTGCTATTGTGCCTATTGATCAACCTTCAGAAACTGCTAGGTAATGCCATACGTTCATCTCTTTCTGATGATTTCCACGATAAATCTCTGGAAAATTCTTGACCTCCATTTTTCACTAGAACATAAAGACATGATTTCATGCAAAAATAAAATGCATATATTGATGAATATTTGCACATATTTGCTGAATTTCAATACAATTGGATATATATATTTTATGAAGTTCAGTAATACTTGGTGCTTTACTTTTGGTCTCCTTCAAGAAAAGAAAAATCATCAACCAAAGGGATCCCTACCTTTGTTTTGAAGGTATCAACGAGATAGCCTGCATACTTCCATCATTCAGGGAAAAAAATTGCAATCAGTTATGAAGTCAATTATTTCTTTCAAGTTTCCATTATTTTATGACTACTAAAAAAGGGTAATTTGTATCAACTTTATTGCAGCCCCTCTCTCCCTGTTTTGTTGCCTGCATCCACGGGTCAAGGCTTACAAATCAGTGCTCAGTTGATACGACATGATGGTCAGATATTTTACAGCATATTGTTTGAGAACAATTCGCAGATTCCTCTTGATGGGTTCATGATTCAATTCAACAAGAACAGCTTTGGTCTTGCCGCTGCTGTGCCCCTTCAGGTAACTGTGTCAGCAATTAGCAGCTTATGTGTTGGATAATTGTATCGTAATGGCAAGCTGTCTTGGGAATTGAAATTTTGGTCTGTTATAGGTTCCACTACTGCAACCGGGGACATCTGGGAGAACTCTTCTTCCAATGGTTTTGTTCCAGAATATGTCTACGGGTCCCCCGAGCTCTCTTCTGCAGGTAGCTGTTAAAAATAATCAACAACCAGTGTGGTACTTCAATGACAAGATCTCTTTGCTGCCATTCTTCACCGAGGATGGGAAAATGGAACGTGCAAACTTTCTCGAGGTAGCTGTTCACCATATTCTGTCATCTCTTCTGGAGGTTTTATTACGATTTGCCTCCTTTTCTTCCTCTTTCTTATTTGGAATTCACGTGGTTCTCTTTTTGAAAAACTTATGCGGGCCAATTTGCACAACTCGCTGGATTTCTTCTTGATATACTTCGTTTTGAGTGCTGCTTTAGTAAACCTTCATAAATTGTGAGTCTGACTGGTTACCATAGCTAACGACTTTTTTATTATGAAAGCTCCATCTGCAGTAAATTTAGGAAAGATTCCACTTTCATCAGTGATGTGTATCTTATGTTGCATTGACAATTAATTTGCTTGGAGAATGAAAACGCATCCCGTGAGATTATTGCGGGACTTGTTAGATTTTCCTGAATGTATGATTGGTACTTATTTAAAATTGTGAATCAAGCAAACTCTTGTGGATTTGCAAAGTGGTTAAAAGTAGCTTCGCATGCTTCATGAAAAGGCCATGACTTGCACAGTTCCGCTGGCCTGTGGGATATTCTTGCCAGTTGTTCACCATAATCTAGCCCCTTGTGGTAAAGAAAAAGGGAAAAAGAATAGAAAAAACTGAACCTAGACCTGCTGATCTTGCAGCCTTGTTAATTAATTGTAACTTTGTTTCTAAATGCAGACGTGGAGGTCCCTTCCTGACACCAGCGAGGTCTCCAAGGATCTGCCTGAAGCTGTGCTGACAAGTGTGGAGACAACTCTAGACCGAATGGCTGCCTCGAACCTGTTCCTCATTGCTAAGCGGAAGCATGCGAATCAAGATGTGTTCTACTTCTCGGCAAAGATTCCAAGAGGTATCCCCTTCCTGATCGAGCTCACGACGGTTATTGGAGTTCCTGGGGTCAAGTGTGCTGTCAAAACTCCAAACCCAGAACTTGCGCCTCTCTTCTTTGAAGCCATGGAGACCCTTCTGAAGAGTTGAGGTATCCTCCTCCCTCTGTACCCATTGCGATCTGTCTTACTACAGTCAACTTCTATTCACTTCCAGTTAGTGTCTGTAAAATCATAACACCTGGCGGGATTTTGGGTTGATCTTTGATTCTCTTTTCTGAGTTTGCTCGACTGCTTATTGGTCCACAATAGTTGGTTTTCTATTAGTTCGAAATTGATGGTTTTAGGGAGTCTGCACACTGATGCAGCAACTTTGATGTTTGTTTTGTTCAACTTCATGATCAGATGCAATTCCATACTATTCCTTTTTATAATATTCCCGAACCAAACATGCTGTTCCTGCACATATAATGTATGCGAACTTGGAATTTATCCTGTCCCTCGTCAGGGGTGAAGTCTGTCGGACCTCCCATGGCAAGGAAGGTTAAATTTTTGTATGTTCTAGCTGCCAAAAAAGCAAAAATAGCGGATGGACTGTGAGTGGTAGGTCGTGTTGCTGCCTGTGCGGAGCCAAACTGAACAGGAGGAAGCTGAGCCGTTAGGCCGTTGAAGTAGCTTTGACCGTTGACTTGTGAGGAAGTACTAAACTGTGTAGTGTTGCCTGCGTTAATGTTTAACTAAGGTTATCTTCATTTTATGGCTTCGCAACGTTCGACCATGGTTCAGCAAAATGCCGATGGGCAGTGGAAAAATATTTCTGGTCGATGAGGGAAATTCGGTCGCGTTTTCTGGAAAATTATTCCAATCAAACAACTATTTTTGGTGTACGATGTTCTTCTGGCTGATAGTTTTATTCTCGTCATTTAAGAAATATCACGAATCAAAGCATAGCCCTTATAGCTCAGTGGTAGAGCGTCAGTCTTGTAAACTGAAGGTCCGTAGTTCGATCCTGCGTGAGGGCAGCCTTTTATTTACCTATCCCCCTTTTCTTCGATTTTTTTTTTAAATTTTTTCACTGGCCCTTTAGGCTATATATATATATATATATAATTAACTAAAGCATGATTTCCCATTTTTTAATGGGAAAAAAAACTAATTTATTGCATTTTGTATGAAAATCCTTCGAAAGAAAAACCAGAGCAGCAGAGGAAACCACCAAGCAATCACTTCATTCATTGAGCCTACAGTGACAGAAAGAAACCCATACTTCCACTTGCAATGCTTTCCCTGTCCTCGCTGATAGTAAGCGAACGTTTTCAATGGACTGAAACTGTGACTCTCTCCTGATCTGTCACTTAAAACTTCAGGCCTTGTCCCCTCCACTTTATCTTCTCATGTATTCAGCAAGTGTGAAACCAGCATAGTCCCCGGTACTGTCAGAAGAATATCACCACCCCAACTTCTTATGTTATTTCCAGGAAAACAAAAAGAAAAATCATCTGGGAGTATAAATATCTCCACTCTCTACCTTCCCATTTGGTTTTCGGGCTGGTTCTATATGTAACTTGCATACTGATATCCTGTTTCTCCCCGGAGTTCACTGATTTGAATAAAAGGAAGGTGTTCTTTCCTTTCGTGCAAGTGGAGGCACCGTCTGATGCGCAATACATCCTCCAGGCTACATAGAGTATGGCATTCATTTGCTGTCTTTAGATGGCATTGCTACTTGATGGGGATCTGTATGAATGGAAATGCTAGAAAAAGACTAGTTATTCAGCTGTAACTGACAATGTTGATCTGAAATCGGGGACCATTCATTAGTCGATGCCATGTGCTCTCCAGAAAATGAGATTCCATTTCCATCAGGGTGTTGCTCTCGTTGTTTCTTGCGGAACTCAGAGTAGTATAAGACAATGCAGTACCATATCAACTTTAAGAGACGTCTCCTAAGAGGCTTGAGAATAGGCAGCTCATTTTTCCGAGATTGGAGAAGAGGAAAAGAATTTGGGGCTGGTCGGGTAATTCCGGGATCTACATGATTCAGCATGGCAATACTACAAAGGAGCTTAAACACATACGAAACACTGAGTGGATCTTGTATGAATTAACAAAATGGTGTACAAGATTCATCAGATATGATGTGAGACCTATTTGAAAATGAAAAGAAAAACAGAATCTTGGCCTTTTATTAGGTGTATTTCTATACTGAAATCTAATCTCTGAACCATTCCTTTTCTTTTTTTTCTTTTTTTCTTTTTTTTGTTACATGAAAACCAGTCACAACTCATCTATGGAGAAGAACTAACCTGCACATTCGCTAGAAGTCGGGTGATCTTGCTTAGTGTCTCCCGGGCAGATACAGTCAACTGGTGGTCATCACCACATATTGAAGACCTGATGAATATTGCCTTCCTGATGAGATCATCTGCAATATCGAACTGAGCCCCTCGGAGCATGAGCTTGGCCCGTGTCTCAAGGACCGTGGCCCGTAGCAACGCAAGGTCCTGCCACAGGCAAGGGTTCAGCTGGGCCCCAGTCCTGGCAGGCCTGATCCAGCAGACTGACCTGTCGAGCCACTTCTCAACTGGTGTTACAAAGGCCTGGTCTGCTGCCTCAAGCGCATCAGTGCACCGGCGGAGGAGCTCCATTGCAGGTTCGCACCTCGAGAATGTGATGAAGGTGCGGACAGCCAAAGGCAGGGCAACCTCCTTCACGAAGTAGAGCAAGTCCGGCACCTTAAGCTCCACAACGATAGGATCTGTCCCGAATCCACAAGTCAGGAAACATGCAGCCCACAAGTGGTCCATGTGATCACACACAGATCCACGATTCAGAACTGCTTGGACCATCGCCTGAGAAGCCCCAGGGATTGCCCTTTTCCGCACATAGAGTTTAATGAGATCATTGAAGTAAATGAATCCTTGCTTTGCACTGCTTCTTGCGATATTAAACCTCAACAACATTGATACAGCCTCTGCCTCGGATTTTTTCACATACGATGAGGTGCACCCACATGTTAAGGAGTAGAGCAGCTTCTTCCAGCACTGGATACTATGATGTTTCTCTGGAATCCTATGGGCTGCAAAGGTTAACAATGGAACTGGAATCGCAGCCGGAGCAAACCAGCCACTAGCCTGGATCATACAGGTTGCGAGACTCCTAGGCCCATCTGCATGATCGAAGATCGAGAAGCATACCTCAAAGAGCTGCAACAGGAAATTGTTCCGCTTCAAAGAGTTCCCTTCATGACCACTCCATGTGACATCTTGCAAGGGCATCCTGTTGATTGTGTCCAAGAGACGGCTCGGGTTTATTGGAAGCTCGGACAAGATGGACCCTACAATTGCAAGGCCCAGAGTAAGTCGCCCAAGCTTCTCCTCGATCATCCTCAGTGCATCAATCTCCGCTATTGAATGGTGGTCCCTCAGGTTCCCCTGCATCATCTGGATAGCCTCAACACCAGAGAGGTAGGACAACTTCAGAGGCTCCATATTCATGATTCGGGGGAGTCTGGTCGATATTATGATGTGTGTCTCGCCTCCAAAACGAGGGAGGAGGTCCATCACAAGCTTGCAGTCCCACCAGTCTTTCTCACTCTCCAAATTATCAATGACAATCAAGAATGGGATATTCCTCATTAGTTCCCGCCGGACACGTGAGACTGCAGAATCCTCGTGCTCCTCAAAGCTTCTAATCCTACTCTTATCGATACCATTCTCAATCCCAACATCAACTTCCAGAAATGACCACAGATTCAGATAATTCTGCCTTATGTATCGACTCTCCCCTCCAATCCACAGGACCATCTTATACCTCTGATGGTACCTGTAAGCAAATTCAAGAAAAAGCTCAGTCTTCCCTATCCCTGATTCACCTGAAACACAAGCGATCCCCTTTCCGTAGAGAATTTTTGTTGACCTTCTCCTCCTCGTGTACTTTTGACCAGTTTTTGACTTTGCTCGGTTCTCAACATGGGATACTTCCGCGCTCTGCATCTCTATTTCTTTTTCGGACTCCTTCCACACGAGTGCCTCTTTTCCTTTCTCTTTCCGTCTCTCATATGATAATACTCCTTTATTCCATCCCATCATTACATTCTTCCTCCTTGGTCTTGCTCGAAGCTCAAAGAAGTCTCGTTCAAAGTCCCCACTGAAGTCACCAAATAGAATAAACTCGAGGTCAGAGAGCTCCTTCTTCCTCCCAATGAAGTTCTCATTCCGGGGAAATGGGAATTCCTCTTTTTCGACCTTCTCCCTCCACTTATTCAACCTCTCCACCACACTCCTCCTCCCCAACCTCAATGCGAGCAGAGTCACAGCTCTTAGTATGCAGTCCCTCCAGTTCCCTTCCTGGGCCTCCAGCTTCCATTCATCGACCCGAGGGAGGCCATTAACAGCCTCTCTCCATTCCTTCTCTATCCCTCCATAGAAAACCCACAACTCTCCCCCATGCTTCTCCCAGAGCTCTCCCCTCTTTTCAACTATGTCCCTCACAAGGCAATCTCCCGGGCCCAGATCAAAGTATATTGGAACAAGGTTCTTCTTACTCGAGAAGAACCGTAGCTCCTCAATTGTGTAGGGATTACTGAAGGACTTTCTGGTCAAAATGACGACCCCAAAGGTAGAAACATCCATTGCCTTCTCTATAACTCCATGCTTGCGTGAGCTCCTGCAGCGGGACCGATCAGACACGAAACAGCTCATGCCTTGAATTTCAAGCTCTGCTCGTAGCCAGTTTGCAAATCGAATGAGGGAAGATTTTCGGCCATGGAGGCCTATAAAGACATCACAATTCCTCAGCCTGTTAGAGGAAAGAGAGATAGAGCTCGGGGTCAAGGGGCTTCTTCTATCCAGCCTCTTTGGCTTCTCCTGTTCACCAACATCAATGTTCTCGAGCTTTGGGGCCTCTCCCGACTTACAACCAGAAGGATTCGCTGGCATGTTTGATAAGATTCCTCTAACATTCACCTCGAGGGCTTGCAGGTCCGCAAGTCCTAGGCTAGAGCTACAGGACTTTGTGCTCATTGAAATGCTTCCACGTGGACCCTGCAATTGCCCAGAATTTGATGCAGGGCCTGTCGGAGAACTAGGAGAGAAGAAAGGTGATTGGTTTGCGGAGAAGAAGGCTGATGATGAGGAGGACATGTTCCTTGAAGTCGTGGCCGGGAATGATCCGAGCCTTGAAATATCTTCTTGAAGGTCCATTGACGTAATTTCATGCAGAACTTCCCACTCTCAATGGTATTGAAATCCAGTCATTCTGCAACATAAACATTGAAAATTGGACTCACTCAATTCCACTGAGAAAAGAACCTTGCCTCAACAGAAAAGTAGGAACCAAATAAACTGACAAGTAGCCGGTGCCTCAATTTGAGTCCAAGAGCCCCACAGATGAAGAAATCACAGCTTATGACAACATTTGAGTGCAATGGACTTGCATAACATTAAAATGGAGTGATCAAATCAAACTAGCAACAAACTTTGCACATTAAGAGGACTCGGCCAAAGACTGTTGGGCAGAACAATTTAAAGATAACTGATGCTTTTAGTGAACCGTGGGAACCGAATAAAATGCTAGAAGCCAATAACTTACAGTAACAACCAACGGCGATGTTATAACTAAAAGAACAAAAACCGGAAAAAAAAAAAAGGGACAGTAACAAGCAAATGTATCGTCGCACTCATGCTTCCAAGATTCATTAAGTCAGCATCACCCACTTCTCCAATTGAGAGGAAATCACTTCAAAGATCCAACGGTGATTGAAAATCTCAATTTTCAAAGGTAGTGTAGATCTACTGAGCTTCACAGCAACATTAACTGAGTAATCTACAAGCCTACCCATTTGGATGAAGTGAAGAGGCAACAAATTAGAATCTTGACACTTAATTCAGATCTGGGAGTGCAGTGACTTACTTGGGTTGATTGAGACCGCGGCCCTGGAGACAAAATCAATGGACTTTGGGAGGTAATTCCAGAAAAGGAAAACCTGAGAGGAACCAAATCTTGATTTGCTGCTCTGTACAGACACCAAAATGCAGAATATGAAATCAACCTAGAGAGACAATAGGTGCCAGAATCAATAACAGGCTGCAGACAAACTTTTAGCAACCCCGACCTTAGAGAAAAGGAAAGCATACACACAGAGAAGTCGTTACGGAGGACGGGTCTGATGAGTAAAGTACTCAATGCGAAACAATGGAGCTTTTACCATTTACTGGTAAAAAATTTTGCAGAGGGCGAGAGAGCGAGGAAGGGAGAGAAGGAACCCTTTTAGAGAGTTCAGAAAAGGATGGATAAAAGTGTGAGATTTTGCTCTAATTGGACAAGACACAGAACAATAAGGCGAAAAATGGAATAGGAAAACAAACAAAGGCCAACCTTTAAGAGAAGAATTGAAAATCTGTGCGAGAGCTTTCACATCTCACAGTCCTTGCCCATCAATGCTGTTAATTTGCCTTTAAACAAACAAAAAGAACACTCCTTTCAATGTCCAAAACTATAAAATAAAGCATCTTCACCCATTTAGCTCCACCCCCCCCCCCCTCCCTCTCTCTGAAAGTCACACTCTCTCTCTAGCTGCTGAGTGAGTCTGTATTCATAATTTTCTATGCAGGTTTCTCACTGGGAGTCTGCAGATTTTTCATTTCCTTTTCTCTGCTTATCTTCTTTTTTGACAAAGAGGACGCAGAGGATTTTGGTATAGAATTGGGGAACAGAAGAGAGAAGGGATTGGGACCCAAAATTGGGACTGATCTGAAGAGAGTATCTGATGTTGATACATGAAATTTTGGCTTCACACCCGCTCACTCCCGGACAACGGAGACTCCACACTCGCACAAATAAAAGAATGGAGGAAAAAAAGAAGATTTAAGTGGCTTGGTTACTCAGTTCGGAAATTAACTCAATCTTAATTCGAATTTTATAAATGGTAAAAATTCATTATAAAATAGTTTCATTCTTCACTGCATTAACATTAATCAGATCTGAAAAGAAAGGAAAAAGGGAAAAGAAAACAACATTTTATTGGGTAGTAGAAACAATAAACAAGGATGTCCGATGTTTTGTGCCTTTCTATCTTGTTTGGCGTTTGGAGCAGATCTGGTTTTCTTGTTTGGTCTTCTTGTTGTAGGCGTCCTCAGTTCCAAAACAAGATCTTGAACAACATTCTTCATCGGAAAATGAAAACCTTGGAGGATTTTCCTGCTCCGTTTTTCGTTTTTCAGTTTAATTTTGGTTTAAGAAATTACTGTCTATAATTAATGGCCATTAAGAAATGAACGAGGTGGTACCCGGAGATTTTCGACTCGATTTTCTTCCATCGATATACACGTGAAACAACGACGAATATTTACCCGATTTACCTCACATTTGTCTGCGGGTGATAGTATGGATACCAATTTAATGTGGTGTACATGAAGAATTTGGACCGAGTCTTTTGAGCTTCAACTGTATAAAGACTTTGCAATGTTAATTTAATTAATATATCATTAAATTTTTTTTTTAGTGCCGAGCATGGCGAGAATATTGTCCAATGAGAGCTGACTTTTGATGCAGTCTAAGACAGTTGATGACCGTGTAATTATATTGACGAACACCCGATAATTTCACTAATTATGGAAATAATAATTATATAATTAGTAACAATAAAATTATTACATCATCTTTATTTTCAATCATGTTTTAGATTATGTTTTTGTTACGCACCAATAAGCTCGAATCAGCTTGGTCCGTTAATAAGTTAAGTTTCAATAATTATAAACTTTGCCTGTTAACAAACATTTAATCATGTTTTTATTTGACTGCTATTTTCTGTCGGTCATAACATTTAATTATTATAAAATGTTAATACGTGTAAATAAAAAATAAAATATATATAATTAGAGATAAAAAAAAAAAGGTAGAAGAAGAAGAAGAATGAAGAGTGGTAGGGGAGGATTTAAAGGGTAGAATTACTTTTAAGCGGTGATTGTGGTTTTAACATAATTTCGCAAGTTAATTTTTTTAGTTAAATCAATGTTTATTAAGGAAATTTTAAGAAATTTGTAAATAAGGCCAAAAAAGCAATCTTCTCCATTATAGAAATATATATTCTCGATGTGAAATGCCATATTTGAAAATTAATTACTAAAACTATGACCAAATAAACGTCATTAACATTATTGCAAATGCAAGCATTCCGGAAATTTACTAGTTCTTTAGAATTTGTTCAAAAATCTAGTATAGTAAAAAAAAAAAAAGAGAGAGAAGTCGGTATTCGACAAAGTCAAAAACCCAAAATCCCCTCTCGTAATTTTACTTAGAGAAAAATTCAAACATGCGATCTCGACCTCATAAAACTATATACAAGTGAATTTTAAACTATTAAATTACCGTTCTTAACGTTAAAAAAAATAAAGGAAAATATCTCCCAGACAATGTATAGTAGAGGACTGTTTAGTTGACTTGAATGAGGTTGAATTTGGATGGTTCCACAGCAACAGTCCAAAACACTCCTTTGGTGGTACTAGGAAGCACATGCAATCATGTGACCCCCCCCGGATCGACGGCTCTGATCTAACCACGGAACATTTTTAAAACATGTACAATCATTGGTCCACGATTTGACACCTGGAATATCTAAAGCAGATCTCAAGAGACAAGCCTTTGAAGTGTGGTTGAAAAATTAGCCTTCTATGCCCCCCGAGAACGCAACATTTTATTAGATGACTATGGCTCGTTTTTCGGTACATATCAGAGTTAAATAAACTCTAACTAATTCGAATTTGAGTAAGATCAATTCGCTATAAGATAAAATTTTTTCATATGAATTTTCTCTCTCGAACTCGAAATCTTATTTAAGAGAAAGATGCGTTGAATCGTCTCATTCACGTTGGTGATAAATATAACTTATTTACATGCGCAAAAAATATTAAATCATTGTAATTTAAAAGGGCATGTTTGAACTAATCTTTTACTTCGATCATGATTTAATATTATATATTTACAGTGAACGAGTCATTTTATTTATAAAGCACTATCCCAACAGGCTGTCGACAACGTTTATACAAAGATTCAAACGGGTTATAAAGTGGATAGGGAGGTTGACATAAAAGCCATTATTATCGCCTTTGTTTCTCTAGGGTTTGGTGGCATGGCATTTGCTCAATGGACACAAGCAACATGAAACTAATATTGCTTTTTCTTGTCTTTTTGCTGTATTTATTTGAATTGTGGTATTGATAATAATATTTTCCATATGCCCACATTGTCATGGTATATGTCAAACTGGTTTTAGAGTCGTATTCCGCGAGTGCTCCTTTGTTTCATGACTGAGAGCTCGACATCGCTTATCCACTGACCCCCGATTGGAGAAATGGGGAGCTCTTTCGAGTTCTCCTCTATTTCTAGCAAATCTGGGGACGGCTCGTTTTCCTCGTGCTCGATACCGAACTCGTTAGGGAGAGCGTGTTCTCTTCTTTGCTCAGCTATACGAGAGTGGGCGATTGGGACGCGAAACTCAATTGCGCTCCGACAGCGAACTCGAAGCTCTTGATCACAAGCCGGTATGGAATATCTGCATTTGTATAATTTGAAAAGAGAGAAATATCCGAACTTTCCATAATTCCTCGTCTTCATAAAGTGTTTGTCACGGCTTAACTTCAAATATGTTTGGGAGTAGATTAACTACTGTAGGAATTCGATAAAAGATTAGGAATAGTCGCTTGTCTGCGACTATGTTATTTCAATGACCTTTCAAAACTACATGTACAGACAATGTCTGAAACTGATACCTCATGTTGATTACAAGGTTTTCATGGAATACATACATGAGAGCAGTCGAACTAACCTGGACAATCTAGATAGGCAGAAAAATGATCTCCTTTTTCTCCCTAGACTTTGCTTGCTTAAAGGTGGACCTAAGGACACGACCAATTGTCATCATCCTAAGAGGCAAAAGAAGACCGATGCTGCGTCTACATGTTTATTTGGCAAGGAAAAACATAAAATGTCGTGCAAACATGGTCACCTAATCGGGATATGTGCATCAGAAAGTCGAGCTCTTTCTCGAATTACAATTTTCTAATATAAAGAAAATTACACATTTATTTTGCTCGAAGCCATAATTCAAGAACTTGAGAGTGCGTCATCTTAATTTCATCTCTGTCGCAACATTTTAAAGTTATTTTTATTATTAAAATAAGATTTGTAAACTTAGAACTGAACCGAATTAAACCGAACTGAAATCCCTTAACTATGAATCAAGAACAATACCCCTGTACATAGTTCCACACGCATACCCGACATGTCACTCGGTCTCGCTTGCTTTTGTTCCCTGATGAGTGGGTGACTTAATATGGAAAACTACACGTTGCAGCAGGTCAGAGGACAAAGAAAAAACAGCTTCCTCGGAAGAATTTACTTTTGAAAATAATTTATACATCGGAAAGTTTAATATAATGTATTATAATATATATATATATATGTGTGTGTGTGTGTATGTATATGTTGGACGGGGTCATATAATCAGTCACTCGTGCAATTGACTCATAATGAGGCCCATTATCAGGAAACTGCCCCCACTTAAAAGGTGGGGATGATTATATTACAAAAGTTGCACTGATATATTCAAATTATATAAGATATCTACTAACTAGAAAAAAGAATAAGCAGAAATCTTTGACAGATATGAGTAAAATTTAAACGTTATTAATGATATTATACTCTGATAAAAAAATCAGAAAGCTTGATAATAAGAAAAATACGTACATAAGGAAGGCCGATGTGATGTACACAACACACCGGTCCTATTTTATTCAACAAAATAGGCATCTAACATGACGACTATGATAGCGGGCCGGGCACGCTCGATAGACCTAAACACGTCTCAGTTTCTACCGTTGAAATTTAATTTCTCCTATTACCTCACAGAAGTTAGAAGTGAGATCAGTATATCTAATGAATGTGAATATATACATCTGCACTCATGAAATCACCAAGCTCCGATGGAGATTATGGACAGTAAATCACTTGAAAAGCGAGAGGACATCTCTCACCATAATAAAAAATTGATGAAATTTGTTATAATTTTATGTCAAAAAATAATGCAAAATTAGGGAAATACAAGATAATCGAATGTAGCCGCTATGATCTTATATTTCTGAATTGGATATGATTTAAATTTTATTTTTCTGAAAAATTACATAAAGGAAAAGAAAGCTATATAGCCAGGTTGCTAGATTTAGTAATAACTCATTGCAGGAAAGACATTTCAATGACTGTGCACGTACATTAGTTGGGCATTGATATGCGTGGACCCTTTCTATTTATCAAGTGGTCATCGAACATGCTAGGTATGCTTATTAAAAAATTTAATAAAATTTATTTAAAATTTAAAATGGACCAAGACACAGCGGCCTTATCTCCTAGAAATTAGGCTTTAGATTAAGAGACCTCTTCACAAATATGGCTTTTTTTTAACAAAAATAATAAATTGGGATTATTACACGTAACTTTAAGGTAATAATTAACAAATGAAGAGCGAATCAAGGGCTAGCACCATTCAAAAGAACCTTTCATCTTCAAAGAAAAAACAATTAAATCTCTTCGAATCAATGAATATTTCATGTGTCCATATGTAAATAGATGTACGGGTGATTCCACGAAGGTGGTTAAGGGGTAATAGATTTACGATCTCGTAAACTACACATGAAGCACATACGCATCTTGAACTCATGCGAAAGAACTATCTTCATGTACTGATCTTGTTTAAAAGGTAAGCTATTTACTTCAAATGAATATATCGAACAATTACGCCTTTTCAGACATGATCTCTTAATTTTTCTCAAGCCTCTAGTGGTCGACAATTTAAAACTAACACAGTAACGTGCAGCTCTTATTCATATACTTCACTCATCGTCAAATAGCATCGAGATTAAAGAGGGTCTAAAGTGAAAAATTTAAATCTCTAGTTGCCAGGAACGAGTAGATTAATCCTCTGGCAACTTTTGTGTATAAATTATTATGATTTGGTTGAGAGCATACAATAAACTTTTGGACATCTAATATGGGCATCATCCAGTAATCTCCGCGTAGACATCAGCCCCAAGGCTTGACCAATCCGTAAAACTTTGACCTATGTGATTAGCATGAAATGTCTAGGGAGATTAGGTGTCAAACATTTAGTTTGAAGGTATCTTTCTCATTGTAAAGGAGATTTATACGTTTAGAGAGGATAGAATTGAATCTATAATCTTTTGTCTTGGGTTTATGGCCATTCCACTTGACTGGATGTGAAGTTTCAGCTTCAGCCGTACGGCTCTCTGTTTTAATTGCGCCACAGTGGGATAGGTCAGTTTGAGGATTTTGTCATGCTAAAGGGGCAACCGGAAATATAATTACGGGTATGTATTAGACTATCAAAAAGTGGATCTTGGGCAAATAAGGAATGAAATATCCTAAAACAGTGACCAAATTCCATGTTCGAGTCGAAAAAACTGACTGTGTGCGTGTGTTTGTGTTTTTCCATTTATGTCTCATGGAAGCACAACTGGAGAAGACCATGTCTATTGTTGGTTTGTCCGAGGATGTGTTCGAGGTTGATTGCTGTTCAAAGAATGTGAAACTAGTGCTTTTCTTCGAGGTTGTAATGCAATTTCGTAAGCTCAGGATCAGACATGTATAGAGAATCTCTTCATCTTGCTGGATTTCGATTTATGGCTATGATTCATGACTCGAACAGCCTGGAGCAAAAAGGCAAATTTGAAATTTCCTCAGTAACAGAAATGGAAAAGGAATAAAAAGAAAATCTTTTGCTTCTAAGCTGCAGATGTTCCATATAACTTAGTCGGGTCGGCTGATTTAGTCAACTGTCAGCCGGACTTTCTCAAGATGAATCGAACAGAAGAAGAAACAAATTGGGGATTATGACATCAGAACTTATGAAAGAATGAATGCATGAATGCCAATATCTGGAAGATTAAACGGGCTTGATTTTCTTCCTTTTCAGATTGAGAGGCCCGGAAGGAGATACAACAACTGATATGAAAAATAAAAATGCTTCCTTTCTTCTCAGAAAGAGGGAGAGAGGGGAAGGGAAGTTGATGGGTCTGCATGTTCACTGTAATCTGCAGTTCATCGTCTGACTCATGGTAAGCTCTTTATTATCCATCCCTTTGAAGAGATACCTACTGCGCTTCCTTGAGATTAGCTGTAAAGTGCACCATAAAATGCAGACCCTACTGCTTACGGTACAGGGATGGATTTAATTGAGGGCGCGGGGGCAACCGTCTCTAAGCTCAGAAAACCTATGAAATTCTTTGTCTATTTTTTGGTCAGGTTATCTTATTTGGCCCGCCTCTACCGTGCTTTTGCTCTTACATTGGCTTATTCGAGTTTTCGCCCCCTTCGCAAATTTTCTGAATCCTTTTTGCAGTTTTCACGTTGTGGCCTTCTTTTTGCAATTTATTTTCTTCTTATGTTTCATCAGTTTCTCTGGGTTTATTATACTTCCCGTTTGTTTTTGTTGGGTAGGATGCAGGGACTAAACCTAATATGCTTTCTGTTTCTTTGATGATGACTAATTGGCTGATATTGAGAATGTTTTGAGTTCTCTATCTTGCAATCATCTGACATTTTAATCGCCCAAAATGGCTCTTATTTCTGCATGAGGAAGCATAGAAAGTAAAGAAGATTATCTGAGCAGGCCCGATCTGTGGTTTTTTTGGCAGTTCTTTAATCTGGCAAACCGGGCGTCGATGGCATTCCCGGGGTTTAGCTTCCTTTGTAACTCAGAATTTCAGCAGAGGTGGGAGTTCAGGAATCAGGAAGTTGATTCTTCGAGTGATGATGCAAAATCAGGTTCAGGTATCGATTCGGCTCTGAAGAAGCATAAATTGGTTCCAGGCTTACTTCCTGCAGAAATCGATGATCCGGCTCAATCTCCTGAACTCCAGGACGGAAGCGTCAACCCTGAGGTAGGACACAGAGTTATAACCCCGAATCCCAAAGAGGCAACTCGAAGGCGCAGGAAGGAAAAACTGGTTAAGAAGAGGAAGGAGATCAGTAACAGAGATGTCGATCGAGAATGCATGAAGAGAAAAAGTACAGGTTATGACACGGCATTGTTAGATGATCTTCGGAAGTTCCGTGAATCCTTAATAGAGGAGCTAAGTGTCGAAAGAGAGAACTTATCTGGGTGGATGAAGGATGAAATGAGCAAGATGGCAGGAAATCATGGCGATTCCATCGGAGCAGACAGCAACAAGGAAGCAATTCATGTGAGCAACAATTTATTGCTGCAGAACCGACGTTCTAGACGTCCAAAGAAAAATGCTGGAGATTCCAAGAGAAGCACGGGCGAGCCTTTGGCGAGAACATCGCTAAGGAAGAAGAAGGCTGAATCTGCCAGCTGCTTGCAGGCTCCTGCGAATGAGAAACGGGAGATGTCGGAAACTGCTGATAAGTCAAAATTCCCGTTCCTTCCTTTGGACCATGGCCTGCAGCTCCAGCAAAACAGCCTCAGTTTTGGTCACAGAGTTCCAGGCTCAGCGGCAGCATTGATCGAGGACAGAGGAGAGAGCTTGGAATTGATTCGCAACAGGAATGATATATCATCCCAGCAATTATCTCAGGCGGCTGCTTCAAACCTCCTCATTATGTCTGCCAGCGAAAATCACCTGCTACAGAGTCCTCCATTCAATTTGCCGTTGAAAATTACAGGAAAAAATGTAGAAACGGACGAGTTATCTGCATACTACCAGATCTTACTGCCAGAAGAGAGATCCAGTTACCCCAACCAACTGGGACTGAAGAACAACGCTTCTCCTATTCAATCCATATTTCCAGGCCATCTTTATCGTGAGGCAGCCCGCAGTTTCAGCAACACAATTACGGATCCATTGCCTCCCGAGAATCAACTGGGAGACAAAGGCGATGTACTCGGACTACAGATGAATGGAGGGCAGCTGAGATTTCCCGGGCATGGAAATAGCTTTATCTGATTCTGAATACAGACTACTTCCCTATTTTCTGAACTTGTATGAAGCAGATGATGTTCCAGGTATGTTCTCTCTGTTATCGAGAACGAGGAAGTCAACAGAATGTCATGATGATAAAGTTGTGAACTGAGAGTATACATAGTTTTTCATCAGGTTAGGTGAACGATTGGTTATCGGGTACATTTAACGGAATGTTCTTCTTTTCCCTGGATTCATGCTATAGCTTATCAGGGTCAGTGGAATATGAATTTCATTTACACTTCCTTCAATCAAAAAGAGAGAATCCATAGTGTTCCCACCTTGGAGCTTTCCCAAGCTCAAGCCTTGCAGCAGTCCCACTTTTGGTATACAAACACGAAAGCAAAACTTAAAGAACTTGCCATGGAACACATACAGATCCGGTCGAACATTTCTTTCTGCCATGCAGGATGGACTTGTTTCTCATAGATTTATTGAATTGCCGGTTAGATGGTATTTGCCAAACTTGGATTGAAAACAGATTGTTATTTCAGCAAATTGTACATTGATTCCTCAATCAGACTTCGAAGCACAACCCATTGAAAGAAAACACTGACCACAAATCGTAGCCAAAAAGAGTGTGCAGATCAGTGTCATATCCACATGCTCAGTTTCCCAAGGTATAGGATGGGCTAATAGGTTTCTCTACGATGCGTGTTTTAGGTTGAGTGTTTGCTGTTAAAATTTAAATCCTTTTATTATAACCCAAGTTTGGCTTACTTCAGTGCAAGAGCTTTATTAGATGGTTTGTGATCCCGATGAAATTGAGCTCGCTCGATATGCAGATACCTGCAGTTATGCTTCCACAGGATGCTGGTGCTACCCTGGAAAACATGGTTAGGAATGGTTCATCAGATTGAGAATACCCGTATCTTCTCCTGCCACTTCACGTTGAGCTCAGCCCACCTAAAAGTTTCTCTGTCTTCTGTCCTGAGCTTAAAGCCCATTAGTTTTTCATGAGGTTGCCAGTTGCATGGACAGGCAAAATCTTCCTTGGAAAGTCTAGACCTTCGGAAATGCTTCCGATGCAAATTTGCGGTGAAAGTTAACAGGTCAGTGTCAGTATTAATATTAGTTATTTAATGCGTCTGATATGTTCGTACTTGAGTACGAAAACACGAATGTTATGTAACGGAGATGAGTAGGCCTTCACCGTTATTACTCTCCTTTCACTGGTAAAAAATATCGAACTTAAGAGGTTTGAGGTTAGGCAAAGGCGAGGAAGAAACGTCTAGAATTTTGTCACGTGTTTCTCGAAGTCACTCGAACGGCACCGTCTATTTTGTCAGTGATGGCTACGTTATAGCTTGGTCGGTCGGATGGACGGCTGTGATGGAAAACTCGGGTCCCGGCAGACCGGGAGACTCGACATCATTCTGTGCCACGTGTACGGCAGAGGAGTCTTGGGCGGTTCGTGATTGCGATTGGGAAAATTGAAGCTCCGCCCTAAAATTAAAAAAAAAAAAGAAGCTATTTTCTAAATTTAAATGAAAAATGTTTTGGGAAATTCCAATTCAGAAGAGTTGGCAAACGGGCCAAGAGGACCAGAAAGTCCATGCGAGGGGTTGGTAGGAGTGGGTGGTATCATCCTATGAGAATGAGTTGTCTTGCACCGCTGGCTCTATTTTTCCATTTTCCCCTTCTTTTTAATAAATAATAATTTGCTTATTTTCTTCTTTTATACTTGAAATAATTGGCTGATATGCGTGAATTTAAGTAATTTGATTTTCCAAATAAAAATTTTAGAAATAAAGTAGACCAAAGTTTATTTTTATTTTTATTTTTTTTTTTTTGGTCGCCAGCCACGGTATCCAAGCAGGCCCCACCAGCGGTGAGATGACATCTTTCAGCCAACCATACTTGACTAATCCGTTGGTCGCCCCGGGTCGCACGCCTGGCAATGGCGGGTGAGGCTCCCAAGAGGGGTGTCTGCGTACGTGAGGTCTCGAACCTGAGACCTCCTTAAGCGGCACCGAGCTGCTTACCACTCGGCCCAACCCCTCTTGGTAGACCAAAGTTTATTACGTCGTCCAAAAAAGTAAAAAGAAAAAGCTGGAAAGGAGAGAGAGATTCTTTGCTGTAAAGGGGTGAATGGGTCCACTCCTCTCATTTAATTTAACTGCGAAAATAGCCTGCATCAAGAATTGGTTAATGTGATTTAATATTTTAATATAATTTTATATTTAAATATTATAAATAAAAAATTTGATATTACGAGAGTTTTTTTTTTTTAGTAAATCGATTTGATATGAATTTAAATAAATCAGGACACTTAAATATTTAAATATCAGATTATATATATATATATATATAAAAAGATGGACAGATTGAAATTGAGGAGCACGTGGTCCCATCCCCACCCTCCCTAGTTCATAGGCTCTGGTTCGAGGATTAGGAGTTGTCTGTATTTCATTGATTTCATCCACAGTTGTTAGAGAATAGTGCACCTATGCAGTTCAATATTTTTCTTTCGAGTTCGGACAATTTCCATGACGGTCCAGATTTTCTACCCTTATATTTAATATTCGGCCCCAGTAATTGCGCGACATTGATTGCAATTGCAGAGAAGGTTCAATTAATCTCCTCGTGGAATGTTACTATTCCTATTTCGTCCGGGGGAGACGTTGGGATATGGGTCCCAGGAGGACAGGGCGAGTCAGTGAGTGATGTGTGTGTGGAGCCGGAGGTCAGGTGGGGGACCCCAGGGTAATTTCGCATTGCTTTTCCCCCATGTGCTTGTTGGGTCTGCGTCGCTTTCTCAAACGGTCAGAAAAACGGCCAGTTCTTCTCAGCCTCATAAACGAACGTATTTTCTCGAGTACTTTTTTGTGGCTGTGATTCGTCCATCCACTGCTGATGGGGCGGCTACAGTGAATCCGCCCGGTCTGGGCCTCTCTATAACGTGTTAGACTTTTTAACATTTTTATTTAAATTACTAATATCTAAAAATTTAATAAATTCTAACTAATTAATTTGAAATAAAAATATTTATAATCGGATAAAATTCTTATAATATTAATTTTTACTATAAGATTCAAATTTGATATCCCATTAAAAAAATTGTGTCATAATATTTCAACAAATTAATTTTTATTAGACTTTTTAATTTTAATGTACGGATGATATTGTACACTTAATTTTATTTCTTTCACTAACACAAGTTTTCTACGAGAAAAGTTTCAAACATCGAAAACGAATTTCACATTAAACAAAAAAAGGTATTTTCCCTTTAGGTGAGATGAGGGAGATCAAATGGCCCGGAGCAAAGTTATTTATTTAATGAGAAAATCAATGGAATTTCCAAAAGGCGTCGATAAGACAAACAAAGAAAAATAATTAGATGACACTCTGTAGCGGATAAGAACAAACAACAGTGCCCGTCAACATCCCTCCGGTCTTTCCAGAAATTGTCCCTCCACCTTTTTTTTTAATAAAAAATATGTGATTTGTAAAGAAAAGAAAAAATAAAAGAAGGATATGAAAATTAATTTCAATAAAAATTTTATTATATTTTTTAATTTTACATTGAAAATGATGTTAATTATATCAAATTTGTTCTCCTCAAATTTCTTTATCTTTCACAATAATTGTTTTCAAGATATATCTTTTTATTTAAATCACAAATACATAAAAATTCAATTAATTCATATTAATAATACAGTTTTATTCACAGGGTTGTTGAAGGTAAAAACTCTTCTCATACGAATTTTTTTATTTTAAGACTTTAACATGAAATTTTATTTTTAAAAAAGAAACATTATATCATTTTAACTAATTTATGTGAGGGATAATGTATGTGAATAGTTTAGGATTGATAAATTATACATTTCTCTGTATGATTAGTTAATTTCCTCTCCGGAGACCATACATTTATTTTATATTATATTATATTTATTCATGACTTACCTGTCCATCAAAAGTTTGTGGATGCTACCAATAAAGATTGGCACAAGTGAAAAGGGCTTGTATTGCTTAAGCAGAGGATCGGGTTCGAACTCCTGTAAATGTAGCAGATCTTCTTGGGAGGAGTCTCCGGTAAACCGTCTGACAGTATTTCGAATCCAAATTAGTCGAACTAATTTTCGGGTATCGGATACCACGCGGGTAAAAAAAAAAGTTTGTGGATGCCTGTAACTTGGAAAGAATAATTTTTTCTTAAAAAAAATATTTTTGCAGCTTTTAATTTCAAGCCACAATAATCAAAATGTAATTAATTAATTACACTAAAGCTTCCTCCTTTATCTTAAAAATGGGACTAAAATAATTGTGAAAGCCGACCCATTTGTCTGTTGTGCGGAATTATTACGCTTGCCCCTGCATCCCATCTATAAATCACAGTTACCTTTACTCTCCTGGCAACCTCTCAGACTTTGCTCTCAACTGGGTATCTGTTTCTCCTGGAAAGTTGAGTCCTTTTCGGTGGATTTGGTGAAGCGGAAGAAGGGCGAGAATGGAGGGTAAGGAAGAGGATGTTAGGCTTGGAGCGAACAAGTTCCCGGAGAGGCAGCCTATCGGGACTTCGGCCCAGACGGACAAGGATTACAAGGAGCCGCCACCGGCGCCTCTGTTCGAGCCCGGGGAGCTCAGTTCGTGGTCCTTCTACAGGGCAGGGATCGCTGAGTTTGTAGCCACTTTCTTGTTCCTGTACATCACCATATTGACGGTGATGGGGGTGAAGAAGTCAAATAGCATGTGTGCTTCCGTGGGCATACAGGGCATCGCTTGGGCTTTCGGTGGGATGATCTTTGCCCTCGTCTACTGCACTGCTGGTATTTCAGGTTAGAGTTTCAACTTTCGGCTCCTTTCACTGCGTAAAATCTTCCTTTTTCTGAAATTGTGTATATGTACGAGACTCTGTCGTCTCATCTCCTTCTTACTCCGATGTTAGAGCTATAACTTATGAGGGCTAGCATAGTAGAAATTTAGTATCAGACTTGTGGATGTGGTGGCTGTTGCAGCAAGATTCCTTTCTGGCAATTCCGTGGGCGATTTTCTCACAGATTGCTTCATCTGTGCTTTGTCAACAATAAAGCGGCTCTCTTTCTAGGACTTGTTGGAAAATTACATCAGAATCGTGTGTTGATTTTATATCAGTTGCATCTGAAGATGGGAAACACTGACATTAGTAAGATTAGTATGCAAAATAAGGCACTGTCATAATAAACATGACTTGGTTAAGGTGGATTGATGGCCCTCTTTGTATTGTGAATGCATAAAACTTGTCATTGATCAGAGTTTTACCCCCTCGAGCTCATTAGGCGCTGATATCCAGATCTTAGGATTATCGACTTTTGCACTGACTGGATGTTCTTTTGGGACAGGTGGGCACATTAACCCGGCAGTGACTTTCGGGCTGTTCTTGGCGAGGAAGCTCTCCCTCACAAGGGCCGTCTTCTACATGGTGATGCAGTGCCTGGGAGCTATCTGTGGAGCCGGAGTTGTGAAGGGCTTCGAGGGTAAGCTCCAGTACGAGTTGCAGGGCGGTGGGGCCAACTCGGTTAACCCTGGGTACACCAAGGGCGATGGACTTGGCGCCGAGATCGTTGGCACCTTCGTGCTAGTGTACACCGTCTTCTCTGCCACAGACGCTAAGAGGAACGCCCGTGACTCCCACGTCCCTGTAAGCAGAACACTTAACCACATGTGAATGCTGTCGGAAGCATCCTGCGTTTCTAGTTCAGTGCTCGAGTATCTTGTATATCCATCAACAATTTTTCTGATTTAAAATCCTGGCGAACAGATTCTGGCTCCTCTTCCGATCGGATTTGCAGTGTTCCTGGTCCACTTGGCCACTATTCCCATCACCGGGACCGGCATTAACCCGGCCAGGAGTCTCGGTGCTGCTGTCATCTTTAACAGGGAGCATGCTTGGGATGACATGGTAAGAATCTCAGACTAAATATGGATCAGTCCTCTGCGCCTACTTGCACTGTTATAAGTGATTGAACGCGAACCTAATCCCTCGATTTTTATTGCTGCAGTGGATCTTCTGGGTTGGGCCATTCATCGGTGCAGCCCTTGCTGCAGCTTACCATGTGATAATCATCAGGGCCATGCCCTTCAGCAGGAAATCGTATGTCTGAGATATGATTTCCTATTTACCCTTTCAAAGCCCGGCCTTGTCTCTGGGCAACTTGTTGAGTTGAAGCCTCTTATCTTTTCTCATTTCTTCCCAACTTTCCACAGCTTCCTCTTTTTTCTTTTTTCTTTTTTAAGCTTTTGCTACTGGTTTTGTATTTTCGATGTCAAGAATGGTGATGATGATCGTGTGGTGTAAATTATTAATCTAGTCGGTGTTGAAGTTGATGGTACATTGCGTCTGTGGCTGATATTGAATGGCTGGATCTCTCTCTCCCTCTCTTCCTCCCCCAACCAATAATTGCCTTGATGCTCTTTCCTTTTTCCCATATGCCCACCAAGTGCCCACTTCTAGTCAATACATTGAGTGGGCAAGATGGAAAAAAAGTTTATAGTGAAAGAGTTTAATTATTTACTGTATTAATCCAGTTTAAATTAAATTAATTAAAAGTTTGTGAGAATCTTTTTTGGGTAGGCGTGGGCCATTGCTAAAATGGACTGATTCAATCAAAACAGTACCCGGGTGGGGGCATGGAGAGCCCGACAGCATCGCCTAGAAGCACAAGTTTAAGCACGCACAGTTGATCTAATACACTTCTAAAGCAAAAGAAGAGGCAAGATTAGTTAGCTGGTCAGAGGTCCATGCCACCTTGGCAGGCCGTCCCGGGACGAGAGAGTGAAATACTACTTAAGAATCAATGCAGGTTAAATAAGGCACAACATTTACAATTATAAAAAAATGCAAGAATTTTCTGAGGCTCTTCGTTGTAATGCTTTATGAAAAGAAGAAAAGAAGCCACAAATTGTCCTATCTTGCATTCCCTTTTCTCAGCAAGAAGGGGCAGTGCATGTGAGGCCACGATGAGAGGTTAGGTAGAACCCTAGATCGTTCTACAACTCTTAATAAAAAGTGATGTACCACTTTATTTTAATTATTGTTAATTATTCACATCCTTTTTTTTAAATAAATAATACCCACCTTTTTAACTATATAATGTAATATCTTCAACAGGTAATTAGTCGGGAAGTTTTAACAGTTCAATTATTAGATTCAACGACTCGTGCTCAATGATAATAAGAGAAAAACGGTTCGATGGTATTTATATATGCTCAGCGATAAATCGCTTGGATAGTAGAATCTCTTTTCTAACCACACTCGTGGTGTCAACCGTAAAGTCAGTTCACCTAACACGGGCATTGGCATGCCCTGTCGTGGTCGTGGAGTGCCCAAATTTGTCATCAGTGGCTTGCCCAAGGTTTTGTTTTGGATTCGGACACAGAGGTTAGTGTGGTGAAGAAGAGGTCGGGTATAACACAGCTTTCCTTACATGTGACAGTGCGGTGTAACTAGCAAATCAGGAATGCGACAATTGATCGGCAATTTTAACGTCGGCAAGTTGTGCCTGTGAACGAACCATGCTCGAGTCGGGCACCGAATAGATCTTCTCTGAAGAGTCGAAACAAAGCAATGCCAAGTGCTGATTGAGTCTGAAATCTGATCTCCGCGTGGTGGAGATTTTTCCTTTCCTGTGCACCGGACGTGGCATTTACTGGAAAGTGCTGCAGATGAAGATAACGATAATAACAACAATTCTTTTCCGGTAAGGTCTCGAATATGGGTTAGGTGATTAAGTTTCCCGCTCTGCTAATTTATGTTAATGAACTTTAAAACTTACAGAGATTCTGTTGATGCCATGAACAAAAGGTCCAATCTCCTCGGCCATTTCATGAGTATTTACGATGGCTTCGCACTGGTAATTAGAAACCAATTAGATTTCCGGACCATTTTTCCTCTTGTTGTAGCAGAGCTGCCGCTTACATTTCACGATCCGTGCCGTAAAAGTTTTCACCTGGCCTACGCTGCAGGAGCTTAAGACATGTATACCCATCTAAAAATTTAATTTATCGGATAGTGGCATCGGGTGTTTCTCATAAACCCAACAAGGTAATCTTTCATTATTGTCTGATTCGATGCGGGATTTCACTCCTCGATGCACGTCAAAAGGACTTTTCCCACCCTCGATGGCCATCCCAGATAATCCAGCTCCGTGGTTAGTTTATGATAATGTCGTTATGAGCATTCTTTTTCTTACTCTTCCTGTTTCTTCTCTGTACTTGCTAGATTCTTGAAAGGAGTGGCGTTCGCTCTTCGATCTCCATAATTAAAAGACGAAACTCGAATGTATTTCAAGCTATTTGTTTCGTTAAAATTAGTTCTGTTAAATCCTCATCCTCATTTTCACTTTACCAGATTTTGCAAGATTAAATCACTTGCTCAACTGCTCTATTTTCAAATTACATTCTGGGGAAGAGGGAGTCGGTAAGCAATTATTATCCGGTGGCCGTGATCGTGATCCGCCCACACCTTCGCTAGATGACCATTCCCCGTCATCTGCCTTTTTAATAATCACTCACTCACACACACACACACATCACTCACTCACACACACACACACACTCTCTCTCTCTCTCTGTGCATTCTTCTAGCCCCATCCATATCATCGACTCTGCTGTCCATAAGTCACCAGTGGTCAGCTAATCTAAATTCGAGCTGCATCAATTCATAAGTCTTTTGCTATAAATTTTTCTTATTTAAAATATTCGAATATGGAATTTTGTTCAAAGCAATGTAAAAAAAAGACATTTTATCATTTGAAACAACTAATCGCGTTGGTTCAACTCTACGTTCGGAGAGAGTCTTGTGTGTAATAGATATATCACGTGACAGTGCTGATACGGTATCACGAGTCAATAGGATTCAATTATTTTTAGGTTTTTTAATAAAATCTAAAATGAATAAAAATAAATACTAAAAATAATTTAATTTGATAGCTTCGTGATGTCATACCGGTACTGTCACGTGGTGTACCCATTGCACGCAAGAGTTTCTCCTAAATTCGAGTCCGTTTGGAAACTGCCAGCTTGACTTTAAATTAATGCTTCATTGGAACCTTTTGTTAAAGCCAACTTGATTTTCGATAACAAAACTTAATTCATGTCATTTGCTCTAAATCAAGCACTCCTAACCACTCGCTACTAATGATCGGAGACTCACTAGCAACAAAATAAGATCATATTTTGTAGATATGAAACACTGAAAATCATCAACTCAAATTTTCTTCAATCTTATTTATGCCTACCAAATACAATTAACTTCGAACAGATAGCCATTTTCGACCCAACTTGCACTGCTAATGTAGAAATTAATGCAGGACCTCTAATTAAAATTTGAAGTGAATATCACTCGTTCAACGTGACTGAATAACAATCAATCAGAATTAATTGAAGTACAAATATTTATATATATATATATATATATATATCATAACGAGACTAGCTTCTGCTCAAGTCAATTTCAACCAAAGTGTTATTCATAATGGACTAGTGATATTTATCAAATATGTGCTCGAATGAGCCGAGCTATACATGCACATATACAGAGATTTATAATGAATAATATCATGAATTATTGCTGGCTTTTAATTCCAGGTAACATTTGCGATAGAACTATAGGATGACTGGACACACTATCGATATTATACCTATATTTGCAATAAAAAAAAAATTTAAAGACTACAGCCAAATCGTCACATGTTGTCGTCAACTAAGCACATCCATCGACCATATGGCTTCCATTGACGGTACCCTTTTTGTCGTAGGACTGATCCTTCTGCAGGCTCGCTACGATGGACCTCAAGTCCCTCTGGTGCACATGAACCCTGAGACCGTACTTCATGAACAGTGTAAGCGACATCTTCTGCTCGACCCGGTGCCCAGGCGCGACCGTGAGCCGGTGCCGCAGGAGAACCGCCGCAGCCACCGACTTCATCTGCAGGTAGGCAAGATCCTTCCCAAGGCAGATCCTCGGGCCGGCATTGAAAGCGAGGAACCGGAAGGTGTCCTTTGCCTCGTACTTCGATCGGTCTGGGGAGAGCCACCGCTCGGGCTTGAACTCTAGGCAGTCGTCACCCCAGATGAACGGCATCCGGCCGACGGAGTAGATGGAGTAGGTGATGTTCGAGCCAGCTGGCACGAACGCTCCGCTCGGTAGCACATCGTCAGCGACCACGTGCTTTGAGTCCTGGGGCACGGACGGGTACAGCCGGAGAGTCTCGGACAACGCCGCCTTTAGGTAGCTCAACCGGTCGACTTCCTCGAACACCAGTGGCTCCCCCGTCCACTTACCTGGGTCGCTGCCACGTGTCTGCATGAGGACGGTGCAGATCTCGAGAAGGATCTTCTCTTCCACGTGTGGGTTTTGGCTGACCAGCCAGAAGAACCAGCTCAGCGCAACGGATGATGTGTCACGTCCAGCCAGGATGAAGTTGAGTGCCACGTGCTGGAGGAACCTGTCCGAGTAGGACTCCTTTTTCTTCATAAATCTAGACAGCAGGTCATCGTGGTCCTGCTGACTCAGCAGCTCCTGCTTACGTGTATCGATGATGTCGGACAAGTACCGGTCGATGTGGTCAAGGCTTCGGCTCAGGCTGTCCTCCATCCCAAGCCGAAGCCATTTCTTTAGCTTCCACACGATCTCTGGCAAGATAAACCGCTGCAACGTGGCCTCGGTGGCTCTGTCGAAGGCCGTGGCGAAATCGTTCTCGGGGAGCCCCTGGGACAACGTTTGCGGATCCCTGCCAAAAGCCAGCCCGCATATGTTGTCGAATGTGAGCCGAAGCAACAGGTCCTGGAGGTCCACGGTCGTGCCCTCAACTTGAGCTGTCTTGAGGATGGGACAGAACCGGTTCTTAATGGCCCGGCTCACCCACCGAGCCATTGCCTGGCGGAGCGTCCTGGTGGTGAACTCCAAAGCAGCGGTCTTGCGCTGGAACACCCACGTCTCACCATCCGAGTTGAAGATCCCATCCCCGAGCAGGTCGTGGAATGCTGCCTGCCACGTGGGTCCCTTCGGGTAGTTATCGAACCGGCCCTTCAGGATGTGCTCAAGGTTCCTCGGGTCGCACGTGACAGTCACGAGCCCTTGCTTCCGGGCCAGGAACGGGATCGGGGCGATGCAGGTCTGGTACGTGCCACTGCACGAGCGGAGGTTGTCGGCGATCCATTCGTGCATGCGGTTCGAGTTCTGGACGAGCCCGGGGAGGCTGCCAACTAGAGGCCACACTTGTGGACCGCTCAGCGGCCTTGTGATGAACTTGAACCAGACCAAGTAGGCCGCGGCGGCCAAGAGAACCATAAAGACGGTTGATAAATCCATGTGATCGGGCGGCCCCACGATCGTTCAATGCACCGAACGGTAGAAGAAGACAACCACTCGTTACTTCCTCACGGAACACTGATGCTCGTCCGATGTCTTACCAATTGCACCATTGAAGACATAAACAGCAATATCGATCAACCGAAAACGTTAGCAGCATTGAAGATGCTGTTGTTTATAGGTGCGAGAATTTGTGCAGACCCCGAACGGAGATTTGATCTTTGAGCAAGAAAGAACAGGCAAAAGGGTTATCTTCTGATGTCCCTTGAGGAAGAAAACACTCACAGAGCAAGAAAGTGCGGCATTGTGAAGGTGACGATGAAGAAGAAGGACAAGGGAGGAAGGGAGGAAGTATAGGATGAAGGGATTAGGAGAAAGAGATTTATATAGGGAGAAGCTGCAATAAGTTTCAACGGGACTATTCGAGCCTGCATTTATTTCCAATATAAAAATTTAAATTTGTAAATCCAGATTTTTTTGGTGTACAAAAAGATAAATAGTGTGGAGGGAGTAAAGGAAGATAGGATAAAAAACACAGAAAATTTCAAATGCGAGATCGAATTTAAAACTTCTAAATTATGGGACGCAGAGACTTCATTTACAAAAATTGCTTTTCTCGTAGCCGTGTAGAAAGAGGGATTAATTGACAAAAGAAAAAAAAGGGGGCCTATGAGCAACATCGTTTTTTTTTTTGCTTGAAAAATAATATTGCTTTTATGGGCTGATAATTTTTGACATCATGTGACTTATATATTTGCATGTCTTTCATAGTAATTAATAGAATTAAAAATTATTATAACTATTTATTCTAAAAATTAAATATCAATTTTAAAGTTTCATCGTGTAAAATTAGTTAAATTAGATTTAATGCGTGCATAATTATCTGACATATACTTTCATACCATAATTATTAGAGTTGAAAGTAAAAAAAATATATTTGATGTGACATATTTATTATTATTTATTTTATATTTATTGTGTGTGATCTCGTAACAATCAACTAATTCACCGGACGAGACATTATATGATATGGAGCCCGTCATTCAACCCTAGATACTAGCTCCGTGGGGAGTTGAATCCTAAATCAGAATTACTGCATATTGTTAACTTACCAGCAGATCTGTACTCGGAGGCGACATATTTATCATTAATTATTTAATAGTAATTATTTCTCATTTATGGAATATCTGAAATATGAAATCAAAATATCCATTAAAAAATGGTAAATTTACCTACGGTCGCAGTAGTTCTCTCTCTTTCCGAACCGACATCGTAATGGTGGATTAACTGCACTTATCCTCCACCTGCGAACAATAAATACTAAATTAGACATTGATTTAAATGATTTTACGTTGTTGTTGTTGTATTCAAATTAACTCTAATTATGTTCTCATTGTCCACTCGATCATATGACAATATTTACGGTGTGATACTTGATTAGTAAAAAATTAATTATTTCTTTTTTAATATTTTATTAAAAAATTGCAAAAAGAAACTGAATTTTATTAATTAGTATTACCACTTAGACACAGTCACGTGATGACATCGTTACACGATAAAGACTTTCTCCAACTAATGCCATTTACTTTCTTGTTCACCATTGAATGCTGAGCAGCTTAACTTAAGGCAGCACTTAATTTCCTGCATATTTTAGGTGAGCATACAGCTTTCCTCCCATAGACTTCATCTAGCTAGTTCCTCTTTTTTCGGTCCGAGCCACTAATATCTAGAAGTACAACCAGTCCTGACTAATTTAGTTGGAATTAGATGACCCACTAAGGGATAAAACTCTCCCGAGATGAATTCTTCTCGTTCGCAAGACTCTAACTCGAGACTTTACTTAAAGGAAAATGGTATCCTACCACCTCAACTAGTCTTACATTAGTTCTTCTAGTTCTTCTTCATAATTTGGAGCGAAGAGAGCTTTAATTCTATTACTACGAGCAACGGTAAAGAAAGACTGATCCATGTAAAAAAAATTAAAATTTTAATCTCTTAAATACATACTGTGAAATTCGAGTATAAGACACTATACCTTTTTTCTCTATCACTGTTAATCATTTTTTTATGTCAAAAAAATTTATCCATGGGTCGAGAAGAGATAGAAAACACGGGACATTAGAGGGGCACGCGGAGTTCCACTAATAAGAATCGAATTCAAAATCTCTCTGGATTTGAGACAAAAGACATGAGAGCTCCATAAAGCTTTCTTCTCCATTTGTGCCGATCCTTGATTGAGCTGCGGACGAGTTTCGTGTGTTGGGTCTTTCTTGTTCCCTTTGATTCGTTTTTGCCTCCTCTATCAACCTTAATGCTCTCAACGACCATTGCTGGCATTTAATCTTGCCGTCTTTACAAGTTGCTCTCCCTTACAAGACCTCATTTCGGAAGGGAAAAAGGCGACCTGTTGGAATAGTGACATGCAAACTTCCACTTTATTCAGACAAATGTTAGTGGACAGTAACTGTCCGATCAGTCGAATCGAGAAATCACGAAGCTAAATTACCAGTGTGAAAAAAATGATTCTTGACAATTCCATACTCATTTTCCTTTTGAGTTTTGCATGTACTGTGATGACGAAGATCTACAGTGAGCGCAGGGGTTTCCATTCTCCATGGTCTTTTTCCTCCTAAAATTTTTTCGAAAGATTTTCCGATTAATGGGTTCATCCTTTCACCACGTGACCAGTCGCATCTTGGTTAGGACAAGTCGGTGTTAAATTCTGTACAACTTGTAATATGCTTAGTCGAGTTTCATCGGGCTCTCTCGTGGCCCTCAAGTTGGGATTGAACCATGTTCCACCATTTAAGGTTGGGGGCGTGGCCCTCACGTTGAGATCGGAACTTTCTATCACCCTTTTTAAGACGGGGCTAGAAACTTGGAGTTGATCTCTACCTCTTTCGAAGGCCTAATCTCTCAAGGAAGTTTGATACATTATTTTCTTGTGCATGCATCGCTTGATATTCAAATGTGCAATGAAACCTAACTAATTCATATTCGAGATTAGCTGGCCCTATGAATCTTATTTAAAAAAGGATACATCATGGAAAAAAATTGAGGATGAGTTTGGTGTAATTATACCATCCTCAATTTAGTGTTAAAATATTTCGATTCTCGTCGGTGAAACTCTTCGCGCTGTTTTATTCTCATGTTTCTCCTGTCTTCTTATACGTCCACCACCTTCTCTATAATCCAAAAATAAGTATAGTCATGGAGTTGATTTAAACTCTTCGATATATCTTTATTTTTATGTAAGGTATCATATTCAAATATTGTAAAATGGAAAGTACGCATGATTTAGCGAGTTCATTACATTTAATGGATCAATCCAATTTAAAACTTATAAGTTAAATTTTTAAATATCAAATAGCTTATAATAAAAAATTGAAAAACGAAGGTAGACAGCAAAATCATTTATTGGCCACAAGTTTCTGATGATGGCACTGTCGTGATTTTTTTTTTTTGGAGCAAAGTCTGTATTAATCATATTTCCACTGATTGGATCGTGCCACATGTCATGTCAAAATTCGCACGCAAAATTAAGTATTCATTGATTGTCGACTGGTGAGGAACAGACCTCACAATACCAAGGGAGAAGATGGATGGAAGGAGAATGCAGCGGCAGAAAGCTTGTGCTGAAGCTTGTCTTCAATGGAGGAACTTGGTGAGAAAAAGAAAATAACGAGGAAGAAGACGATAGGTTTTAGTTAAGTTCTCCGAATGATACCTGGAATATTCATAAGCTCGGATGTAGTCGGGTAATAACGTATCAAACTGATGATGATCTTATGTGTGTGTCGGTTATGGGTTCACGAGCTGAACAGCTGGGTCCCTTGATGGACTGGCACCGATCAACCTCCCTTACTAGTAGTGTCGATTCACTTGAGCTACCTGACACTGCTAAAGGTGGTTGTACCGGTATGAGGTTGCCCCGGCATTATTGCATTCTCGGTGCTTTAAGAGCAATGATGTTCGACTAAATTCCATCGGTTTGTCTCATCGACCGTGCACTTGTTTATAAAATGATTAGATTCATAGTTTAGAAAGCGCACGTGCCTTCCAACAATTAAATCATAGAGTTTTTCATTTTAACAAAGATCTCCAGGCTGAGTTCTACAATTTTAATGAGCATGTCCAGCCGAAACCCAGGTCAATCAGGGTCCGTTCAACATTGAATAAAGCAGAAGGTAATTAGCACAAAATGAACATCAGCATCTTGCCCAGCTAACGTGGAGGTGAATGCTGTCCATATAATTAAATAGGGTCCACCACAGACCGACTGACTCGATCGATGAAGTCCGCAGAGTTTGGTGGGTTATTTATACCATAACCAAGAAAATTCATGCAAAGGCGGCAACCCACATTGCTGCCCTGTCCCCCATGCAATTTTTCCCTCAAATTATTGTTGCCTTGCCTTTGCCTTGTCGTTGTCTCCCTCATCTTCCCAGTTACTTCATTTTAGTATGAAAACAATCGACTGTTACCCTATTACAGGTATTGTCCCCCTTCGGTTTTTATGATCTCCGGCAGTACTTCTCTCGAAAAGGATCTGTCCCATTGAGATGGCAGAGCACGTGAAAGTGCAACTCAAAAATGAGTTGGTAAGAGTTTAGAAAGAGACTAAGGTTACTAAGATTGACCTGAGATTGTTTCTTCGCACTACTCTCAACCTCGAACTCTATTACAGGACATTAGTCCCACTTTCACTTTGGTTCAGTTTTAGGTTCGAGATTCTCTGGATTAAAATTTCAGGACTAGAATCAGATTCATGGTCTTTCAACGGTATATTCAAACCACTTGTAAAAGGCATGTAAGGGTCCAGAGTAGTGTGCTTTGGTCCATTGAGCATCAGTAGCAGTTGGAGACGAGTCCTTAGTATGGCCCAAATGATCCATAGAATCAGCTGCACCGGAAACCAAGCAGACTACCATCAAAAGATGATATCAAATGCCACGAACAGAAGGCGAAATTCGCGTTGCTGATCTCAACTTCAGAGCACTGCATTTCAGTAAATGATGATATATACAGATGTTTAGGTTGAAGAATCACATCTGAATTTTTCTTCATTTAAGTAACAAACGAATCCTTTGCAACAATCTTCTGTACAAAAACTGCACCCATCTTTCTTTCTCACTAGGTTTGATCGGGTTCTGCTATCTTGTATCGGTTACACCTGGGAAGAAGAAGACGACGGCGCCATTAGTACAACCTCCAACCACAGCACTCAACTCTGCACCCAAAGCCTTCCTGCTTCCGAGCAATCGGTTTTCTCCTTCACCTCCCAAACTGCACTCTCTGACCTTACATGCCATAGTCTGATGTTACCAGTCACCCGGAAGCCATTAACAGGTTAACACTCCGAAATTTGGTCATGTCTGTTCGCTTGATATCATGACATCCTACTCCAGAAAGCATGTCGTCATGAATGTCCACTAGCACAATTCAAACAGCTCACAGTCAATTCTAAGCTCCGGTAACAGTACAGGGAAAATTTTTTTGCCTAGATCAGTACTGGGCAAGTTAATGGCTGATCTTGACAGCAGAAACTTCTCTGAAAGATCCAACATAAACTCAACAACCATGGCTCTGCCGTAATTTAATGTTACACAGCACCATCATGTCAGGTTTCCATTGTTCATCGTCTGAACAGAAACCAGATGTTTATCAGCAATGACATGGATCTTCTTCACTTTTGGTTTATCAGATGTTAAAATTATCATGGGT
This sequence comes from Lagerstroemia speciosa, assembly GCA_037672795.1. Taxonomy (NCBI): domain Eukaryota; kingdom Viridiplantae; phylum Streptophyta; class Magnoliopsida; order Myrtales; family Lythraceae; genus Lagerstroemia; species Lagerstroemia speciosa. The sequence goes on along the minus strand of CM075298.1, from coordinate 3,758,137 downwards.
CTGTTGCTCTCCAGCGCACAACCCGGAAAAATTGTACTGTTAATACAAAACTTTTTGTTAATATAACATTTTGGTACAAATTTTTTTTTTTTATAACTCCAAGATACAAATATTTTCAAAATATAATATTTTGGTACAAATTGTTAAATTTTTACAAATACCATTAATTGGGCTGATGTGACCACGTAATATGAACACTGACGTAGAAATTTAGCTGATATGGCATAATAAAATAAATTTAAATTATAAAAATAATAAATAAATAAATAAAAAAAGAATTTTAAAATAAAAAATTAATTGTAAAAATAAAAAATTCCATTTCAAAACATAAAAAGTTAGGAACTGATCTGAAAATTTTGGAATAAGACCAGATAGATGTTAAAAAATCGATAAAACATTCCAAATTGATGTGAAACAACTCTGAATTTTCAAGGACCGACCCCTAAATTTTATCATCACCTAAGACCATCCTAAAACACATGAAACATATCAGAAAAGGAATTGAAAAATTCGGAACATGGGCCGGACAGATTTTAAAAGGTAGAAAAATGACCTAAATCGATCCGAAACGGTTCGGAATTTTTAAGAACCGACCCCTAGACTCTACCAACACCTAAGACCATCTTAAAACGCTCAAAACACATCAGAAATAGAATTGAAAATTTTGGGATAAGTGATGAATAGATTTTAAAAGGTCAATAATGACCAGAATTGATATGAAATAATTCAAAATTTTCAAGAACCGATCTCTAAACTCTACCAAAAGCTAAGACCATTCTATAACACACAAAATACATCAGAAATAGAACTAAAAAATTAGAAAGGGAGAGATGCTGGGAGAAAGGGAGACAAGATCAAGAGAGAGCGGGTTGTGGACCGTCGTTCCCAGTAACAGTGGTTGGCAGGGGTACTGCGTTCCCTGTAAAATTATTGGGGTCTTGGGGAGAATATGAACAATTTGCCCGAGCATTGTTCACTACTCAGATTCTCTCTCTCTCTCTCTTCTAATTTTTGAAATTTTAATTTAGTTTTTTAGTTAAAATGTAAAATATAAAATAATAAAAAATAAAATAACATAAAATTATTTTATTTTAAATTTTTTAGTTCTATTTCTGATGTATTTTGTATGTTTTAGAATGGTCTTAGGTGTTGATAGAGTTTAGAGATCAGTTCTTGAAAATTTCGAATCATTTTGAATCGATTCGGGGTCATTTGTCGACTTTTTAAAATCTATCCAACCCCTATTCCGAATTTTTTAGTTCTGTTTCTGATGTATTTTATGCGTTTTGGGATGGTCTTAGGTAATGGTAGAGTCTAGATATCAGTTTTTAAAAATTCCTAATTGTTTCAGACCGACTCAGAGTGACTTATCTACTTTTTAAAATCTATCCAGCTCATATTCTGAATTTTTCAGTTTTATTTCTAATGTGTTTTGTATTTTTTAGGATGGTCTTAGGTTTTAGTAGAGTTTAAGGGTCGGTTCTTGGAAATTTCATATCGTTTCGCATCAATTTGGGTCATTTATCGTCATTTTAAAATCTATCCATCACTTATTCCAAATTTTTTAGTTCTATTTCTGATGTGTTTTGAGCGTTTTAAGATGGTTTTAGGGGTTGGTTCTTAAAAATTCCGGATGATTTCGGATCGATTTGGGTCATTTTTCGACCTTTTAAGATCTATCCAGCCTATATTCAGAATTTTTTATTTCTTTTTCTGATATGTTTTGTGCATTTTAAGATGGTCTTAGGTGATGACAAAATTTAGGGGTCGGTCCTTGAAAATTCAGAACCGTTTCATATCAATTTGAGATGTTTTATCTATTTTTTAAAATCTATCCGATCTTATTCCAAATTTTTCATATTAGTTCCTAATTTTTTTATATTTTAAAATATATTTTTTATTTTCCATTTTGAAAATAATTTTTTTATTTTAAAATTCCTTTATTATTATTATTTAAATTCATTTTATAGTGACACTTTAGCTAAATTTCTACGTCAGGGTCCACATCAAACTAATTAATAGTATTAGTGAAAATTTAACAATTTGCACCAAAATGTTATATTTTTAAAAAGTTTTATATCACAAAATTTAAAAAAAAATTGTACTAAAACGTTATATTAACAAAAGATTTTATACCAACAGTACAATTTTCCCACACAACCCACAACTTTCACCATGCAAATGATAGAGAGAGTGACATGATGAAGAGACAGAGGAAGATCATTTTTCATTAGAAGCACAAGCAAGTGGTAAAGAAACAAACCAAGCGCAATGCAGAGACCTGCCCAAGTATCAAATCTATCCATCCAAACAAGGGTGATCGTTGAAATGCTCAAAGTACGAGTTGAATTAATCCTTCGGAGTCACTGACTGCTAATAATAATGACTTTATTCGTTCCCTTCCTGCAGATAATCTATACGGTACAAGATACATTTTATCGAGAGAGATTATATCGGCTAAATAAAGTCACTGACACCAGTTAGATACAAAGCAATTATGCCTTGATGATTCATGAATTAGAGCAGTGATGCGACAATCCAGTACTACTACACTACAGTCTCATCTGGATTTTCACCTAATAGCTTGTTTGAATTGCGGGATATAGTTTGTTATATGGAGGGCTGGTTGTTGAGGTAATCCTCGATGACCAGTCCCTGTTGGGTAATCCTCCATAACCGAGTCATCCACAATCATCCATATCCCGCAGTCCAAGCAAGCCATAAAAGAGGAATTATTCCGTGCTGTGGAACATTAAGGAGATCCGGCAGCAATTCTAAGTCTGCAGATGTGGAACTTCCGCTGTCATTTCCTAGCAAATCTCTCCATTGCTTGCCTGATGGTTCGTGCTGACAGGCCTGCCAATCCCACCATCTGCAATCAATTGAGCAGATACAAATGATCAAATCCTGTCTTAAATGTACAGAACATAAGGAGACATTGCACCAGTTTATATTTCACATGATGCTCTTATAAGCTGTGTCTTGTGAAAAGAAATCCAGCCCGTTTTACCCTTTCTCCAAATTTTATATCTCCTTGTTTATCTCATTTTCATTGCGAAGAATTGAAAACCCGATGTTCTTTCCCTTTCCTCCATGCTAGTCAGACGGGGTTCTTCGTTTTCTCTCGGAATCCTTACCTTAGATTTCATTACAAGCGAAAGAATCCCATCGTCCAGAGAACTCTGAACTGAGTGAAAATCTAGTCGAAGATTGCTTGCCGCAGTTATAATCTCCAGCAAGAGTCCCTCCCTCCATTTGCACTCCATCTCAATCACCACTTCCTTATCCTCAATGCTGACTAGCAAGTTTTCATCATTATTTATCACAATCTCCGTCTCATCAATTTCACGAGCCTTCCTCTTGTTTACTGATGACCTCTTCTCAAACCCGAGCTTGTCATCACCATAGTTATCAACTGTCCTCTCACTGGTGTCTTGGGTTAGCTTTCTTTTCAGAGTCTCTCCTGATTCTATGCACTCCAGCTCTTCAACCCTCCTTTCAAGTGTCTTCAAGTACTCAATTGTATCATCTAGTATACACATCTTATCGACCTGCATGAAAAGCCAAAATTTGATCAGGACCCATCCGATTCTGTAAAACCAGGAAAACTTCATCCTTTCTTCTTGAAAAATGAAGAAGACACGCTCAAGGTAAGATTGTGAAGCATGTTACAAAATGCAATGTGTCTTACCATGTGATCAAATTTAAGCTTTCAGAGCAGTCAGTGATCCTTAAAAACTTCATAGATATCACTCTCAACAGATGGGATTTGTTATGAAGTACCTTATTGACAGACGGGATTATTGATTTGAGAATGGATAATTGCTTGTTTATCTTATCTCTTCGCCTTCTCTTCGCTAAGACATGGTTCGTGCTGATTTCATCACCTTCAGGATCCCAAACTCCATTCTTATTGCCGCTGCACTCAATGGAAGATTCAGTTAAGCCCTTAAAATGCATCCGAGGAACTTCAAAAAGAACACACTTCAAAATTCTCTGCGGAGATCCACATCTCTGTGTGCTGCAATCTGCAGGTCCTCCATTCATCCATGTCTGAAAGCTTGATTCCCTCTTAACCCTTTCTAACTCCGGCCCAAACATAAATTCCTTGGAAGTTTTCAGCAGATTCAAGAGAGTGCTTTGATAGTGGCAATCATCATTCTGAACATCCAGACCTAGTTCATCCCCATTCCCCTTCCTCTCATCCTTCTCGAACAGACACTGAGTTACATTTCCTAGGTCAATGAAAGTTTGTGAGAAACAACCACCAGAATTTACTGAGTGATGCAACTGGTTACTGAAATCTTCATCCATGAACTGCCAACTCTGTGCTTGAGAAGTTGCTACATTTACTCCTCCAATCATTAGTAATTCATCAGGAGGTTGATAGGCCTCAAGCCCATCCAGACTTGTGGTTGGAGAGACTATTTGAAGCTCTCCAACAATGGGAATCATTCTGGTCTCAAAAATGTTGCGATGGAATTTCATGGAGGATCTCAAATGTGGAGTCTCCAACAACGATGCCTTGACATGTTGAATGAGAGCAGGGTCCTCGTGCACCTTGAAAAGATAATTTGAGCCAGGCATAACTGATTTTAGAATGTCTCTTAGGCACTTGGCGAGGAGTAAGAAACTGTGAGAGAGTGAATTGATGTACCAGGTCAGTCACTCCTAGCTCAACCACACCACCGAGAAAAGGCAAGCACACCACAGTCTGAAATTTCAAGAAAGGAAATCAGTGAGTCCTAAAGATCGAGGAGATCATCAGGTTTCAAAAGTTGAAACCCGCTAAGGCTTGAGATTGCATAAGTGTGAATACTTCTTGTTAGTAATCACAAGATTTGATCAATTTCAAAGATGAAACTTTTTAAATGCATAAGTACTGATCATACTCAAATTTGTTAAGGAAGCAACTGCGTACCTGAATAGATGCACTCTGTGGAAGGTCGTCGCCAGCCCGAATGTGGATCAAAACCAACAGTAGAAATTATTAGAAAAACTAGCTACATCCATCTATTTCAAACACAGATTAGTTTTGAGCTGTACTGATAAAACTAGACAGGAGCCACAGGGCTGACCTTCGCGAGGAGAGACCGACTGAAAATTTTGCTGTTCACATAATGCACATCACAAAGCCAAATGGATTGACCAGTTGATAATGTTCTTCCAGGCAACCTACCCAGATCAGGAGAACATTAGGACATGAAAACTCATGAAAATTGTCTCACCCAAAATCTGACTAATTAAAATCTATCCTTTGATAGTGATTTCAGTAAAGGTTATTGAAACAATATGAACTCGAAAGCTTTCATAGAGGTGTAATCAGAACCAGTGCCATCAAAACATTATCTTGGTTCCATTTCTTGATGGTCAGTAAATACATGAAGGGCGCAAAGCATAGACAAGTACAACATAACCAATCATTTGTGTTCATTAAAGAAAAATAGAAAACTACTTGCTCTGTGCACCCTTTCTCTTAAATGAAGAACAAGTAAAGCATGTTCGATTACACTTCGTACAACACATCGGATCATGAAAATATTATACCGAAATTCATCGGTTCTCTTTTCCATTTATAATTTTATCAAATTTGCAAGAACAAAAATCAATGAAAAAGGGTAACTTCATCCTAGTTATCCATAACCAGAAAAAGTCACGTTTCCACGAGCTCTTGGGAAAATTAAACCCAAAAACTTCCAAGTTTCTAATAGCTAGAGAGGGACAAGAATTGACTAAACAGAAGATAAGAAATTGGAGTGAATATATAGGAACGTTTACCCTTGACCGATATCGAAACAGAATGACATGCAGACCAAGTAATACCACTCGGTGTCAGTGAGATCTTCAGGAGAAAGTGCAGCTGAAGGCCTTTTGATCTGACAACTCGACTCTCCAGCAGACAGCGACTCGTAAAGTTCCCTTAGCTGTTCACTCCTCCGCAGACCCAGCTCATCTGCATTAAACTCCACTGCTTGGACAGTTTTTCGGGTTTTTATGTCCCCATTGTAGTATCCATCACCCCATTCCAACACCCTACAAGGAGTGAAGAAACACTAAACAAATAGAGAAATAACATTAAAAAAAATGCATTAGCAGGAAACACTTTTCAACAAGTTACATGATCATGGGTTGAAATGGAAAACCAGAACAGATAAAGAGACTGCATTTTCCAGTGGAATTATGAATTCATTTTCCAGTTCAAGTTTTCGAAAAAGGCATAAAGTTGAGAAACTCCTCTCTTGGCAGCTTACTTTTGTAAAGTAGAGTGCATGATCTAGTAGGAAATGGGATGTTAGAAAGGACCTTACAAAATTTTGTGACCTTTCATGAATAAATGAAATTATAAATTTCCAAAAAAAAAAGGCATAAAGTTCGGTTGTTTTCGTACTCCAACTAATTCATAGATGGAAATCAAGAGATACTGCTATGATTGTTGATAGAAGTCTACTCATCTTTTATTTGGAAATCAGCTGAGAATAACAAACCAAACTACAAGAAAATGACGGTGTGGGTGTGGACCAACAAATTTTCTTCTCCACTTCTATCCACAGTGGAAAGAGTGAATTGAGCAAAAATCCAATTTTAGAAGGAGCTTCGTCTCTTTACTCAAGAAAATCTCTCTCAAGGTTGAATTTATTGTTGAAAGAGACATTTAAGATCCTACGAAAAAAAGATAGCAAGAAAAGGAAACTGAAGAAAAGAAACGGCAATCCACGCAATATTTATCAGGAATCTTCATTCAATGATGGATCACGTCAATCTGGGCATGGATCGCAGAATGAATCATAAGAGATCAAGAATAAGCTATTATTAGGGATTTTCATGGGACTTCCTGACATTCTCCCTACGTGCAAGTAGGAAGCTGTTGATTAGAATATCCCGTAAAAACACAGGCAATGGGCTCTGACTCTGACAAACACAAGCAATGTTAGTTACTAAAACTGGGGACATATGACAAAAAGGGTGATCCAAAATTATGATATCTTTGTGCTTGTTTGTTTTTGCAAGAATACCACATGTTACCAAATATACTATACAACTCAATAAAGCAGAGAGAGAGAGAGAGAGAGAAGCAAATCGTTACCCCGGTTGTGAAGCTGAGATAGACCAGAAGATTCCGTAGCTCCACTGGATGCTCCTGACAGCGAGAGCAAGCCGCTGTTTCAGGTCCCTCGGCACTCTAATTTCCCGGCTCTGGGTTCCACTCTCCTCCATAAGTGAAATCCAAGATTGATTCTCCCCTTTCTGATTAAGAATATCCACCGCCGGCAGAGTTTGATCCAATGAAATTGCTATCCAAGAAACAGAACAGAGAAGGAGCAGAGGATTATGAAAAGTTTCCTCTTTTCTCCTGCTGTAGTCTGACCCAGCAGCCCATATTCCAGGGGAGGGAAAAATGCTGTAATCTTGCAGAGGAAAAACACGATATCCCACAAACTACTGCAATGGAGTTTCAACTTTTGAGTGGTGTGTAGAAGAAGGCCAGAAAATTAGACATGGAGTTAAAAAAGTGAGGGGGCAATCCTCATAAATGTCAGAGCAGGAGAAAAGGGAAAGGGGAGGATCATTTTGATTTGGCTTGCTAAAAGAAACTTTAAAAGACAAAATGAATTAAAAAGTGACGAGGCACTCTTTTCGTACGGCCACGCTTAGCTGTTCCTCCAGCTTACGGAGCTCTTAATCCGAGAAGAAAACCAAAAATTTGAAGACCGAATCAAAGCTCTGTCTTTTCTTTTCCCCAAATAGCTAGGACAGTCGGCCCTACAGAAATAATTCCAAAAGAAAGATAGCCACCTTAGTTCCTTTTACCATCACGTGACATCCAATAATCGTGCCCAAGAACCAGAGAAAAGGGGAGAGGGAAAAGGGCTCTAATCTAGCTCAGAGATCAGCTCCTCAGTGGAAAACAGAGCCTCAGCGGCTCGAAGTTAGTCAACGCTCAAAGAGAGAGCCTTCGAGCAATGGCAAGCTCAGGGTCGAATTACAAGATCAACTGCACAGCTCACGATGAAGAGGGCAGACGATCGAGAGGCAAGTTTCTTCCTGGCCCTTCATCTTCCTCCTCTGGGTGCTTGCTCTGCAGTGTTCATGGCGATCTGAGGGGAAGAGAGGGACAGGACATGGTACCCGGGAGCAGTCGGTCACATGACAATAAATAGAGAGAGAAGAGGGAGAAAGATCTGTTAATAATGGTGGGATTTGGTAGGAACCAGAAATTAATAAAGAAGAAGAGACCAAAAGTAATAATTACGATGTCCTATTCTGCTTTTCCGATTCTTTATATTAACTGTATTCGATATCATAATAATCGATCAATCTACTATATGATGTGAAACCTGATACTAAATCTTAGATATTAGTTATGGAGAGAGTTAAACTTTGAAGTTGACTTGACTTAATGTGTTAGTTTACCAGCGAATTCACCCCAGGTACTCCTTTTCCGCTTTCAGTTCTGCTATTTCACTGTGCAATTTCATTGCCGCGTGTCGCCATGACCGTGCAGGCATTTTCCTCCGGAAAAGAAAAGCTTTTCAGTTACCCTGCTACCGCTGCCAGCTGTACTCCGACCGTGGGCGCTGGTTTCATAATTATTTTATCTAAATTTTAAAATCAATTTAAAATATTTAAATTAGGTTAAAAATTTATATATCACTAATAAGATATGTATTTTTTAAGAATAATACTAATTTATAAAAGTGTTCAAAACTAGCATCATTATTTGAGGGTATTTATTAAAATTTTTTATAATTTCACGATTACCCCTCTTATTTTTCACTTTCGTTCTCCACTGCTATGAGGATCATTTGTTCTCCCCCACCCTCCCACTCCCGTTGGCCGCTTGCTATCGTCGTTCTAGCCGACTTTCCATCGCTCCCCGTCGTCTCCCACTATTTCGGTCGGCCCTCCCATCTCTCGGGAAGACCCACCGCTCCTCCAGTTGTCAACTCGTCACTCCTCCTGTCTTTGTTGACCTTGATGCCCCTCCCGTCATCATCGACCCATCGTCCCTCCCATCATCGTCCTGTCGTCCACTCGTCGCCCATTCTACCGATCTTGTCGTCGATTCTGTTGTATCAGCTGGGAGTGCTCAAGGGAGAGGGGGCAATCGGTCGAAGGAGTGTAGCAGGAAGAGAGACAGAGAGTTGTTGTAGAAGCTGTTGCAGTAGGAGAAATCCTGTGGAGGAGAGAAGGAAGGATAATGTGGGGAATTAACATAAACTAGTGCTTTTTTTTGTAAATGATTGTAACTTTGTACTATTTCTACAAGATGAGTGGAGAGTTATATTATTTTTTACCATTAATACATTTAAATTTAATTGTGAATGATGTTTTCATTCTAGTTTTCATGTTTTTATAATATTTGAACCAAACTCCGCAATGGAATATAAACACTCAAAGAATATTAAAATTGACATCATTTTAAGTACACCTATAAATATATCATATTCCCTTCGCACTAAATCAAACTTTTAGAAATCAAAACTATTCGCAATAAAGAAAGTGACCTTATTCAAAACTAGATTGATATGAGATCTTAAACTTTTTCCGATCGTAAGGTATCTTGAACTTTTTAAATACGGGTCTTTCATACATGTAAAACGAAAATATAAAAGGGTAATCTTATTTTATTCTTACTTCGTCTATACTTAGGCGCGGCAGGTGATCACGCCCCGAATTCATGAAATTTTATGCGATATTATCTATATTTCATTCCATTTTATGCAACCTTTACTGAATTATCCAATCTTATCATTTGTATTCGTCATACTATTCTTTTATAGAGTTTTAATTCAGATTCTTTTGAACCCGTCCACAGCCAGTAGACATATCCCACATGTGAACGGACAAGACACCCATTTGGTGCCACGAAACAAAGAAGACAAGATCATGAAACCCCACCAATCTTTCCTTAATAAGACACGCCTCAAATCACGCTCAAATGAGCACTTCCCCCCTCGCTTCGTTCTACGCATGTGCCCTAAAAAATCATTAGAGCTCCACTTGTGTCCGATTGATTCCAATTCGCCCATTCCTGCTCGAGCGGCTTCGTCGGCGCGGCTGCGTTGACTTTCGAGGACCATCCGAAGAGATTTGCAAGTCCAGTCCCAACTCTGCCCAACCTCTATTTTTAATAATTAAGTGAAAGATTATTGAAATAAGAAAGAAAAGAATTACAGCTGAAGATTAAAATAGTATCGTAAAAATACCAATAAAATTATTTTTAACTAGCTAAAGTAATTGTAATTATTCAGGGAACTAGCAGATTTTAACCTATTTGCTTTTTTTTTGGAATACTTCTTCACATTACATATGAAAAGATAGAATTACTGAAATTTTTTTTTACTGTATCTATACATATGATGACAATTTTTTTTATTGCGAGCAGCTGTAATATTTCGTGATTTATAAGGTAAAAAAAAGGACAGTACAAAACTGATATTTATCTATAATACTGAAGAAAAAGAGACCCATTTTTTCGATCTCTTTCAAAATTTTGTATACAGTATATGTAAAATTTCCACCTGTCCGTTTTTCACACGAGCAATGCAATTGCCTTCATATTTCTTCTTTTTTTTTTTTTCCCCTTTTGCTATTCATTTTGGTCTGTCTCGTCTCATCTCCTCTACATTAATTTTCCGACAGTGTGCGTGCCATTTTAATATCCAGTGGACCACGGTCTTATCAACTTTTTGAATAATAGAGCCATGATTGTATGTGATGGGCTTAATCGATTGATCATGCCACTCGTCGAAAACGGACCGGATTGACATATTATCATGCATTATTTGTAGTAGGGTACAAGTCATGTAGGATATGGACACATCCGTTGTTGTCTATGCATCTCACATCTCGACAGATTTCGTAGAGAAAATGGTCAAAATTCAGTACATTGAGGGAAAAAAAATAATTTGAATAATTCTTATCAGTGAAATTACTTGTTATTTCCAATCTTCAATCCCACGGAGAAAAGATAGACATGGTCTGAGGTGGTGATTTTTTTTTTGTTTGTCCGTGTCAGATGGATTCTTCGTGCCATCCACGGGCTCCTTGGAAAGAATGTTGTAGGTCTGTGATACATGACATTTTAAAAATTTAACCCATTCTAATCATTCATATTCAAGTTAGGTCGGTTTATCAATGCATTAAACTCTCCTGATTATGAACTTTCATCATTTATAAAACTCGAATACAAAATTTTTAGTTAAAAGAGAGAGGTGTCGAGTAATTTTAATAAACCATATAATCGATCGAGCTGAGCATCTCACAATATACAATTGCATGTGACATTATATGGTCCATTTGTCCTTCTGGTGAAAATATATAGTATTCGTCCCAGCAGACGAACGATTGTCAGGATCAGAATTCTTTTCATGGATCACGCGGACGACCAGTCAATGTGATGGAAATTATTGCACGAATTTTCGTTCTATTGGAAAGAAATTCAATCCTACATGATGATAATATTCTTTTTTTTAATTTTCTCTCCTTTTTAAAAAATTAATCACCTCATGCAATAAGGAGCCGAACAGGTTTGAATATGACTGAAGTTTTTGTTTACCACGAAGGTCCTAAGATGTATAATTTTGTTTACACATTAGATGGGTTCACATTTGATTCATTTTTTTAAATCCTTTTTCAGTAATTTATTTTTGAGAAATTAGGGGAAATGAAGAATTGACAGGCCCTTTTTTTTCCTTACATAGAAAGAATAGAAGTAGAAGAAAGACAAGAACAAGGGGTGCAGGGTCTTAGAAAAAAGAATCGAATTTAGCACCTCTTAATTCGATGTTAAAAATGGCACTAGCACCCCTCAATGAGAGGTCTCCTTTCTTAGTGGACATGAAATTTATCGGTTAGAAAAAGAAGCCAACAAGCCAATAAAAAAATGATATGATTGTATCGGGTCCCAATTCTTAAATCTACTCACAATTTGGATCATGAATTGAGGAAAATTCTAAGGTGAGTCGAACTCACGGATGACATTATTAACTTAGTTAATAAATATTTGACACGTAAGTAAATATTTTTGAATTATGATTAAAAATGAATATTATTGATGAATAGAAAAATATGATATGATATTTAATGATGACGTGTTAAATATTTATTGGTAAAATTGACGGATAATATAATGAACTGAGCTCGTGTGAGAATCTCTCATGAATGGAAGAACAAACTTGCATCGAAACGTCAGTAGAAGTCTGGCCAGTCCTAACCAGTCAGCTCCCCCGACAATGCTTCTCAAATTTGGATTTCTTCCAAGAATCGATGTTTTGTTTCTTAATTCAATTAACCATCAATTAATATGGACTTCTGTTCCGCAGTCATTCTCATTACAATGACATACGACACGTTAATATTAAGTAGCCATTGTTTTTTTTTTGTTTTTCCTATCGCGTAACACGTTTTACTGGTGACATCTTTGACTTTCGGTAAAATTAAAGTGGCAGCAGACGGAGTATCTAATACATGGACAGATACGGGATTTAAAATGATTTATTAGACGATGAAGTATACAAGTTCAATGGAGACTCTAATTCGGTATCTGTCGTACTCCAAACAGTAAATTGCATCTCTCAGAGACACAGGTCGAGCAAGTCTGATAAACTCTATGCGGGAAATCATGTTTTTAGCTATCCGAGCGGTACACAAGTCGTGATCACGAGTTCCTGTCGAGATTTATAAGCTGGGATATGGATGCCATGCAACTTGTTTCAATCAGATCATCATGAGATCTAATTTACGTACGGAGGCTAATTCATCATAAACTTGTAATCGATTTTTTTATCAGTAAAAAGAAAGGTTGCAGCAGAGGCGATCCAACCATTCCCACTACGTAATGTTTGAATTTTCGTATTCAATTACAAGCATATCAGATAAACTAAGCAACCGTCACGAACAATCTCATTGTCAACCATTGATTTAGCACAATAAAAAAAACTTGTTGTAGTCCAAGAAGCGAATGTCTGCCGAGACCTGAGTTCCAAAGTTCCTTATAATAATTTTACATAGAAGGAAATTTGAACGTGAGACTTCGATCACAAGAGAACCAATGATCTCGAGAAAATTTGAAGATAATAGGAGTGGGCGTCGAGATGCATTAAAGAAGGTAGGGTTTGGGCGAGTGGCAATAATGGCTCGATTTTTTTGATATTTTCCGATGGAGTAACGTCACGGGTCGCTTTCGATAGTAATGGGCATGCCAACAAGAGAAGAAGGGATCGAACGTACTCCCATTATGAAGCAGCAGCTCCCAGCTGCTGAAAAATACATGACGATCGTGGGAATCGGATCGATTTCCATATAGAATCGTGTCTGGTCGGACGCGTTTAGAAAGTAGGCTGAACGGGTAGACTAGTTCGAAACATTTGGGATTTTGCTCTTAAATTAGCACGAAATTCTCCACAGCGAGTATGGATTGACTAAAACAATTTGATATATTTTCTTCTTAAAAGAGATTACATATTTGATTATCATGAATTAAGAATTCAACCTTTTAACAAATTGATCGAGTTTAAACTTAAACTAGTCATTATTCACTAAAATTTTATATACCCTACGGTGCAATCTGAAAGAAAAAAGTCTCTCTAATGCGTACTTACGAAATTGGTGATAGTCAACAATGTAAAATGACCATAATACACGTGTGATTTGACAAATAGTGCGCCGACAAACATTTAAATATTAGGATACAGTGGAGGATTTCATCATTCATGCATATTGAAAAGAATTAGATTTGATTTCTATGTTTGTTTTCTTAATTATGATCAGCATGCTCCATTATGAAATCGGCGTCGGTACATGTATGCGAGTATGAATTGACATATTGTCACGGGAAAAAAAGAAGAAATTTGCATCTCATTTATATTTAAATTAATTAAATGTGGCATGTGCATTCACATATTCAAGTTATTAGGGTTTGAGAGCCGTCTGAGAGCCGATCCGTTCACATCCGTGGAAGCCCGAAATGACGACAGTCTGTTTGCCGTGAAATATATTCAAAATGTGTGTGGGTGCGCGCGCGTGAATATATATATATATATATATATATGCTTGATCAATTACATTTTTTTAACAGTAGTTGATATTCATGAATTAAAAAAACTCTGATTGACTGAGAAATGGAGCTTCATATAGTTCGTATTGTTCTTGACCAGAGACCAAAAGATCTTAAGTTCAAGTCTCATCAGTAAGTTTCTTGTATTCTTTTATTCTATGTTCTTTCTATTTCCTTTTACGCCCGTATGTTTCATTTGTATGCAAAAAATAAACTTCGATTGATTAGTATCTAAGTTGGCTCATTAAACAATAAAATTATCAGAATCATAACTCCATTGACAAAACTCGAGATGTAGACCTTACTAAAAGAAATGAAACGTCGAATACATCAACAACCCATTTTCCATTCTCGCCACATATGGTGATAGTAGTCTAATGGTTCAAAACTGATAACTCTCATATGGCTGAGTGAGTTTAAGGTTCGAGTTTTAAATCATTTATAAGCATTTATATCAAAATATCAATTAGAAATCTGTTGTCTGGTCCTCAATTTGAATGATGCCAACTTCTTGAACTATGTTGACATCTAGTAGTATTAATTTGACCGAGCCAAAGTGTATCGTTAGTTTTTCAGTTCTTCTAATATGTATTGATGGTTAAATACGAGAGCTCGAATATTGTGTGACCGGGTGACTGAATCGTCATTGTTACCACATTCCTCTTTATTGAGAAAAACCCATTTTCCCTTTACGTTTGCAACTTGCATATAAAAGCTCAATCGATCGATAATATTTCAGCGCGACATATGCCTCGATGAACTCTTCTACTGGCACGTGACTTTTTTATTCATCGCGTCCTCTTCCTGGACTCGGAAACAGATTCAGTCTGCTCGAGCAAATCGATACCTGCAAACAATTACGGTGGGTTCCCGAGTTACATAAAAGGGACAGATCATATTAGATACAATAATTAGTGGCAGGGGCTGGGCCACCTTCGACACTGTCTTTCTGTCCCTTCTGAAAAACCTGACAAGATAAGCGTCACATTGTTTTTCCTTTTTCTTTATTTTTTTTTAAATTTTATTATGTACGTATTAATTGTGATCAAGGGGGAACTCTTTTCATAAACTATGTTTTAATTAACCACGTGTTTATTATTATTCTAATGCACCTCAGGTCACGGTCACTCCGTGATAATTGCGCACTTCGCAGTGGCCCGCCCCCTCGAAGTGACGATTTAGTCATGTAACTACGGTGGTAGAGAAGAACGCGGCACTTGTCCGAGGGTCAGACACGTAATTGACTGTGTACACATAAGCTTTTTAGCAAGACAAAATCTTAAATAATCGTAATCCTGTAAACAAAAAAAAAATTAGCCACAAAATGTTGTGCTTTGGTCTAGGCCGGGTTATGTAAAAACTAAAATCTTAATCAGTGGTGACTTCATCCTAAAGTCAAAGCAAATTATTAAAAAAAATAAAAAGAAAAGAAAAACAATACAGAGAACATGATTAAGGTAAAGACAAGAAAATAATAAAGATTGGACATCCACCAGCCTACAACATAAACAGAACACGAAGTGGCCATCCCCTCTGCCTAAAAGTTTTAGTTTTTATGCCGGAAGAATCATCAGGATTGTTGAAATTAACAATTATGATGGCAAGTACTCTAATGATCATTGTTGATTTATTTATTTATTTATTTATTTATTTATTTTAATTAACACTTTTCCGTACCGCTGATAAAAGAAAGTAGCACTTATAAAAAAAAATGAAAATCCAAAAAAATGATCAAGACTAACTCAAAAATACCAGGATTTTAGGGACCTCACATAAAATTGGGGAGGCCTTTGAGGTCAAGAAAAATCAACCTGAGAAAGTCGGGCGCGACCCAAAATATCCGCCAACCTCGAAACCCACCAAAGTCATATGAAAAGTAAGATATAATAACAAGAAATTCATCTTACTATTAAATTTTGATAATAAAAATGATAATTTAACGTTTTAGATTTGAATTTTATTCCATATTTATACTACTAAACTTATTTTATGCATCAAATATTTTCAATTAGTATTTTTTTATTTATTAAAATAAATTTTATCTTATAAATTTTGTATCTAATTTATTATTTTACTGAAATTTGGAACCAAAAAAACCGAACTTGCTATCGGCTGGTTTTTCAATTGCTAAATGATTCTCGGTATAATTTTTTAACTTGAAAAAATCGATCTGAAAAAATTCAGGTACCGATCATTTGGGAAAAAAAGGGAGAGAGTAGCACTGCTGAAAGGAGTGAAAGTCAGTTGTGATGCCCATTTTCTATAATCACAGCGCGGTTAGAATTCAAATTCTCAATAATTAATGAGAAAGTTTGTGAACCTTATTCTTGCACGTCCTTTTACTTTTACGAATCAAATAAGTTAAATTAAGTCGAGGATAAGGCTTCCATCACAGTCACACGATAAGAACCCGAGTTCGGTTCTCATCCGTGAAACTCCCCGTACTCGAAAGGAAGAGTCGGGACCGAATCGAATTTGGTGTGTGATCGGATTGTTGGGCTTAGTTTGTGCCTGGGCCTCATAATGGGCCAAAGCCCATTAGTCGAGATTACCGAAGGCTTGCAGCGGCAAGCCCTTCATTCTTCAAAAAAGGCGGGAATCCGGGTATATTAAATATTTCTGGAGATTCACCCGTGCTGCACACTATTTGTTATCTAAATAAAAATTATCAGAAATATTTTTTATATAAAATTAAATAAATTAATTATTTATGATTAATTTTTTAAGTAAAAATAATATATGTTTAACTTCTAAATTAGATAGTTATAGTAACGGAAGTGAGAGAGAAAATGGTAGAAAGTGGGTAGTTATACATGCAGAATTTATCGAAACTCATTTTATTTCAATTTAATACCAGAGAAATTCAATAAAAAGTATTTTAGGGAAGAAAAAAGTGACAGTAAAGGGGTATCATCTCTTAAAGTAATAACAAATATTTGTTTTTAAATATAATTATCGTATATTTAAATTTACATTAAAAAAATTTATTATAACTGAAAACCTAACCACCTTCCAACGGAAAGCTACCAATGTAAGAGAAGGAAAAAAAAGGGAAAATCCATTTGATTCTTTCCTTATCTTCCGTGGCGATTTCACTTTGCTTCACGTCTCTCTCTCCATCATTAATAAAACTCGGACGCTCTTAGCGGTTTATGCTTCATTTTGAAACAGCAGAAGAAACAGGCAGGAGGAGGGGGAGGAAGAGCTGGAGCAGCCATTGCTCCTCCTCATTGGTCGAGCTCGAGTTTCCAACTGAGAAAGAATCAGCTCCTTCTCCACTGTGAGAGCCCACTCCCGTCCCATCTCCGGAGATTCCAAATTCCGGCTACGGATCTCTCACACTCCCATATCTACGTCCCCTGAGGTTCGCCATTCAGCAGCATTGTGGTGGTTTGCTTTGCTTTGACCGAGAAATATATTGTTTCTGCAGGTCTGATATTGATTTACGCTTCTTCTAAGTTTTTCTGAATTTTTTCTGAAATTCTGGCGGCAGCTTTTGGTTTTTTCGGGTGATTTAGTCACCTCAGTTATGCTCCATTTTATCTTTAATTTTAGTGGAGGAAATTTTGTTTTTGGGTTTGCAGAAAGACTGGCAGAGTTTTGATCTCTATGTGTGAGCTGAAAGTTTCAACTTTATTTAGATTGAGCAGGGTAGGCTTCATTGAGTAAATTATGCTTGCTTGGGATTGATGCTCCTCAACATATTTTTGCTTTTGACAATAGGTTTCATTGAGTAACAAAATTTGATTTTCTTGCAGTAGTTGCTCCGCACTGGTTAAGGGGACAAAAATTTTTTAAATTAGCATCAGGAGCTTCCCCACGGTTGAAAATTCTGGTACAGACAGGAAATTCTTCAGCTCCAATGGAACTCCTGAGGGAGATGTTACAGATACTTACTTAGATGGTAATGATGCAATTATT
The DNA here is from genome assembly GCA_037672795.1 of Lagerstroemia speciosa. Taxonomy (NCBI): domain Eukaryota; kingdom Viridiplantae; phylum Streptophyta; class Magnoliopsida; order Myrtales; family Lythraceae; genus Lagerstroemia; species Lagerstroemia speciosa. The sequence goes on along the minus strand of CM075298.1, from coordinate 3,740,157 downwards.
TCAGTGTTTGTCTGGGGACACAAATCAGACCATATATTATCTAGTTCTCAAATTTCCAAGTGTGCTCTTATTGCTGATATTGTAACATCCGAGTACAATTCGGCATCCACTATGAGAGGCCTTGGCAGGTTCGGTCCCTGATTCAGGAGATAAGCTCCATGAAGTTTTCCAATTGAATCATGGACTAAGAGCTGATCTATCAGGCACAGATATTATTGAATTAGTCAAATCAAGTGGTTTAGATGTGAGTTCCATAATTGCCATCAAATTTCCCTTTACTGGTTTTCCTTATGTTGTCAAATCTCTTGAGATACTGAACTAAGTGTTTCTCTAATATTTTCGCAACTGCTATGCAGAATGTTCCTACCCATTCACTTTTTGTTAATGCAAACCGGATATTGGATGAAAGCATTGATGGAAAGAATCTAGATGTTTCTCCATGTAGGGATATGCTAGCATGAAAATGCATGCCGAGCTAATTACTTTGTTATATTTATTCTTTTTATCTGATATCCAGTTTATATAGCATTATAGTTGCTAGTTGGTCTTTACTTGATACGTTTTAAAATCTCTAATTGATGATTTGATGTTTTGTCAGCATAATGCTTTTATACTGAGGAAAGTCCTCCAAACAGTTGAGCAGCGGATGTCCACTCAAGTTAAAAACTTAAGAAATGTAGGTTTGTTTTTGCTTTTGGCCCTCCAAATCTTTTTGCACTTTAATTGTCTGACTGTAGGTTCCTTGCAGCAAAAAAAAAAAGAAAAATCTTGGCAAAGCTCGGGAGGAGAGGATCAATTCAAGAATCAAAGTACTTGAAACGCTTGCAATGGGTACCGCTGAAGAGAATGAGGTAATTCAAGTAACATGCCATGCTTTCATTTCCTTGTATTTGTAAGAATTAGCTTTGAAATGGCTCTTATTTTTGTTTTTACCTTCTAGATTCTTATGAAGAATCTGGACCAGATAAAGGTAACAAAATCCTGTTTCGCTGCTGTATCATCATTTTATACTAATTATTAATGTAGCTGGCATCTTTTAAAGAAGGTTGACTGAAGTCTATGAGGAATTGTCAATTTTCTTTTGGTTTTCATCCATTTCTCGAGGTTGCTTGTTTGTATGTTCACTTTTATAATTTGGTGTCGTTCTTTTCATTACAGAGTGAGAAGACAAGGATTGAAGACAAGAGAAAACTGGAGGAATTAAATGTTCTCAAAATGAGGAAACGAATAGAAGATGCATATGCTGAAGTTTCTAGTCTTAAGCAGGAATTTGAGATGACTAAAGCCACATCTGAAAAATGTTGTACGCAATTAGAAGCGGAGTCTAAGGCATCTAAACTTCATCTGGAGAAGACATTGAAGGAATTTGAGTGTGAAGTAGATATTTCTCAAAAGAATGTTGCCAAACTCAAGGAGTTTTCTGAATCTAAACATCGGAGTTGGAAAAAGAAGGAAATCAATTAAGAAAGTTTTATCAACATTCAGCGTGGAGCTTTAAGGTGCCCTCCTTGTCTGATTTTTATTTTATTGGTAACTCGAGTAATAATCTGACATAATCTATTATGTCTCAGGACTTAAAGGCAGCTTCTATATTTATGAAAAATGAAGTGCACAAAATAAGAAGAAAGCATGTGGAGGAGCTGGACTACTTGGGTACTATTGAGCTTCATATATCTTATTGAAATAAAATGAATTCTGGCTTATGAAATATTATTTTTAAAAATAAGATTCTAATGGGATGTTATGTCAATTGGGTCAGGAGGGAAGTTGAAGGAACTTATAGATGCTGTGCAAAATTACCATGCAGCTCTTGCAGAGAACCGAAGATTGTACAATGAGTTTCAGGATTTGAAAGGTATTTGCTCTTAAGATAATTTCATTCCGTTATAGCCTTGTTTATATTGATATGTTTTCCCATTCACTCGCAGGAAATATCAGAGTATACTGCAGAATCAGGCCATTCCCACAAGGACAAAGTACAAAGCAGACTACAATTGAGTAAATTGATGAAAATGGCGAGTTGGTAATCACAAATCCCACAAAGAATGGAAAAGGCAACCGTAGGCTATTTAAATTCAACAAGGTTTTTGGTCCAGCTGCAACTCAAGGTTTCTTGTAATCAGGAACGGTTAATATTCAAAAGCTATAAGTTAAGCATCTTTATCCACTTTCATGAGTCATATTTCAAAGAAACCAACCACATACTGTACATCTTCTTGTTAGCGGAGGTCTTTTTGGATGCTCAACCACTAATCCCCTCAGTTTTGGATGGGTATAATGTGTTCATATTTGCCTGTGGTCAAACTGGTTCAGGGGAAGACATATACAATGGTATGCATACACGTTTTATTAGACCTGCTGAAATCTTGATGGGTTCTTCATACTTGACGTAGCTAGTTATGCCTGCAGAGTGGGCCTGACATAAGATCAAAAGATGAATTGGGTGCAACCATAGAGCACTAAATTACCTATTCCAAATTGCCCAAGGCAGGAGTAGCTCTATTCTCTATGAAGTTGCCGTCCAAATGGTCGAAATTTATAATGAGCAAGTTTGTGACTTGCTCTCAACCGATGCCCATCAGAAAAGATATCCTTTTTTTTGAGTTCTTAAAGAGTTTAAATACTTATGCTTGAGCTTTTATTTGTTATTTTGCCTTATTTTTTGCATTTTCTATATTATAAATCTTGTACATTCTTTTGTTTCCATCATGCTTGCTTTAGAGTTTATGTTTCTCTTGCTATTACACTTTACATCTCTAATCATTTGCTTCAATTGACTTCCACACACTTGGGATTTGGAGTACAGGCTACAGCCCAACCAAATGGGTTAGCAGTTCCTGAAGCAAGCAAGCAAACAGTGAAGACAATGGAAGACGTCCTAGAATTGATGAAGGTTGGTTAACTAATCAAGCTGTTGGTGCCACAGCATTAAATGAAAGAAGCAGCAGATCTCATAGGTTGCTTCCAACTTCCCTCTTATTATTCCCTGCATTACCATTTACTTATGAGACTTTTTTCTACTACTTGATATGCAGCGTTTTAACTGTTCATGTGTGAGCCACTGACTTGGAGACCAATGCTGTGTTACGTTGGGACCTGCATTTGATTGATCTTGCAGAGAGTGAAAGAGTGGATTGATCAGAAGCAACTGGAGACAGGCGTAGAGAGGCATAACATATAAATGAATCGCTTTCAGCTCTCGGAGATGTTATCTTTGCTCTAGCACAGAAGAGTTCACATGTACCATACAGAAACAGCAAATTGACTCACGTTATTCAAAGTTCTTTAGGTACTTTCCAGGTTTAATCTTTACCTAAAATGTTGAGCATACTATGTCATAGTTGCTGGGTTTTCTGCACGAGGAAGTTTTTCCGTCTCTAGATATTAATATTCTAAAGCTTATCCACTTAAAGGTCTTTTAATCACAGTTTTCTGTTTTTTATTGTCTATGCTGCATGTGATCAAGCAAAGACTCTTATGCATGTGCAGCTTAATCCTGATGTTGATTCTTATTCAGAAACAATAAGCACCTTGAAGTTTGCCGAGAGGGTATCTGGTGTTGAATTGGGTGCTGCTCGGAGAAACAAGGAGGGAAGAGAAGTCAGAGAACTTGTGGAACAGGTTCATTTTACTGTTAAATTCAATTTTTAAAGATTTTTCCAATTTAGGTATTCAAAATTGGGATTGTTGCAAGCCATTTAGCTTCAAGCTAGAAGTTCGTGTTACCCATTAAATTATTGCATCCTGGTGTCTATTTGATTTTTCAGGTTGCTTCTCTGAAGGACACAATAGCTAAGAAAAATGAGGAGATTGAACGTCTATTTCTCCTAAGCCTAGTGTAATTGGGGATGGGCATATCACCAATTCTCTAAGTTATGGGTTTTCCTCATCTAGGAAACATTCAATTGGGACACCTCAGCAAACCCAAAGAATAGCTTCAGATGGAGAAAACTGTTCGGATTTTAGTGACAGACATTCGGAATCTGGGTTGCAGCAGTCAGTAGATGAGTTCCGGCATTAAAAAAGGACTTGTTTTATCATCCATCTAAGCTTTCTTCCAGGGATATCGGCCCAAGCGCTGATGATGATGATGTGGAGCTCTTGGGCTTGGGAGGTGGTGATTATGCTGAGAGACTGACAGATATATCTGATGGTGGGTTTACAATGGGCCAAAAACTGATGGGTCCGTCTCCAGCGCCGTGGAATGCACCCTATTCCTGAAACTACAAAACCGCCCATGAAATCTGAGAAATCTGGGAAGCGAATTCACTTTATAATTTCATGAGTACTTGCTCTTATTTATTTATTTTATTCTAGCTGGTTAAAGTAGTTATAATCTGCCTTGAACATTTCGTTCAAATGCTTTGCATCGTTCTGATTCATAGTGATCCCTCTATCCAAACTTCTGAAGCCACCGCAACCGAAGCTGCTACCACAGCTGACGAGAACATCCCCACTGAACAGAAGTGCTACAAAGTACCCATCAAGTAGGCCAGTTTGTTCCTTCAATCCTCTTTCATGCATGTGGTTCAGTTCGTGGCCTGCGCTGGTATTTATCTGTTGCCATATTTCTCTTTTACTATCTTCTACAGGTGCTAGAAAATCTTTAGCAGGCAGATCCTTCAAACGGTGGCAGTAACAACGCGGTGGTTGGATGACTTGAAAGAAACTCTGTAGAATCCTAGATTTTAACCCCCTTCTCTGTGATGCTCCTTCCTCCATCAAGAGGATAGCGATAGCGCTCCCTGTCAGTAACGTAGTTAGCGCAGGGTCATCAGGTATTACTTGCTGGTTATCAGCGGTATCGTCTCATTGTGCTGGTTTGGTGTAACTTTGAAAAACATAATTTATTCTGATACTCTTGGCATTTCATGGATTTCTAATGAAATAGAGAAGTGACCTTGTCGTGTCTAGGAGGGATCTTCCATGTTTGCTCTGGTACTTGGATTTGCAAGACCCTAGCTTGAAACATCAGTGAAAATCAAATCTAAAACTGTGGTAAGGCAAGATGTTTGATAAGTAAATTTGCATATCTGCCAAATAACAAAGAAGTAGAACATCTGTATTCTTGGCTTAATTATATAATGACACAATTTTCCGTCTTGTCGAGATGGCGTAGTTGGTTATCACGCTAGTCTCACACACTAGAGGTCTCCGGTTCGAAGCCGGGCTCAGGCACCTGCACTGTTTCTTTTTTGGTACTTTTCTGATCAAATTGAATCAGGATAAAATATCCAATGTATATATTATTTTATGCGATGAAAGTCACTTAAAGAGTGAATTGGTGTTAGCTGTTCCTGGGCCACAAGAATAATAGACTCTGACAGCTCGACATCATACTTTATCTCATGAAGTGGTTCATTACAAACCGGAACTGAGCATATTGATAAAGCAGAGCCCTCCCCAGCAGCCCCAACTACCAGCCTCTGCAAGTGCTGGAGCTTCAACATCGGCTTGGGGTCGTTGGAACTTCTGCTCTTCGCAGCCGTTGGCTTGAAGAGAATTCACCCTTTAATGAAACTAACTCAATTTTCGTTTTTCAACCCGTATATACAAGTTTTTTTTTTGGTAATAAAGGAAGCGCATCATAAGAGGGCACACATTCGAACAGACCAAACCAGCAGGCCATTGATATGCCCACAATCACAACTAACAGTGATCCACTGTAATTACAACCACGCTTGAAAGAGCAATACATATCACATCACCAGGAATAGCAATCTCACCCAATTAACCCAGCAGAAGGAAAACACTCCAAATCAACCATTCCCTAAATTCATATGTCCTTCAAGTACATCAAGCCTCGTCCGCCTCATCAGCATACTCGTTCTGTGCTTCCTCGTCGGCTCCGGCATCCTGGTACTGCTGGTACTCGGAGACAAGATCGTTCATGTTGCTCTCCGCCTCGGTGAACTCCATCTCGTCCATCCCTTCCCCGGTGTACCAGTGCAAGAAAGCCTTCCTCCGGAACATCACCGTGAACTGCTCGCTCACGCGCCGGAACATCTCCTGGATCGAGGTCGAGTTCCCAACGAACGTGGAGGACATGGTCAGCCCGGTGGGTGCCACGCTGCACACGCTCGACTTCACGTTGTTGGGGATCCACTCGACAAAGTAGGAGGAATTCTTGCTCTGGACGTTGAGCATCTGCTCGTCCACCTCCTTGGTGCTCATCGTCCGACCCCGGAACATGGCCGACGCCGTCAGGTAGCGGCCGTGCCGGGGGTCAGCGGCGCACATCATGTTCTTGGCATCCCACATCTGCTGGGTTAGCTCAGGGATGGTCAGGGCCCGGTATTGCTGGGAACCGCGGGATGTCAGGGGCGCGAACCCGACCATGAAGAAGTGGAGCCGGGGGAAGGGGATGAGGTTCACGGCGAGCTTCCGGAGGTCGGAGTTGAGCTGCCCTGGGAATCGGAGGCAGCACGTAACGCCACTCATGGTAGTCGAGATCAAGTGATTGAGATCACCAACTGTAAAAGCCATACATATGATTGTTAACAAGCACATGGCAGATCGGTTTCCAATATGTGTGGACTAGACTTACAGCTGGGATTGGTGAGCTTGAGGGTGCGGAAGCAGATGTCGTAGAGGGCCTCATTGTCGAGGACCATGCACTCATCAGCATTCTCGACCAGCTGGTGGACGGAGAGTGTGGCGTTGTAGGGCTCCACCACAGTGTCGGAGACCTTCGGGGATGGAAAGACTGAGAAGGTCATCATCATCCTGTCAGGGTATTCTTCTCGGATCTTCGAAATCAGCAGCGTCCCCATTCCCGAGCCCGTCCCACCTCCCAGCGAGTGGCATATCTGGAAACCTGCAACAATATTCAACCACAAGGGATCAGCTCATTGCAAAATTTTGAACTATAGGAACGAAAAAATTTGTCACAGCTTGCTTATAGCAACAAAAGATATTTGTTATAGATTATGTCATAGCAAGTTCGTTGTAATAGATCTGCGATGGAAACAATGTCGTGGCAATATCTTATAATTTGTTGTGACAACTTAAATCCTATCATTAGAAATTGATATATTATGACAAAGTAATATGTCAACTTCCAAATATTTTCGTCACCAGAGGCAAAGTTTGTCACAAAAGTCGATGCAATGCTTATGCAAGATAGGGGAATTACGACAAAGTGAACTGGTCCATTAGTACCTTGAAGGCAGTCACAGTTCTCAGCCTCTTTACGCACAACATCGAGGACGGAATCGATCAGCTCGGCCCCCTCGGTGTAATGCCCCTTAGCCCAGTTATTCCCGGCCCCGTTCTGGCCAAACACGAAGTTGTCTGGCCGGAATATCCTCCCAAAGGGTCCTGTCCGGAGGCTGTCCATCGTACCTGGCTCGAGGTCCATGAGGACAGCCCGGGGCACGTACCTGCCGCCGCTCGCCTCGTTGTAGTAGACGTTCACCCTCTCAAGCTGGACCGGGGAGTCCCCGGTGTAACTCCCTGAGGCATCAATCCCGTGCTCGCCGCACACCACCTCCCAGAACTTGCCACCGATCTGGTTCCCGCATTGGCCGGCCTGAACGTGGAGGATCTCTCTCATCTTCCTGGGGGTTGGAGGAATGGAAGTCTCAAGATATTTTCCAATGGAGGAAGAGAGGTTGGCCAGGGAGAGGAAGAAGTAAAGAGGTTTTTGTAGGGGAGCTTCTGAAAATGATATTTTTCCCCTTTGTTTAAAGAAAGTAATTAGGAAATGGTGTGGGAATTTTATTTTCTGGAGTTGAAGAAGCAATTTTTTTAAAGAAAAAAATGGATATTTTTTGTATGGCAGAAATTATTTCCGCAGCCAAAGATGGTATGCAAGATGAGATGTCTTTCTTTTCTTTTACGGGGTTTATGAAGAGGAGATATCCAATTCATATCAAGAAGGTGTGAGCTGGACATGGAAAGGGACAGTGAAGGGGGACATGCCTTGCCAACTCTCTGTATTTCACTTGCACAAATTATTGGGAGGACCAAGATGGATTGTTTGAGTAGTTTGATTTCGGTGAGTAAGTTCTCGGATTTAAATCCGATGAAGGGAGAAAATTCATGTTAAAATAATTTTAACCCTTAGTAGGTACAGTATACACCGTAAAAAATTATTAGATGATCATACCTCATTGCATAATATGAAAAAAAAATGATAACTAAATATTAGTAATGAGTAAATGCATATTAGTCAGCTGAATAATTATCACTATTATTGCTGATATTTTTATCAATAATTCTTTTATCACTTTATTGTAAGATAAGAAAATATAAATTTTTTTTTGGGTTCATCCGGATGGACATGGAAGTTGGAACCACCAAACAAAACATTATCTTCTCCAATCCAACACCTCTCATCTGTCATTTTTGGACTTTCCACCAAATAAAAAACAGAGACACATAGCTCATTTCCACAATTTGCCATTCTCATTTATCAAATCTGCTCTGCTTATTCACGAGAAAGAAGTTTTCATCTGTATGGACTCCGAGATCATTCTTTCGGCAATGAATGGAACTCCGGTTCTAGTCATGGATCATGTAGAACGCAGAGATCCTTGCTTGCCATGGATGGATCGAGTAGACGAACAAAGTGTAGTCAGTCCACACCTGGAATCATGCATGTAATGAATTGCCAGATGTTCTAGCTTTTCCCGTAATAAACCAAAATGGGAGAGAAAGATAAAGAGCTCCAAGATGACAGATTCTTTGGTCATCCAACCTTATCACATAATGTGAAAAAATGTCGATACCAGAGAATAAAATGATCTGAACGGTAGTCAAATCTTATTAATACTGACAAACACATTCTACTATGCAATTGTTTTGGGAATCCATGGTGACTCCATCTAATCTTGAATTATTGACATTATTAATAAACGGGAAAAAAACAAAATGGCACATCATAATAGATGAAAGAGAAGCTGGGATTCTCATTATGCGGTGGTGAAACCATATTAATATCCATGACATCCATCCGAATCGCCATGTAAATCTTAAGTCTCCGGAGATCGTAAGAGCTGGACCAGATCTCCTGAGACTGCCTGCACAGGTTGAGTTTAACTTACCAGGGCACGATTGGACCATACCAAGCCAAAGCAGGATATATCTTTTTGCACATACAATTGATAATATCTATTCCACCATTTCTGCCGGGGAAGGTAGTTGGAAGAAGCTGCTCTATGGGGCCATGTCGGCATGTACATCTTGTTGGCCAATCATTCTTCAGCATTACTTTGAGGCGGTCCCACTGCATTTATTGAGGTTAACTGTCACAGCTCTTTAAGAAATGAAAAACCAATGAATGTGTTGGCAAGTTTCGTCTAAGATCTACTTCCCACCCATTCTTCAGCCTACTATCATTAGATGCATATCACCACCTCACCCTTTAACCGGAGATCCACACCTATGACGATCTGCAAGAGATTGGCCTACCCCAGATGATTGGCTGATGAAGGTTGCCCGAGGATCTTCGTGCCTGGATTTGACATCGCAAATTATTTCTTCACCTGATAAATCGAAAACCAGTTGCAAGAAGGCGTAAGGAAGCAACAAGTGATCAAACCTGAAGAATGTTTTTGACAGTTTAAAACCTTCAGTGTAACAGCTCCTTGAAAACAGGATCCGCAGATTGGCCCACCTCCTGTTGTACATATCCAGGAATTTTCTTGGCCGGGGCCACACCTGAGATTCAAGACACATTAACAAACAATCAGGGGTTCCAACCGACAGGTTCATCTGTGTATGCATGGGAACAATTATTATAATCAAGTCTGATGAAACATGATGCAGAAGTAACACCTGAATATCCTTATCTTTTTGCAGGGCAGAGGATTGGATGATGGAACTTCTTTATCCATTTTCCTCTCCATTCGTTGGCTTTTCTATTCTCCCTATCAAGTCCGTTATAGGTGTCTTCCTCTCCTTTCACTACATATACCTGTTCTAACCACATCATCCACTATATTCTAGAACCCCGCTTCCTTGAACCCTCTCGTCTACAAGCCATCCTGTAAGTAAAATGTATGCATTAACAATTGAGAGGTCCAAACTTTGAGATTGATTATAATGTATCAGCTACACCATTGCCAACTTTATAACATCTTCAGTGAGATGCCTCACATAACCATCCCAAGATGGTGTCTTCAGACAAGTCTTTGGTACCTACCTATTGCTACAATATATAATTATATGACCACGCCGACACCATAGAGAAGAAAAGACAGAGAAATCTCTACTAGATCCCGGGAGCTACGGCCTACTATTAGGCAATGGAATCACATTACGAAATCAAAATTGGGATGACCAGGCTAAGAATTTCTAGTTGCTTACAAGATTTCCAGCAAGCAAAGCAAGTTAGAACATATACATATTACAATGCCTTGCATATGAATGCAGTCCCCCTCTTCCTAAAGAAAGTTGACTGAGTAGTGGAATCACCTTATTTCTCAACATCTGTCTCTCTTGAGCAGTCCTATCTGCCGTCATGGTCAAGAAATTCTGTAGTGAAATTTATCGCAAAGGAGACCTACCTGATGCCAGAAAATAAATGTGGTTAAATGCTCGATCAATAGCACAAGCCAGACATCAGTGTTCTATGAAGTGTGAAAATTTCCAAGAAAGATAAGATTTTTAGAAGCCACATTAGGTGATAAAAAAATAATCCAGCAAATATGAATTGCAAACTATGTCAAGAGTACCCTTTAAAGGGGATAGTTCATTTGCATCAAGGCTTTGGCTATTTGGTAGCAATAACATCGACAATAAACTAGGATTCTAAGGTGATCAAGAAGTATCTTAGTGAAATCTTCATCGCTGCCAATCATGTATGCTTACAGCTAGAGTGCACCAAGAGCCAGCAGTAGGATGCTCGAATGTATGATGATCACTATGAAGTTTGCGTTAAAATGTTTGTCCACATAGGGAGCCGAATAGATAAGGCCTACCCAAAATGCAGGCAGGGCACATAACCTCCTCCAAGGCACTCCATCAGAGCCTCTCATCTCCAAGTACCTCTTTAAAATATAATTGGACTGGGTTCATTTTTGGAAATAGACATTGGCTGAAGTTGATGAAAGAGAAATTAGCGGCTCTTTTAAGTATCTCATGAGGCTGGAAAGCAAGGCCAGCATGAAATTTCCTATTCATGTGAGCTTCAGAACTGAAGTCCAGCTTAACTGCAAAAAGATTGATGCTTTAAAAGACTGAAAATCCATCTATCCCAATGAAGAGAGGAGATCAGAGCTCCAATTACAAGAACAAGCTTCCTATATAATCAAAAAGTTGTATCACCTGAACTGTGGAAGTCCAGAACATCATATCAAGTCAAAGAGAACCAACTCTAGGCATGTAATTCCTCATTATCTCATATCTTCCCTGAGCCCAATGCTTTGTCATATGCTACCAATACAAGGAACGATTGCTAACGCCAAAATAGGAATTGAAAGATGACCAGAGATAGCCCATCAACAAGAGGGATGATAAATCAATCACAGTGAGGGATGATAAATCAGTCACAGTGAGGGATGGCCGATAATTCCTATCAAGTTTGTTTCCTCTTGTCTAACATATTTTTTGGCAGACTGCATGCATCTGACATATATACCACTTTCACACTGCCTTGTTATGAATGATAGAACAGTTCTATTCATATCTTAGGCATTTTACTGGTATGCTTTTCAGTCTCCATTTTGGCTGAAATCCAATTCCTATGAAACCAATCCCCATTTTCTGCAACTGCCTCTACCTGTGTTTGATGAAGACATCCAACTTCAAGTGACTACAAAGATTCCTATTGATAAGAAATGAGATATCAAACAAATAAAATTTCAAGTAAAAATGCAGCATTCTCAAAATTATAATGTTTGCAGCAACAGCTGCATCCAGATAGATACCAAACTAAAGCAATCAACGAAGCAGATATGAATAGATTAACTATGATAAATGACTATGGCAAAGAGCCTGAAGAAATTAGATGAATCCCACAGAGCACTCCGAGGCAGCCTGTTACTCATCTTTAGAGTACACCTTGTTTATGACCTGCGGCAGGCTGCAAAACTGCAGCAACTGGGATGGAACAAGCTCAGGTTGTGGGAATCAATGGAATGAAACAACTTTCAGCCACTTGCTAAATAAGGAGTAAAGTAAGCCAACTCAAACAAAGCTGATCTTGTATAACATTTTTAACCATAGTTGATTGACTGTAGATCAATCCATTCTGAAATTTCAATTCACACTTCGACCCAAACTAGCAGATATACAAGTCATTGTACAGAGAACATGATTCATTCAATGATTACAGCCAGTTTCCATGTTTAGTTCCTGTGCACGTTTTACTTTTACCTGGAATAGGAAAGCCTTTTCCTACTCCCTCCACTAGTATGGCAAGGTATCAATGAAACTATATCTCACTGCTGCATTAACTTTTCAAGATTATCAGATCAAAACCAGATAGCCAACGTACATGCATCTAAAACATATAGTTTGGCTCAGTAATATTAACAAGAGAACTCACTTCTAAAACGCACTCACACACAAACACACGATATAAACTTGGGATAGAGCTCAAATAAAAGAAGCACCAAACTGATCACGAAAGCTAGTATGATAAATTTTACAGATGATTACATACATTATAACAATTGAGGGAGTCCAATGTGGACAGCTTTGTTTCCTCTCTTTTTACATTTTTCTATAATAAGGTGGTTGCATAGTTGCGGTAATCAAGAATCAGAAGAAAACCACATGCATCCACATATATGGTACCATATTAACTTACTGTACAACACCATCCTCAAACTACCAGAACCCATCATCCACTACTGCTAAGGAGCTCCAACCATCCTCTTCCATCTCCATCTCAATCTCTGGCTCCCCAGGCCCAAACTCCACTGATTTGATATCAGCCAGATTCTTCAGATCAACGACTGAGAGGTCATCCAATTGCCGTACCACCAGATCGGCGGCCCTGAGCTCATACATGGGGTGCTTGCTCGCAACTGCCACGCACTTCATCCTTGCATCATGTGCAGCCTCAACTGTCTGATTTGAGTTCCCAAACACGATGCACCTCTCGGGTATAAATTTTAGGAGCTGAGCTGCATAGATGTACATCTCAGGATCGGGCCTTCCCCTATGGACATCCTCTGCTGCCACTATTGCAGTGAAGTAGCCTTTGACACCAGTGGACCCGATTGCAGTCTCAAGGGATTTTCTTGAGCTTGTAGAGACAAAAGCCATCGGGATCTTGTAGTGCAACAGCACATTCACAAACTCATGAGATCCATCCCTCAGCCTGTAGATTCCACCCTGCAATGATTGGTAGATATCCTCTTTCCTCGAGGCTAACCTCCTTATCTCTGTCAGATCCCTTGACCAGCAAAGGACCTCGGAGACGGCCTGTTCATTCTTCATCCCCTCAATCCTTCGGAGGATAAAGGCAGGAGGAGGGGATTTCCCTTCCTCTTGAGAGAGAGCAAGCCATGCTTGCTTCTCAAATTCAGGGTTGTGCTCAATTATAACTCCTTCCCACTCAAGTATCGCTCCTAACCAACCACACCCCATCCTTTCTTGCCGGAGCAGAGGATTGTGAAGAGATAGATTGTCCGCTCGGTTAGGTGGCGGCCACAGCCTGGGCTTGCTATCAACATCCATGCCCTTGTGGTACTTCCATCCCTGTGGGATCCTCTCCTCTTCCTTAACTGAGTATGCCTCCTTAGTCAGCTCAGTTGCAAGGGCCTTAATCGTTGAAACTGAAGGCATGAACACTCTCGGTCTCAGCACAGGTGTGGGAGAACTAGTCACCAGCCTTTGTCCGATGAATTCTTGCGGTGGGACCACAAAGATATCCTGAGACTTTCTTCGAAGGGAAACATCTTTAGTGGGAAACCCGCTGCACACGGGCCCACAACCGAGGAGAGAAGCGCTCGCAACTGATCGTACCATTTTCACCAAGCGAAGGAAGCTCCGCCCAATTCACCGAAGACAGCAATAGATATTCTCCTCTCGCAGGATCAAAGAGAAATTGGGAGAAATTTCACACCTTTAAACCTAACCAACAGAGGATTCAGCACCGACTGCCAATTTGCAATATCTCTCAACTCCAATTCGCCATTCCCGATATCAGTAGAACCGATAGGAGCTAGAAGGTCGAGAAAAACACAGACTTCTTGCTAATTAAAAAAAAAAAACCAACTTTACAACCAAACAACCTTAGTAATCTCTAGTTCAACCCTTAATCTCGAACCCAGAAGACATCACCTAGAAACTTGGTGAGAAAGACAACAAACATGAAGTTTACCGACGCAATACCCTCACAAACACCACCCTTCGAGTTTCAGCAGATGAAGTATGTCCCGCTAGGCATTCAGTCGAAGGAATCGCGCAATAAACCCCTAAACAAGTTTGCGATACATCTCTCCTTAATACTACTATGTACATACAAGGAGGAGAGGAGAGGACCGGTAACTAGAGAACCTGCGATGACGGCAACCAGCAGAGGGCCGGTTGAGGGGTAGAGAGAGAGAGGGAGAGAGAGATTCTGGGAGGTGGAAGAGAGAGGATGAATTCTTCCCAATTTTTGGATCGCAGGGGAGAGAAGGAGGAAGACATCATCATTTGTGGCTTATGATTCGAGTCTTGACGACGAATCGAATTTCGGACAAGAAATATAATTTTAAAAAAGAATCTTTTATTTTATTTCTTGTAATAATCTTTGTATCATTTATTTATCTCTTTTCTTTCATCCCTCCTGAATTTATGTCCATCTTTTATAATTAAATAGCTAAAAAAAAGAATGGATTTAAAAAGAAAATTCTCTGAAAAATGCATTTTTTTATTTTCTTTAATTTTCGGGGTGCCAAATGAATAATTTACAGGAATTTAATTGGTCATCATTAATTTTTTTATTTATACCATATAATATCTTGAATAAGTTAAAACATATTTCAAGACTACCTCGCAGAAAAAGACCATAGGTTGGGACTTTCCTGGAAGCATGTCCATGAGTTGAATTTTGCGGCTTTTGTTTCATCTGGTAGAGTTTTGGCGGAGGCAACAAATTCAACGGGTAGATAACACTGTCCAGATCAAGTCAGAAAGACATCAACCCAGTCGAAGTGGCCCCCTCTCAATTAGGGTCGCCGGCATCCTTCTCTTGTAGGAGAAAGGGAGCTCGAGATTCTTCTCCAGATTCAATGGACAAGGGAAGACCAGGTACTAGATTGAGATTCCACCCTGGCACCCTCCCCCCACCATTACATGCCCAGCTCGAGGACGGCAAATCTTGGGATGGAATTATCAGCAGCTCATAGCTTCATGTCTCCGGCACGTTGTCACGGTCCCTGCTTGGCGTGCAGGACCCACGAACCTGCCGGCTTATTTCTGAAATGCCGGATACTCAAGTTTTCCCAGTCGCACTTGTAGCTGTCATTCAATTGCGTTCTCTGAACTTCCAGCGTTGCTATTCCATTCTTGAATGCTCTTGCAGATCAACCAACAACAAACCCAGAGAGCCAAAGACTCTCTCTCCAAGGAGAATTGAGTAAAAATAGGGTCATTTTTTAAAATATTTCATCAAAAATGGTTAGTTTGAAAGTAATTACGAGAATATAGTTTTTAAAACGTATGTTGAAGATGCAGTTCCTGTGTCATTTTTCTTTTTACTGTGCAACAGAACTGCATCTTGAAGATGCGGTTCTTGTGTAATTTTTTTCAATTCCAGACAGAACCGCATCTTGATTCTTGTGTAATTTTTTTTAATACTGGATAGAACCGCATCTTCAAGATGCAGTCCTTGTGTATTTTTTTTAATTCCACCAGAACCGCATCTTCAAGATGCAGTTCTTGTGTAATTTTTGGGAACCGCATCTTGAAAAAAACTGTACAAGAACCGCATCTTCAAGATGCAGTTCTTAGCTCGGAAATTTTTTTTTGACAAAACCGCATCTTCAAGATGTGGTTCATTAACTCAAAACCGTATCTTCAACATGCGTTTTAGAAACCATATTCTCGTAAATACTTTCAAACTAACTATTTTTGACAAAATATTTTGAAAAATAATGCTAGTTTCACTCAATTCTCCTCCCCAAGCTCAGATTGTTAGGAGAAAAGTTATCAATTGCAGCTGAAAATCGGAAGAGTCTCCCCCCTTTCAATGGATCTATTGTTTATGGTGGCACGAAATCATCGGTCAAGAAACAAGGGTCCACTTGAATTCAAACCTGTTATTCCTTGAATTGACTTGTAGACTTCGCAATTTTCTTCTAATTCGCAGTGAACCAGAACAAGATTCAATTTTCATTTTGAAATTCAAAAGGTAAAGGAGAAATAAGTTCCCTGCTGTCATCAGACACTTGCAGATGTATGAATAAACAAGAAAATGGAAAAATCTGAAAAAGACAAGTAAAGTTGGTAATTCTTGTAGGCCACACTGTCCATAGATATACCAGTCTCTCTGCTTTAATCTTTTCTCTTTTATAAGCCTCTTTCCTTTAATCAACTCGTTTGATAAGTGATTTAGCATCCTTTTTTTTCCTGTTAAAGTTCAAGTCTAGAAAGAATCTTTGTTTCGTAAGCGGTGAGTTTAAAATAAAGTTTTGAATTCAAGTATTGCAGATAGAGTAAGTTTATATTAAAAAAATTTTACTCTAGTAAATTTTTTCAGCTTAAATTAGATTAATTAAAATTTATTTGATATATTAATAATTGAGGGGCAGAAAAAACGTAAATCAGTCATGTTTATTTTATTTATTTTTTTTTTTTTGGTCGCCAGCCACGGTATCCAAGCAGGTCCCACCAGCGGTGAGATGGCATCTTTCAGCCAACCATACTTGACTAATCCGTTGGTCGCCCCGGGTCGCACGCCTGGCAATGGCGGGTGAGGCTCCCAAGAGGGGTGTCTGCGTACGTGAGGTCTCGAACCTGAGACCTCCTTAAGCGGCACCGAGCTGCTTACCACTCGGCCCAACCCCTCTTGGTAATCAGTCATGTTTATTAAATATCGGGATGCATAAAAATGTCCGTCTCTTTCTTCATCTGCTCCTCTCTCTTTCTTTATCTCCCTAATAAGAGTCAGAGATACTTTCACAGTGCATTACAGCCCTCTCTCTCTCTCTCTCTCTCTCTCTCTCTGCTCACCCTGACTTCTCCATTAAAGGAAAAGAAAGGGTCTTTGTCCTCATACTATAGGCTGCGACTCACTCTACATTCATTCATTGTGTTGACACCTCCCCCCCCCCCCCTTACTAGTTTTACTTGAAAAGCCCTTACCCTGCGTTGGCCCTGCCAAAAACCCTAGATTTGCTGGAACTAAGGGGTTTTTCCGCTCCCTTCTTGTTCTTCCGGGAGCTCAAAGGGCCGGCCTCTTGTGGGGCTTTGCAGCTCGTGATCTCCTTCACACCCTTACAATTGATTGGTCTCTTTCTTGGTGGAATTTGTGGCTGCGCTTGCTCTCTGAATGTTCCGGGTTTTAGGTGAATAATGCCATTGCAACCCACTTAAAGAACCCCCACCGCCTTGCTTTATCTGTCTTGAAGATTCAGAGCTAGACAAAAAAAGTTTTTTACTTTTTAATAACATTGCTTCTCACCTCAGTTTCATTTCATTCTTGTGGGGTTTTGTCCTTTTTTTGTTGTTTTATGAGATTCCACTTCTGAAAGATGAGATCTTTTGCTTGATACGTCTGTCTGCTCCTGCTCAGCTCATATCTTTTATTAAGGTTTCTCTGAAACCCCCGCGTTGTGATCTCCTCCTCATCTGGTAGTTTTTGCTGGCGAATTTTTCTTGCTTAGCTGCAAACCAAAATTTTTAGCCCATTAGCGGTTCTGGACATTGTAAATGCATGGATGGGAGAGAAGCGATGGCAATGCCTGGTGGATCAGCTCAGTATTTCATACAGAAAGCTGGGCTAGGGTCTGCCTCTGGGACGCAGCCTGGTGGGATCAATGCACCACCACCTCATTTTAGGGCACTAGCGAATACCCACCAGCATCTTGTTCAGGCTGCTGCTGCTCAGTCCAATTCCCGTACAACCTTGGCTGGGCAGGCGTTCGCAGTGGAGCCACCACCACAACATGGCAGTTTCAGCCGCGAGGGCATTTCGATTGGGGCATCTTCTGCTGGTCCGCATTCTGGTGAGCAGCCCCCAAAGAAGAAGAGGGGGAGGCCTAGGAAGTATGGGCCCGACGGCAAGGTGGCTCTGGGCCTTCTACCCATGTCAGAAACTGCTCCTGGTTCAACACCAGGCTCAGTAACACCAGTTCCTAAAAAGGTTCGAGGGCGCCCACCTGGGTCTGGGAGGAAGCAACGGTTGTCAGCTGTTGGTGAGTCGAGAGAGTTATATCAGTGAGCTTTTGGTGCCATGACTGTGTTGCAAGATTAATTTCATCATGCTAGAGAGGGATTTTAAAAGAGTCTTCATTGATGATGGATCTGTGTAATTCCTTGGCTGCTCTGACTTCAATTGTGCCTAGAGATTTTTGAGCTGCAATATTTCATTTTTTGTATTATTGACTTAGATTAGTAGATTAACCTGATCTGGGATGAGGTCTACTGATATGTTCATGACAGGAGTGATAGTCCTTTTGTGGTGGTAAGAATAGGACAGGTAACGATTATGACTTCTTTAGGATGAGTTTTATCGTCATACTTCCAATGCCTTGCTGATCTTGTGGCTTAGCAACATATTTGTACTGTGGCCTTATGCATGCGCAAGATGTATAAAGTATTGTTTTTAGTGTCACAGTTAATGTATCTATTTCGGTGTTGAAAGGAGCTTGAAACTTTTGTTAATATTAATTAGATTCAATTATGAATTCCATTTATCAGGTGAATGGATGAATAGTTCAGCTGGACTTGCCTTTGCACCTCATGTGATCAGAGTAGGAGCTGGGGAGGTATGCTTTCTCTCTTACTTCGGAGAACTCTGTGCTCAGAGGAAACTGATGAACAATTAATGCAATTTTCAAGATTTGTAGTTACTATTGCGCCTCTTCAGCTTTTCTATTTTTTCCCTCTACATATGCACTTGTTTTTCATGTGTTAAATTCATTTTTCATACATGGGATGCTCCTCTTTCACAAAAAAAAAAAAAAAAAGAGATTTATTTTTAAATTGTATCATATGGTCCTGTACAAAAGAAACCTTTTCATTGAATAAGGGAGAGCTTTTATACTACAATCCAGGATGTTGCAGCAAAGATATTGTCTTTCTCTCAACAGAGGCCAAGAGCTGTCTGCATATTATCAGGCTGTGGGACGATTTCTTTGGTGACTCTTAGACAACCTGCATCATCTGGTGGCACTATCACATATGAGGTTGAAGTGCTCCAATATGTTTCCCTTTTCCCTTTTTCTTTCCTGCATCTATTTTTCAGAGAAATCTGTTACTGTTCCATTCTTCCTTAGCTCATTGATTAAGTGCAATACATATGTACCCTTTTGTGGTCAGCTCATACTTTGTGTATCCAAATGATTTCATGGCTTTGCTATCATCTGATAGTGGGATTTGACAGTGTAAAATTGTTAAAGGGAGAGAAAACAAATCTATCCTCCAAAACTTAGCCTGCCACTTATATTGATCATCCTTGGCTGTTGTCTTATAACACATTAAGGTGACTTACTTGGTTGAATTAACTTATGTAGGGCCGATTCGAGATATTGTGCTTATCAGGTTCATACTTGGTCGCTGAAGAAGGTGGACCTCAAAATCGAAATGGAGGTATAAGCGTTTCGCTATCAAGTCCCGATGGCCATGTCATTGGTGGTAGTGTTGGGATGCTTATTGCAGCGGGTCCTGTCCAGGTATTTCCTCTTGGCCTTTTTGTTTCTGCTTCTATCTCTAGTTCATTCCTCGTGTTCTCGTATTGTTATTTAACTGTTTACATATATTGGTAAAATGTGCTCGTGTATATTTCTAGTTCCTTGGACGGAGTAATGGGCAAAAGTATTGTTAATTTTATAAACAAATCTTTAAAAAAGTACATTTTTAATAATTTCCTTAAATAACATTTCTAAAACGCTAAATGAAATGACATTTTTGGTAAATTGTACTACATAAAATAAGTAAAATGCTAACTGTTTGCTATTATTAAGGAGTAAATGTTTAGTGTGTAATACACAATAATTCCATTTTATAATTCCTCATATTTTTATGCATGCAAAATTTTTATAAAATTTTGAAAGTAGATTTTACAAGTGCCGACACCTGAATGGTGGTTTATACAATGAATTCTAATGTGTCATACATTGAATATTTTTATGAAATGTATGACACATTAGAATACAATGGTGGTTTATACAACGAATTCTAATGTGTCATACATTTCATACAAATATTCAATGTATGACACATTAGAATTCGTTGTATAAACCACCGTTCAGGTATCGGCACTTGTAAAATTTTACATTTAAAAATTGATAAAAATTTTACAGGTAAAAATTTGAGAGGTATTTACAAAACGAAATTATTGTGGATTATACAGTACACAGTTACTCCTTAATATTAGCAAGCAGTTGGCATTTTATTTGTTTTCCGTAGTACAGGGAAAATGCCAATTCAGTTGGCATTTTTAGTTCAACATAAAATGCCAATTATTGGCATTTTCTTCGTTGCCAAAAATGCCATATCATTTAGCGTTTTAGAAATGGTATTTAAGGAAATTGTTAAAAATGTACTATTTTTTAAGATTTTTGTTTTTAAATTAACCATACTTTTGCTCGTTCCTCTCCTTGGGTGCATGTGATTCCTCTTTTTGGTGGTAGTCGATTTACAGCTAATATTGGAAACATACCATATGCTTCTAGATGTTCCTATAGTATTAGACTGTACTTTTATCAGCTAAGAGGGGAGCAATCAAGCTTGGAAACTAAGTCACCTTGAGCTTGACACAGCTGAAATACTTGAGCTTGGAATCCTTCTCTAGCTCATCCAAATATCCTCTTCTATATCGGAGCTCAGCACAAAGTTGTGCATAGAAGGCTTGAGATTGACTCTCTATTTTCAGGACTTCTTAATGAGGCCAAGCTCAACATAGGGATCTTACTTGACTAGGTGTCCATGGTATGAAGCAATAGGTAAAAATGTGGGAAGGATTGATGTCCTTGATTCAGATAAATTGGAAATTAAAAGAAAAGGGGGAGAAGATGTGTAAGGTTTGGGAGCCTCTTGGGAGAATGATGCCTGGTTCAATTGCACTCTAGTAGCAGTTGATTGCTCAAGTCCTCATAGCTTTGCTTGCTATTATCTCTAGTGATAACCTTGTTTGGGATCCTATTATACAACTGGAGATGCTCAGGGGAAGTTTGCTGCTTTTAACAGGTGGTCATCTGCAGCTTTGTATACGGTTGCTCTAAGGCGAAAGACAAACAGATAGTGGTTGCAGCTCCCAAGATGGAGGAAGACACCTCCAAATCCCAGTCTGGGGACAGATCCTTCCCTCTGGGTGGCGGGCCCACTCATAACTTTGCTTCATCTGCTATTGGCATTTGGCAGAACTCGCAGCCCACGGTAGATCTGAAACATCTCCACACCGGAATTGACTTGACGAGGGGCTGAGGATCAGCACCCTGCCAGTTTGTATATTTCGCTCTTGAGTGTTGTTGTATATCTGAACTGAGTGAGATTAGTAGCAGAAGATCGGTTAGATTGTTGACGGCGATTTGCTTATTGGGATTGCTGGGCCGTGGCTAACTTGCTCGAATTACTGTTGGTCTCCTGTTCTATTGTGCTGTAGGGATGGTACTCTGAGGGACTTATTTAAGAGTTTTCCTGTAACTGTTAGAGTAGCTAATTCTGTACCAAAACATGTCACCTTCTCTGTTTTTCTGATAAAATATGATGCGGAGGTTAAGTTGTATTTAGTTTTCCCTATAACATCTCCATTTGTTGATGATTATGTAATTTGTGCTTATTGAAATGGTATCTTTAGTTCGATTATTGGGAGTAAATATTCAGTGTGTACTATATAGTAAATTTGTTATTTAAATTCTGTTTTAGATCTTTACACGTGCAAAACTGACTCTTAAAAATTGTGAAAACTTTACTAGTGTCGAGATCCGAGAAAGATTTGCACAAAAAATCTCATGTATCCAACCCTTTGTTTGCTAGCTGCTCCTATGACCATGGAGGATTGGATTGGGAATCCATTTAAAATTCACGATCAAGCACAGGGAAAAGAAATCAAACCCGCCTAATACATAGGGAAAAGAAATTGAACTGACACCTTCACGAAGTTCACGCAGCGTACACAACTTATTCACATGGAACTAATCCTCATGGTTGAACTGCAATTTCATTTCTTTGTTTCATTTACTCTCCTTCAGATCTGTGTTTTTGTGGTCTCGCGTTCCTGTTTTATAGTTATCATTCTAGATATGAACCTGCATTACTCTGATGCTGCAGACTCCTGCAAAATCTGCTGTTCAAGAAGAACTCCCGCTTGTTGATAAAAGCAGATTGTTGTGTGCAGACCATGAATGCTTCACTTTAAGGTTTAATATAGCGATGTATTCGATCTTAGCAGAGAGTCTGAGATAAAGTGCCAAATACAGAAGTTCCAGAGTTTCGCTGCATATACTGCTGAACAAAATCACATAACACTCGCATTTTGCTACCAAAAGTTGCAACGATAATACACGCATAACACATCACAGTCAAGTCTGGCCTGCAAATGGCTGCTTCAATCCCCGGAAGTATTCATCCTCATGAAGTTTCCAGCAGCTCCTTTACATCACGCTGCAGGTTCATTCAGAGCTTAGTGATGATCTCGGTAATTTACATATCACAGAGCTAAAGAGGATAATTTTACCTCAACTGTAAGAGGAGAAGTCGTGGGGTAGTAACGATGTGCAATTGTCCCATTCTTGTCGACCAGGAACTTGACAAAGTTCCACTGGATGTCATCCCCGAAGATTCCCCATTTGCCAGACTTCAAGAAAGTATACAGCGGCGCTGCATTTTCCCCGTTAACTTCAATCTGGAAAAAGAACGGAAAAAAGATGATGGAATGGGAATCCTGTCCCACCCAGTTTCTCACACGATCACTCAAACCACAGCAGCAATCCTATCAACATTTGGGTGTGGTCCTGAACTAACAACTTTAAAACCATGTCAAACTCCACCACAAACTATCAAAGCAGGATCTGTTAGATAGATCTTGCTAGCATTAGACTCTGCGGTGTTAAGCCTTTGATTTTGATCCAACTCTGTTAATATATATGGCACTGCATCAGGTAGGAGAATAACAAATTGTATTGAAAGTTATAAAAGTAAATTATTGACTTTGTGGGACAAAGATTTAAGAAGAATGCAGCATCATGAAGATCTCCATCATACTTGAAATTTATGGAACCTCAGATTTACATCTCTCCACAGCCATATCAACAGACCCTCCATAAAGAGAGAAATTTAACTGCTATCAGACCTTGCCAAAGATGGGAAATTCCGATTTGAAGCGAGTGCAGACAAAACCAGTGATTTCTGCATTAGTTCCTGGCTCCTCATCACCGAATTGATTGCACGGAAAGGCCAATATCTCCAAGCCTGCATCAAACTTATGACACTGCATAAGAGCTATACCGACTGCCTTGCTAAAGCCTAATAATGCTTGTATTGCTTAGTGAAAGAGAAATCTCTTGAAACAACTCAAATAAAAGAAGCAGAGCACATTGCCAGGTTTTTATGATTCGAACCTTCGATTTGCTAGGATAAGCTTGGAATCTTGGACTTTGAAAAGGAAAACTTACTGTCCACAAAAAGGGTAGAAGCACTATGGAACGAGCTGAAGATGAATATATCTAACCTTGAACCTTGTACTTCTCGTACAAATAATTTAGCTCCATGTAATTTGAATTGGTCATTCCACTGAAGAAATCAAAACAGAAGATCATGACAACTGAAAGCATATTATTCATCCAAAACTGGGACAGGAGCTGTTATTTCACCACCTGAAAATCTAGGATGACTGAGTAAAAGCTAGGTGAAAATCTAAATACAAAGTGGCAGGTGCATACCATTTAGAAGCGACATTCACAATAAGCAGGACCTTTCCCTTGTAAATATCGAGACTCACATCTTTCCCATCAGCATCCTGAAAGTGTTGGCAAGAACATACATTTAATTCATGCACAAAGGAAAATGACAAGAATGCTTTTTTGAGAATAAAGCCAGCAAATTTCCATTTGGTAAGACTGACACAGAGGTGTAAATGGAGATCCACCTCAACCAATCCTCGATAATCTATTCCTGAAAGTTTTTCCACTTAACTAGAGGATTAATCTTCTTTAATCTTCTTCCCTCTCTGGATAACCTCTTCTTTTAATAATCTACAACTGGTTAGAGAACCTACCAAGAAATTAGGAAAAATAAGTCTCCAGACAGACTGGAGGTGCATTTTGATTCTTCTAGGCAGTGAAAGCCGATACTGAAATTCAGGTTTCCATTACTCAGAGCCTGTAAATAGGAAGTCTCATCACCACACAAAGAACAGTCAGCAACAATGTTTGCCTCATCCTTCACTCCAAACTTGTCCCCATCGTCAAGGGGCTCGCTTTGGAGAAGTGCCTTTCAATTATTAAGTTGCTACCAGCCCATCTAAGACGGATTATCTCCAACAGCTAAAGTTAATCTTTTGTTTTTCCTTTAGTTTTTTGGCTGGATACCTAAAGCTAATGTTTATGTTTCTAAAACAGCAGACTCGGTCTACGTTAGAGTTGCGATAAAGCTCTCAAATTTAGCTGCTGACAGATTGATCCCAAGACAGAGATCGCCTCCCAGAGAAGCAATCGCAGCAGAACTCGTTAGTTGGGTTCAATCTTTTTTTTTCTTACGAGAATTCAATTGGGAACAGGAAATGATGTTTAAAGAGAGAGAACCTCACGAACCCACCATGAGAGATTCATCAGCAGCATTGAAGATGATCAACAAACTTGGTCCTAGAAAGAACCAAACTCACCTTCACAGTGAAGTCGTAGATTGATCGTGGGTCCTGCATGCTTTGGTTTGCCATTGCCAAACTGTTGCAGTGCTACGGCTTGCACTTTCCGAAGTTCAGAGTGTTTTCTGCAGCAGTACTGAGAGGAACAAATCACCGAGAACAAGAACGAGCGAGGGACCCGGTCGGGTTGAATTAGAAGGCCCGACCCATAAACTGAACAAATCGGGCTGGACAGCCACAGCGCTTTTTTTCCCCCTTTCATAAGACTTCGATTGACAGATGAAGATGGTAACAATAGAGTACGAGGAATCAGACCGATTGATAATAATCGAATTCGAACTTTATTAATTTCAGACGAAAGACAATCTCTTAAAGCAAACTACATCTTTTCTGGTAGCACTTAACAATATCAATTCATAAAAGTTTGCACTAATTTTTTGATTACGCTAATTCGACCTCTCCTTTTTCTGTAATCTGGACATTGTTTATAAGTATAACAGGTAAATTGTAATGTATGCCATGCACTTAATTATCAGTGTGGTAATCGGATAAGCAGCTGAGTATCACATCCACTATTTTATGTCCCCAAAGCAGCTGAATTCTCTGTCTTCCGTTGCTTGCTCCATCAGTTCAGGCCACGCCCAGCAGCTCCTTTAAGTTGTCCTGCAACCACATGAAACCAAGACAGGCTATCGAGGAAGCCAACCTGTAATACAAGGTGAGGTGAACATTGAGAGGGACACAAGGAAGTTTAACCTCGATGCTCAGTGGCGTAGTGAAAGGCGAGAAACGTTCGATGACGTTCCCCTCCTTGTCCACAAGGAACTTGGTGAAGTTCCACTTGATGCTTTCCTTGAACAGCTTGCTCTTGCGCGACTTCAGTGACTTGTACAGTGGGGCCTGCTTCTCCCCGTTCACATCGATCTGATTACAACAAGTAGAAAAAGCCGAATCAGTGGATAAGAACTTTGTCTCAAGAGAAAGATTCGATAAGATTGCTGCAAACTCGTCTAAGTACTGGCCTTGGCAAAGACGGGATATTCGGCTTTGAATCGGGTGCAAGCTAACTCTTGGATCTCATCATTTGTCCCAGGCTCCTGAGCTCCGAATTGGTTGCAAGGGAATGCCAGAATTTCCAATCCTGTATTAATATTACCATTGACCAGTGCAAGTCATGTACATGTCCGTTTGAGCTGTCGAGGACTTAAGTCATCAAGAATAGGAGATTATAAGAATCCAACCTTGGTCTCGATATTTCTCGTACAGCTGAGCCAGTTCGCTGTAGTTTGAATCAGTCAAGCCACTGAACAAGTCGATTGAGATCCAATATTTAGTTGTGAATAGCATTATGATCACCAAAAAAAGCCACAAATGTGAACGGAGCTACTCAGATAAGACTCTTCTTCAGAATGTGTTCGTTTTTAATACACTAAGATGACATCAGTTGGACCAATGTTGGAGGCAAATGGAATTTTCTCCAACCGGAACAAGAAATTCCCAGGCAGCTGAACCTTCATAAGGACCAGCATTCCCTGTCCAGTTCCTATAGTATAGCTTCTTGCCTTCATGGCTATGCTGGCACAAAGCTCGATTCGGGTTTTTGTACAATGTGCGAACCATCACCATCAAAAGATGGAAAGAAGAGCTTTTCTTTTCTGCATGGAAAAGCTATTTCTAGTTGACATGAATCTCACACAACATGGATAACATCAGTCAAAGACAGTCAGGATTTGCACCGTCTGTACGGGTGCAATATTGCAGTGGGCAATTGCAGAAAAGGGAATGCAAATGGCAGACGCCTTCAATGAAAAGCATGGATCTTGATGACTGATCGACTCTGCAGGTGAAGGAATGAAAGTTACCACTGTGATGCAACATTGACGATCAACAGAACCTTCCCCTTGTACTGCCTGAGGTCCACATCATTTCCTTTAGCATCCTATAATTCGAACAGAACACATGAAACAGATACTCATAAGTCATAAAATTGATTCCTTTCATAAACAAGAGCGACATGTTGGAGCTGACCTTGACAGTGAATTCGTACACGCTTTTCGTGGATTTGCCACCCATGGTATGATCCGGCAATTTCCCGATCGATGAAATATTATGCAGAGGTAGTGAGAGAAATGGTGTTTGCTTGGGATTCAATCTGCAAGGAACTTGACAAGGGAAGGTTGAGCGGGAGGGTGGACCATTTAAATAGCTCGGATGAATCGGCTGATTCTTTGGGTCTGCATCTCACGGATTGACACGTGGAGGGTCTCTCACTCGCGAGAGACGTTTGACCAACGGAGCCATCCCATTGTCTCTGTGTTCTCCATCACCAATTCTCGTACTCGTGACGTTTAAGGTTCAAAAGGAGTGCGTGTTTCTTGAATCTAGAAATTTACAACGGCGAAATCAAACTAAGACAGGTGAATTTCACTTTTTATTGGCCCAGAAACAGCAGAATTCAGGACGACAACATTCCCTAGTTACTTGTCATAAACACGGTTAAGATAAATCTGCCACACGACACAGTTCAAACAAACCCATACGATGGGCTTGATTTACAGCATACTGTCGGTTGTTGCAGGCAGGCGGCGGAAGAAGTTGATGGGCACGGAGGGAAGCCGGTGCCGGAACCTCGGGTGCCGCATTACGTATAACCCTGCCAGGCCTGCAACCACCTGGAACGGCGTCACGTACAGTACCAGTGCTGCAACGAGGCAGAACGTTATGAAGATTGCCGTGGCCCGAGGGTCCCGCCAGCTCAGCAGTGCCTGGATCCGCTCCCCCTGGGTCGCCACGTCACCGATGACCGTCTGTATCCGGCCTGCGACGCTCCTCAGCCTGTCGTACCTCAAACGCACAAGATCGGGGCTCTTGCTGGTTGGGAACGTGTCGAACTCCTCGTCCAGTTCATCGGGGTGGACCCCTTCGGCCTGAGAAATCCTTGTGTTCATGTGGGGAGGGTACCGGGGTCGATACCGGAAGTTCCACACCCCGATGAGGAACATGTACAGGAACACCGTCGGGAGTATCAGCTCCGGGAAGCACACAAGCATTAGGAAGAGGACATGGACGAGCACGGTCGTGACAGGGTTCCTCCACATACAGATGTCCCCGAACCATTTCCCGACTGCAAAGAGACCCGAGAAGACGGACATGAGGCGGAAGAAGTTCGCCTTGCTCTTCCGCATGCTCCAGAGGTGGGAGTCTGCATCCGACATGTACTCGACAACCTCCCTCCGTAATGGTGGCTCTGCACGGCCCAGCCGGGCTGCCACTATCGTCACTGCCTGGTGGCGGAGCATATCGAGCTGCATCACATTGAAGGGTCGAACATAGTGCATCTTTGGCAGCAGCGGCCGGGAATAGAGGTAGAGCATATTTGCGAAGGAAGTGCAAGAGAATCGAATTGCTAGGTGGAGCTCTCCCATCTTCTTAACTCCGGCAGGATGCAGAACCAGCAATGGATAGGAATGCGTGTAGATCCGACCTGTCTCGAGGGTTGAAATTCGGATCCTCACCTAATCGCAGTAAGACCAGATATCAGAAAACTTCTGATGTTTTAGGCTATCTCTGAATATTCAAGAGAAGAGGCAACCGGTAATACTACTATCTTGGTTCAATTATGCCATTGTTACTGCAGGCACGTGTACACAATACGATCTTTAACATCGAAATGAAGACTATTTGGGGTACGCGAGCATGGATCAGGTTGATTCCTCTAACAACCAGACCGTACGATTGAATGAAAAGGGAATGTTTTGATTCACTTCAGTTCATTATTCTCAAATTCTTACCTTTCCAATCTTCAAATCTTTGCTCCCGGTGGATCCCTTTTCTCCAAGCTGGCTATTGTCGAAGACACCCACGGTTAGCACCGTTGCAGTGTCGAAGACCTCCCAGGTATATTGTTCGTTGAACTTGGGGCTCAGGTTATCCACAAGTGTCCTTGTGCGAACCCACTTGTGGCCATACTTGGCAACACAGTATGTGTCCGAAGTGCCCCTTCCGTCTCGTGTCTTCATCGGGTGGAGGCCCGTGGCATTCAGAATCCCGAGCTCCAACACCCCGATTGGGGGCTTCCAGAGCTGCTTTGCAGTCGGACGGAGATCGCTGCTGTAGTGTGTTGATTCATCGAGGACATGGTACCCTCCATCAAGGCAGACTCGGAGATGGATCTTGCTGGAGAACTTTTCCTTCTTCAGCTGGTCCACATCCACTGCCACAGGCTTCTCAAGGTTGAACCACCGGGAGTGGACAACCCGATCATCTGCCCGCCTCTCCACCGTGCTCAGAGAAATGATCACTCTTCCGATGATCTCATCTTTACCTTGACCGACACGATCCTCCACCGACAACATAAGGTGATCTTCAAAAGGCTCAGCAGTGACAAACAAAAGATCCTCGTTCCAAATTGGGTTCAGTGTACGAGCCTGAACCGTCCTCGTCTTCAAAACCTGCAGTTATGAAACATTAATTTCAGAAACACATTGCTGTTGTAGTTTAAGGATTAAAAAGTATTTCTTTCCATCCCCTTGCCTAAGATTCCCTGCATTCTGATTTTCCTTGCATTACCTGGTTCCCTATCTGGGCCTTGACATAAACATCAGGGAACCGATTCTTCTCTGTTGGAACTAGGTCCTGTGCCTCCACAACATTAACCCGAACATACCACAACCTCGGAGCATGGTAAACCTTAGACCTTATCAGAGTGGAGGCTGCAGCGGTGCTCTCTATCGGCGTGGCAGCATCAGAGTGCCATGCATCAGAGAATGCCTCATCGGCCTGAGTCCCAATCCAGACAGCAAGCATCAGCTCCCCCTTGATCTTATCCCCCTTTTTGTCCTCGAGGCGGTACCATTCCGGTGCCAGCGGACTGTCAGGCGGGACACGGAGCGGAACTTCATTGATATCAAACCTCACAATGCCGACAAAGTCATCCTTCATCAGATCCTTGTCCTTCACAACGACCTCCAAGACAGAAGCCTGCATCCGTTCCCTCGAGAAGGCAAAGACTTGGTTCCACTCTGGATTCTGCTTCTTCTCGAAATGCTTCGTTATTCCTTTATAGTTACCGACCTTAACCTCCACAAAAGGATCGAGGCTCCCCGTCACATCCATGGCGGGGAGCTCCCGAGCTTTGACAACCCGAACATAGAGGAAATGCATCTGCTCGACGAGGTCATAAGTTGCGGCTTTCTTGTCCCCGCGAATAACCCGACCTCCCACAACTCTTCCTCCGCCTAGGAATGGGCTCGTCTCCTTCAATGCATAGTCTACAGGTTGGGCTGACGAGGCAGAGTATATCTGAACCAGCTTTGGAGGATGAGGGTCCGGTTTCGCGTGATTAACCGTGACAACTTTTGGCCCAAGGTCCCGTTCTGGCACATGATCTCTGTGAGGGATTGCTGGCACAGGAGGAGGAAGGTTGGGGCCATGGTTATGGTTATGGTTTGGATTTGGGAGATGGTGGAAATTGTGCCTGGCTTCAACCTTTTCTTTGAGTTGGGCCAAGGCAGGGTCTTTAATTGGAATTGCAGGAGTTGGACTAGAGGCGTTGATGTTTGGGTCATCTGTGATGTAGACTTTAAGCCCGAGCTCTCCCCTTACATTCGAGAAAATCGTCCGCTTCTCCAAGGGGTAGTTCAGCACGACGGCATCGGAGTACGGGACGAAGGAAGTCCCGGTGAGGCTGATCCTTCCGAGGAAGCTGTTCCTGGAGTCAGCCGCTCTGATATAAACTTCGAGTGTGAGGTTGTGGAGGTTGGTTGGATCAGAGATGTTGAAGTAGAAGGTCTCATTCCAGACAGGGTTGAGGTCCTTCTGCTTGACCGTGGTTCGGAACCTTTGGCCATCGAAGGAGAGCTCGACGAAGGAACTGGTCGAGCCATGTCCGTCCTTGGGCAGGAGATTGTGGGCCCCGACTACCTCGACTCCAAGCTTAAGGTTGATCATCTTCGCAGGAACAGCAGTTCAACTTCACCTTCAAAGCACCAAAGAATGTTTTTTGATCACTTGAAATCTTGAAAGGGAATAAAAGAAAAGGATGTTTGAGGCTGAGATTCAAGAACACCCACCTGAAGATGCAAGATTTGAGATCCTGAGAGGCTGGTGACAGTATAGCAGTTTCAGCTAATAGTCTGATTAACAATAGAATGAATCAGCCCCAAAGATCAAAGCTCAGTTGAATTAAATTATGGATGGATTAATAATTAATTACGAGGCAAACCAACAGAGCTTCCTATACCAATGTAATATCATGCACCGCCCGCGAATTCTGCCGGACAGTAGAAGGACAAGAACATGGAGAATAGCAAACATCATCTACCGAGGTTGTATAGATTATGGTTTTGCCCCTTTTCTCTGAGCGGAATCAGAGGAAGAATATAATATGGACATCAGAAAGAGCCCACAAGATCTCACCTTTCTTAGTTTATTAAAAAAAACATTGATGGGGGTTGGTTCATCCAATGATGAACTCGTTATGGGATATAATTTAGCAGTTTAAACTAATAAAAAGGTTCAATTTTCACCCATAAAATTACCATGTTTTTTTTACTCCCACTTCACCTTAACTTACTTTAGATCGTACACTCCTCTATTTGGGAAAAAAAGAAGAAGATGAAGAAGAAAGCTCAAAGCTTCGAGCGGAGAAAGTGAAGCCTTAGACAAGTCAACACTGTTATTAATGATTATGGGTTTCTAATTTCTTCCAAAGAATGAAAAAAAACAATAAGATAAGCAATGGAAAGCATAAATTAGTTAATTAAAAGCTTATGGGTGCACTAAGGTTTAAGTCATAGATCCTGAAAGCCCGGTCAGCACACATGAGCCAAGCAGACAATCATGAAGCATACAGAAACAGAAAGTACACTGAGATGTGATGTACATACATGAAGCATCCATAAAATTAACCTAAATGGGATGAAACTTAACATGAGAGAAAAAAAAACTTTAAGGAGGTAAAATGATATAATTTAATAAAAATATAGATAAAATTGATGAAATTATATAAATTTTTACAGTTTTTATCAAGTTACCGCACCCTGCACCTCCCAGTAAAAAAGAACAAGAAAAATAAGCTTGAGTTTTTTCTGGAAATTTCGGTGTGCAAAAACTGGGAACAGAGACTTGAGAGCCTGGGCAGGGAATGAAATATCTTGTAGACTATATGGAAAGGGAAATCCATGCAGCAGATCATCAAGATGAAAGATACTGACACAAGATTTCCAAGAGCGAAGTCAATGATTCAGACGAGAAAAGCTGATATTTTTAATGAAATGCAGAGGCAGAGCCCGACCAGGAATAAGCTCGCATGCAGTGACGAAGTTCGAAATAGAAACAGAGATCAGTGGGGTGAGCAACAAGAACTCGCCTTCCGTGAGCTGGTTCCCTCAGATTTCAGCCATTACCCACAGAGAGAGAGAGAGAGAGAGAGAGAGAGAGGGGGGGGGGGGGGATGTGAGGGGAGGGTGCTCGGAACGAGGAGGGAGATGGAGGAAGAAGAGAGATGATCTCTATGGAGGCAGAGTGATAGAGGGAGAAAGGAAGTGGTCTTTTTATCATAAAGAGGGGGAGACAGAAGATACAGAGACCGAGCCCTGCGAGCGGGGCAGAGTCGCTGTCGAGCTTCCAAGTTCATTTCCTCTTGACCTCTGACTCGTTTCATTTAACGGCTCCCGCAGGTCGAATCGTTTGCCGGACGAAGAACATGATTTCCCTGTTGCCGGTGTGCCGTGCGCCTTCGTGGTAAGTTTTCTATTTGAGTTTTGCCTTCTCTTGGGCCCATGTGCACCGGGACTAGCGACGTTCAGTATGAAAGGTCGGGGCCACGGGATTTCACTGCGTAAATGGAAAACAGTTGGATCGCCGTTCGTCTCTTCCATTTTGGAAAACCATGTGAAAGCCTAGAAAAGCTGCAGTTTTTGGAAATCAAATTTAAAATATGCTCGAAATTACGGAGGGTAATCTTGTACATCAATATTATCATATAGTATTCATTAAATATCTGTTGACAATCTTACCCATTCAAACGCTCTGACCTCGGTGCCCTCAACGGCCAATTAAATGAGAAATTCTTATCTCTCTATATAATATAAAAAAATACTAATTAAAATATAAAAATAGAAAATTTATATTAATCACTTAACTACCATAATTATTAATAATCAAAGTAATTTAATTAATTTTTTTATTCACGTTATTGTGAAATAAGACCATCTGAAACTTTTTCATTGAGTGAACGGAAACATGTTTTCCGGACAGACTATTGTGTGTGTCTACGAGTCATGTTGTGTGGTGCCATATAGTGTATGTTAGGAAATTTGTAGGTTGTAGCATCTAGACGAGGACTGCTCACCGCTAGATAAGTTGGAACGGATTTAGAAAATCTATAAAAGGGGTCGAAACTCAATCGAACAATAATAGATTTGGATTCAATGAAATGAAATAAGATAACTTAATAAAAAATATATAAAATTAATTAAAATATGTGTAAAATTTTATAAATTTTTCTGAATTCGAGAGGTAATCATCCCGATACCCCTTAAATCCATACCCGGAGTTTAGGTTCTTCGGAGCACAGTCCTAGAATGAAATTCTGGTGTTCAAATTAATTACAAGTCATAGGACTTCTATTGGAGGATGACACGAATGCTACGGAAAGACACCTGCTTTAACAAGCTATAGAGGGGAGCATTGACTAAGAGAACACTTAATTTTCAATTTTTTTTTAAAAATCTTAAAAAATGATGCTTTTTGAACTATTTACAGAAATACAGTTTCTAAAACGTGAACTAAAACAGCATTTTTAGTCAAGAAGAAAACGCGGTTGGTGTTTTCTTTGTGCTACAGAGATCACATGAAATTTCAACTTTAAGTGATGGCTAATATTAAGAGTAAATGATGGGTGTGTAATATACAACAATCTCGTTTTGTAAACTTCTATCATATTTTTTACACGTATAAAATTTTTATAAAATTTAAAAGTAAATTTTATAAGTGCCGATATTTGAACAGTGGTTTATACGACAAATTTCTACTACCCAAAACATATTGTAGCCCAAAACATACTGTAGTATAACTCAATATATGATGCATTAGAATTTATTATATAAACCACCATTTAAGTGACGATACTTGTAAAATTTACTTTTAATACATGTAAAAATCTGATGAAGATTTATAAAATAAAAATATTGTACATTACACGCCCATCATTTACTTCTTAATATTAGTGATCACTTGAAGTTGAAGTTTTATGTGATCATTATCAACAAAAAATGTTAATTCAGTTGACGTTTTCTTCTTTATCAAAAATGCTATTTCAGTTAACGTTTTAGAAACAGTATTCTTGTAAATATTTCAAAAAATACTATTTTTTAAGAATTTTTTTAAAATCCACCGTACTTTTCTCGTTCCTCGTTTACGGAACAAACGCCATAAGGTTTCTCAGGGGAAAGAAAACACATTTTCCATAGGTAAATCGCTCGACGCTGTGCATAGAATTTGAAAATGTTTTCCGTATTCAAGGGGGCAAAAAGAAAGAAAAGAGGAAAATATTTTCCATAGACCAAATTGCGGACCAACGTACTCCATTATGGCTTCTTAAGGCTGCCATGCTTGGTTATCAGATTCCACATGGGACCAGGCAGAATTTAAAAAAGGGTATATTGCAAATTGGACCCTCAGTGAAATGGGTCCAATTCAATCTCATCTTTTCGTTTCTTTTTCTTTTTCTTTTTTTCCTTTCACTTCGAAGGCCCGGCAGAACATTAAAGGACTTGGCTGACGGTAAGTCGGTGTCCTATTCAAAATGTAGATGGTACCTTGTTGAGAGAAAATGAGTCCAGTAAAATAGCATCCTACTTAATTTGAAATTTAAAAATGATTTTCATTAATAAAGTCTATTTTGTCTGTATATTTTGAAAAAATCTTAAGTGATCCATCTCATAGTAATATGATGAAAAAGAATGAATTAAATTACAATAATATTAATTTATTTATTTATCACGATATAATAAATATTCTTTCACGTCACGTGATAAGTGGTGAGATAAGATTATTTAAAAATTTCAGGATTGATTGAGTTGAGGCTGTGGAAGGCGGTTGGTGGGTGGAAAATTAAAAGGTGAATGTAAATGTGGGGCTTGAATGCAATACAAGAAGGTGACGTGTTTTAAGACATTTTTTTCAAGTTACTGCCGGGTGGGGTTATATGGAATTTCAAATGCAGAAAATATTTACTACGCACCCAGTTCTGTGCAAGAAATCAATTGAAGTGGCAGACGGGTCCCCACCGCCTCCTGCGGGGCGTTATGTTTCATGGAAGATTCCATAAAATTTCGGTGGTAACATACTATCGGTTATAATCCGGGTTTAAATAATTATTATATCTGTAAAAGAAGTAAGGCGCTTAATTGCATGAGTCGAAATCGATTATTTGCAACTCTCGAAAGAATTATAATTTCAATTTAAATTAAATTTTTATCAATCATTTACAACTCTTTTAAGTAAGATCATAATTTTCTAGAACAAGTACAACAATATTGGGCCATCAAGTTTCGGACCACTTTCGGAGTGCCGGCTCCATCTACTTGGGCCTGATCATGGGCCGACAGGACCATCGGCCTCCCCTCAGTAATGGACCTACTCATCGTCATCAAGTTTATGTTCATCGGGTAGTATGATTTACCACGAAGGGTTAAAAATCCAGCGGTCTAACATGCGAGTTGGTTTAGACGGTTTGACACTTGATCCGCTTAAAGTAAGTTTTGCTCATTAATGAACCGGCTCGGCTTGAATTGTGTTGTTTTGATTGGTGTTTGGAGGGCGCCGATTTCTTCAGCTATAGTTAAGCCTACCAAAACGACGCGTTTTAGACCTCACCGGTCTCGACTCTCGGCAGCGAAGTTGCATCACCTGCAGGCTGCATCGTCGGTTCTACCAGCGCTTGCACTCCATCGGCTCCCGCTTTGAGAGAGAGAGACAGAGATGAGGCTGAAAGTGTACGCAGATCGAATGTCGCAGCCCTCCCGGGCTGTCATCATCTTTTGCAAGTAATCGATTTCACCGTTTCCTCTCATGTCAGTCGCTCATTTCCTTCTCATACGGTTAATTCGTTCGCATCCTGTCGTGGTTTCGATTCTTTGCCTGTTCCAGGGTCAATGGAATCGACTTTGAGGAGGTTAGAGTGGACCTGTCAAAGCGAGAGCACTTATCCCCGGAATTCAAAGGTGTGTGTCGTTGTTCCTCGTATATTAGAAAATGCCTATATTATATATTTAGCTTATCTGTGGGGAGAGATTGAGAACGTGCTGATTGCTTATGGTGTTGGCTGCTGCTGTTAATTCTGTTTCAGAGATTAATCCCGTGGGTAAAGTTCCTGCTATTGTAGATGGAAGGTTCAAGCTGTTTGAGAGGTGATGAGACTGTTACTTCCACTTGACCAGTCTTGTTTGCTTCATATATCTGGTTCAAAGTAATGGCCGATGGCCAGGTGCCTTTATGGCTCCTGATTGAGAGGGAACATCTGGTCTAGAACTTGTGATATTTCCATGAAAAATATGCCGAAGGTCTTCATTTTGTTACACCGTATTGCTTGTTGTTCTTTGAGAGTTTTAAAATCTGCAACCACTCTTTAGAATCTTGTACTGTTTTTTCATGAATTGCTTTGTAAAGTCATGACTTGGACTCCACAAATTCTAAACCATATGCTTTCATCAATGAATTGGACTCTGGGTTTGTGACATGTGATCCCATCTTATTTTGTAATTTTAAACATAAAATTCATAGAGAAACTGTAAAATTCCCCCCAAAAATTATTTATTTACTTTGCTGTTTGCAGTCATGCAATTCTCATCTATCTTGCCTGTGCATTTCCTGGAGTTCCAGATCATTGGTATGTTCTACAATCCTATTGTACAAACTGTTAAGTATAGCCAGCTACTAATATCTGTTACTGTTTTATCATCTTATCTTCATTGAAGGTACCCAGCAGATCTTTTCAGGAGGGCTAAGATTCAATCAGTGTTGGATTGGCACCATTCCAATCTACGGCGAGGAGCAGGTAAACTATAATAAATCTTTGATTTTTTTTTTCTTGTGTTAAGTATAGTGAACTTCTGTTCTTCATGGAAACAAATAGGATCACGGTCGAAAATTCATTGAATTGACACTAGCAACATGTATGAAACCTGTGCACCTTGTTTCTATTCTTTAAACCAGCAGGGCCTTTGATTCACTTTTGCGCTTCCTCTTTCAGCTGGGTATGTTCTGCATTCAACTCTGGCTCCTGCCTTTGGCCTTCCGCTGAATCCGGAAGCAGCTGCTGAAGCTGAGAAAGTTCTCTCCTCTTCCTTGGAAAAAATTGAGTCCATATGGCTGAAAGGAAAGGGTCGCTTCTTATTGGGTGGCTTTCAGCCTTCAATAGCAGATCTCAGCTTAGTATGTGAGATCATGCAACTGGAGGTAAACACTGTACAGCTCCAAGTTTAACCTGTGATATTCTATTCATCATTTTCTGAAGTGAGATGCTAGAGACAGGGAGAGAGAGAATACAGGAAGCGAGCGCCTTTTAAACTTGTATATTTCTGCTTATCCAGTCTCTCTCTCTAGTTTTTCCGGACACGATTGTTCTGTTCAGGGGAGTCTAATAATAACCAAGCCTGAGAGGATACTTTCACGGATTTTCTTTTGTCACCCTTGGACGATGTTCATGGCCATGGACAGTGTCTCATGATTGTTTGATGAAGCGCTTGACTCCGTAATTCTTTCCTTATCAAGCAGCTCCTGGATGAGAGGGACCGTGATCGAATTCTTGGTCCGCACAAGAAAGTACAAGAATGGATTGAAAGTACAAGGAGCGCAACTCAACCTCACTTTGATGAGGTGAGCAAGGTCCTCATCAAAGTCAAGACAGTGCTCCAAGCTCGGCGCTCTGTGAGCGGGAAAGCACCATTGTCTTCAAAAATGTGAAAAACTTTGCTGTAACATTATCTGCAGGAGTTTGGATGCTTTTCCGTGGAAAATCCGAATGCTATGTCGCGGGTTGCAGAAATAAATTTCCACTGGAGACTGCTTGTTACTGACTTGTCAGCGGCTGTGCTATGCCGAGACATACTACTATCTTTGTTCATCATTTTGCTTAGTTGCTGTTAATAAGTGATGGATAAGAGAAATTTGGGAATGTAATTCCTGTCATCTGCCATGTTTATATTAAGAAGCAACTTTGAGTGGAGAAATTCTAAGTTTACATATTTTACGTTACAATGGTGTGGTTTGATATAGTTTTCACATTTTTC
Organism: Lagerstroemia speciosa; assembly: GCA_037672795.1. Lineage (NCBI taxonomy): Eukaryota > Viridiplantae > Streptophyta > Magnoliopsida > Myrtales > Lythraceae > Lagerstroemia > Lagerstroemia speciosa. The sequence goes on along the minus strand of CM075298.1, from coordinate 3,701,952 downwards.
AAATAAAATTCGAACTTCATATTACAATAATTGTATTTGATTACAAATTCTGTTATAAAATTATATTATATGGATTAAAATTTCGTAAACTTGATCGGTAAAGATTTTATGCCTGAACTGGGTGGAATCGTTGAATACTTACATCAAATTTTACGATCACAATATTTTTGCATCACTTTATTTTCTCAAATGATTAATATACTTATCGAATATAACAATCTCATATTTTTATCAGAACATTGTAATTTTCTAAAAGTCTAATATGAGTTGAACCACTTCTGTTTTTAAGCAGCACGTGTTTAAATTTGAACATTAAAGAGAGAATTTTTTAAAATTTTGGACAAAAGGTGTATTATTCTCAAAAGGCTAGAGAGGGCTCTCGCAGTGATGTGAAACGCCTCTTTCATGACCAAGTTGCCTGATTCATCCAAAAATAAAGAAGACAGAGTTGCCTATAATTTTGTTTGATTAATTTTCTGTGTCTTGCTAGCAGTAGCAAGAGAGTCCTTTGTATTGTGTTGTGTAGTGTAATGCAGAAGATGCCGGTGCTGAAAAATAATCATGCTGAGCAGCACGCGAATTTCAGCGTCTAGCGACATGAATGAGTGGAAAGCTGCCGAAGAAGCCGGAAGCGAGTTTACCCGAGAAATCATTCCTTCTCCATAGCTGGAGGCTGCAAGTTCTTGAGACCCCAGGTAGATTCTTGAATCTATAGATGCTCCATCGAGGCCAGCGCCAATGAGTAAAGGAATGTATTCATTCATTGATGGCGGTCCTGGGTCGGTACCTCCTGTGGAAATTCTTCAATATATTGGGCAGAGCGGAACTGTTTAAGATATCCTATTGTCTGAGCAGGGTATTACACTTGGCTGGTGATTGTTGCATACTGTTTGGATGATCCCAGAAGGGTCATGTGTGCGATTTGTTTCAAATTTAGCTGGGTTGAGCGTAACAGGAAACCTATTGTTGGAGAATGGTTTTAAGTTATTGAGAACAGAGTTTGGAACGCTGTTCTGAGCAAAATTGAGCTATTGGTCTGTTTGGGGCAGATATCTTGGCATTTTCTTTTGATAGATAACGGATATCTCTACATAGTGTAAAGTTTTTTCAGACCATTCATTTGCTCCCTGGTCTGTTCAATCATGGCTTTCCGTCTGTATTGAATTGTTAATTGGTGGCATTGGCTTCAGAATATTGGTACTGAACATGAAATTTCTAGACAGGATCAGCAGGATTAGGCAAAAAAAGAGGGGCATGATTGAACTAGATGGGAGGATGCTTCTCCTTGGATCATTATGGCAACTTTCTTGTCCAAATATATTCAGTTCTATGGAGAACTCTTTCTTTTCTGGGTCTGTTTATATTTCCACTATCTATTGTTTGCAGTAGAAGAGCCCGAAAATTGCTCCATTGATGGAGGAAAAAAGTGACACACGAGAAGAGAAGTATGCAGCTGACATTTCCTCTATTAGGGAGGCACGTTCTCGCATCAGTTCACTCATACACAAAACTCCAGTTATGTGCGCAGAATCTATCAACGCAATTGCCGGAAGAAGGTTGTTTTTCAAGTGCGAGTGCTTTCAGAAAGGGTGAGAACTAAATCTGTAGTTCCATGCTGTATATATCAACTCTTCATTCTTTCAAATAAAGATCATATTTTTTGTTGTTCGACCGGTTACGTCGACTGTGGCGAAGCTTAAACATTGAGTGAAGTCATTGCTTACAATGGTCTTAAACCATTGGCTCTAGAGTTGAAACCCAACAGCTCCCCATTAATTAATTTTTATCCATCTATTTCTAGTCGGTGTTGTTTCAAGTTTTGTCTTTCGGTGAATGATAAAAATGGGCCACCTTTTTTTTTTTTTTTGGCTTTTCTGTTTTTGCTGTCTCTTATAGTATACTATTTACTCGACAGAGGATCATTCAAGTTCAGAGGAGCCAGCAACGCCATTTTTTCTCTTGATGATGCTCAAGCAGCAAAAGGAGTCGTCACGCACAGCAGGTTAAAGTTGAAGCTTGTTTATCTCTAGTTTTTGAAGAACTCATTCAACTTGTATGATTTTCACCTAATCGTCTGATAATCCTATGAAAATCAGTGGGAATCATGCCGCGGCTTTGTCCTTGGCTGCAAGGATACGAAGTATTCCAGCATATATAGTCATACCAAGAAATGCTCCGAAATGCAAAGTGGAGAATGTTGTTCGTTATGGTGGTAATGTTATATGGAGCGAGGTCACGATGCTGTCGAGGGAAACCACTGCAAACAAAGTGTTGGAAGAAACTGGGGCAGTTCTTGTACATCCATTTAATGATGCATGTATAATAAGGTATTCGCTCATAAATCTGTTTTTTTCAGTATAATGAAGAGTGATACGTTAACTAATCATTAATACCCCGGCTGCCCTGACATAACAGCCTAAGCTAGTAGAGACATCCGTTGATGATTTTTCAAAATTTCTCATGATACGATCGCTGCAATTCAAATCTTGATAATTGACTGATTGTCTCAGTTTTGAATCTCACCCTGTTTAATTTGATTCCATGTGTGGGGGTAATGTTAAATAAAAAATCAGTGACTCCTCATGATCACTGATAGTTGGTGATTTGTTTTTTTACGATTTCTCATGCTCTATTGTTCTTAAAAAATGGAGTAACATACGAGGATGTCATTGGTAGTGTTTTTTAGAAATGGATTTTGTGCAGATGGTTAATCACTAAAACTGCCTTTAGATATTAGACTTGACTGATTCAGTATTCTGCTTTTCTCAGTCTACAGTCTGAATTTCATTGATAAGTCACTGAAATCCATGCAACTAGAAATGCAACGACAGAGGCATCTAACTTAAGCAACTTGATGCGTGCAGTGGACAGGGTACTATAGCATTGGAGCTTCTGGAGCAAGCCCCAGAAATTGACACCATTATAGTTCCCATAAGCGGTATTCTCCATAAGACTTCCCACTCTTTTTATATGGCTGTGTTACACTTTCAAATTTTCCATTGAACCAAAAAAGAAGTAAACTTGCAGGTGGCGGACTCATATCAGGTGTGGCATTGGCCGCAAAATCCATCAATCCTGCAATTCAAGTTTTAGCAGCTGAGCCCCGGGGAGCTAATGATGCAGCTCAGTCAAAAGCCGCTGGTCGGATAATCAATTTGCCTGAGACCAACACAATCGCAGATGGCCTGAGAGCTTCTCTTGGTGATCTGACATGGTAAATGAAATTCCTTTTCCAATTGAAAGAATTACGAGTGATTAATAGTATGACTGGCTGATCTTACAGATGTTTACGGGTCTGTACTGTATTGATGCAGGCCAATTGTGCGGGACTTAGTCGATGACATCATAATCGTAGATGATATCGAGATAATACAAGCCATGAAGCTCTGCTATGAAATCCTCAAGGTGGCAGTTGAACCAAGTGGAGCCATTGGCCTTGCTGCTGTTCTATCAGAAAGTTTTCGATCGGATCCTGACCGTAACTCTTGCAAGAACATAGGGATCATTCTCTCTGGAGGTAATCTCGATTTAGGGGCGCTCTGGAGCTCTTACGGGTGATAGCTGAAAGTAGTTCTTGCTCCATAGGATGGGGAGTCCAAGGAAACTGTGGCATCTCATCTTGCCTATACACCTAAGACATGTTCTATTGTAGTTTCACACTGACTCTTTAACATCCATCTCTGCCCCTATAAACGTTATAGCGATTCCATGGTCTTCAACAAGTATTCTGGGTCCAAATTTAAGTTATACAGAGAGCATGAATTGCTTAAACAATTAAGTTGTAATTTTTCAGGAGTATTTGAATTCATATACAGTAGAAATTAAGGTTTTATTTAATACGCTAGAATGGAATGAAAAGAAAAATTGGAGTTTACTAGAGAAAAATACAATGCCGTGAAGGAAATTATGATTTACGTAAGCAAGTCTAAACAAATCTCTCACCTTTTCCACTATTTTTGAAAATTCAGAGAAAGACTACATCATCATTCCAATCCAATAAATGGTATACAAGGAGTAGACTGTCAAAAGCCCCGAAGTCCCTATTGATTCCTCCAGCATGCAAATCATTTACATCAGATAGACAGAAAACTGATCATGACTGACCCATGTAAAAAGTATCCAGAAATTACTTGTCTTTCTTAGATTTACAGTGTGTTAGCTTCAAATTAGGATGAGAGGGCGAGCTCTGCCCATGCTAGAGACGAGGACTTGAGCTCCGCCGATATTGAGGTGTCGATTCCATTCTCTAGCAAAGTGGTTAGTTCATTCATCGAGGGCCTTCTGCTTGGATCAGGGTCAAGGCAGAGGCTCACAACCTCGCAAATTACTTTGAGATCCTCGTAGCTGAAGTGCTTTAGCTCCGGGTCCACGACATAAGACATCACTTCCGGTAGTTCGAGATAATCCTTAGCCTGCACAGCACACCGGCAAGAGAACTTCACTGTTTTGAACTCAACTTCTCCATATTCATTGCCGTTTTCTTTCGGCCAAACAGAAAAATTGTGAAAAACGTGCTTAGAGGCTTCACCGTTTTCAATTTGCCAATAAAGAGAAGCAGAATCATAGGAAGAATCCATTTTTGTGTTTTGTGTTCAACTTTCCTATACCGCTAGGGAGGAATGCAACAATACATAACGAGAAAGACTTTTTGTTCTTGAAATTTACTGTTCAGAAAAACAAAGAAAAACAGGAGAAAATGCACGTCAGGCTTGAGTTCACGAGACGTTTTATGATCCGATAGATCATGTAAAATTCAGTGCAGTTCGGTTCGATAAAACAGCAAACTTTAAAAAAAGAAAAGAAAAAAAAAAAAAAAGGCAACACAGTTTGATCCAGCAAACATAAAGGAAAACAAACTTCCAGGAAAATTTCTCAGAGATTTCTCTGCCAAATTCACCAACAAAATCAAAGTAGCAATCTTGAGAAATGGAAAAGAGAGAAAACTGGGAAGTTACTTTTGGAGGGATTCGTACCCAATTTACTAAGTGGCCTTTGTCCTTGCAATAAGGAGGTCTTCCGCTAACAATTTCAAGCAGCAGTACCCCAAATGCATAAATGTTGCCTTTAACATCCTCATGTCGCTGCTCAATACAATTTCCGAGAACACAGACAGCTCCCTGACTGACAATAGATCCTGAATGCTTCTCTGATCTCGTGAGTATAGTCTTCCAACTTTCAAAATCAACCAGCTGCAGTTCAATCCCATGAAAAATCTCCATTAGGAACAGAACCAGGGATCTAAGACATGTTAAACAATGAACACAACGAAAAAGTTCATCAAGAAAACATTCTGCAGTCCAACATGTTCTTGAAGTACGATGAAACATGCTTGCCATCTTCCATTGCCCATTTTAACTTCCAACAAAGCATAACCAAACTGGCCTTAAAATACCAGGCACAAGGAAAAAAGAGCTGCAAACTGGCATACCTTTGGCAGAAAATCTTCTGTGAGATAGACAGCACTGGAATTCAACTCTGATATAGTAAAAGGCGGGTCTAGTTCTGTATGAAGGTACTTGAGCCCGCGAGCAATGCCTAAGACAATTTTCATGCGTCGTGTCCATGATAACTGGCAACCCTCTCCATCTACAAAAATATTATGGTCTTAGCTTTTTTGGTATAAGTAAGATCATGAAGCTTAATGTGCTCAATATCGAGCAAAAGAATATCAACTTACAGTGAAGATGTTCATATAGCGTTCCATTTGACGCGTATTCGAAAACAAGCATTCGAGCAAATGGAGTGCTCTCACTGCAGTAGCCCAGTAATTTCCCGGCATTTTCATGGTTTATTCTAGCTAAATCTGCCACCTGGATATGAGGAAAAAATTTCTTTTCATCAGATATTTTTCTAGATAAGTGACGAAATTTCCTTGGACTTCGAACATAGTTACACCCAAAGTTTTAATTAAGTAATAGTTAACACATACCTCCCTCTGGTAATACAGTTCAAGATAGACTGTCCAGTGCTCTTCTTTGATGCAGAGTGAGATCACAGCAATCTCGGGCCCGCCTTTGATTGTGCCCTTATAGACCAAACTATCAGGGGAGGAGCCAATTATATTGCTGAAGTCTTCACATGCTACTTCAAGTTCTTGCCTGCTGAACTTCATGACATCCTTTAACATCTCTGAATCTGTATAGAAACCAGTGCAGACAGTCTTTCAAGCCTCAGAGCACACATTGTTAATTGAAAGATCCTTAATCAAAGTTCCCAACCTATGAAGACTGCTGTCTGTTCTTTCTCGCTCGCCGATTTCTTCCAAGGTATGATGATGGACGACTTGGTGTTGCACTTATAAAGAGCAGTAATGATCGCTATGAAAGCCAGGGACCCCGCCATTGTTCCTGTCACAATCTCCAGTGCTAATAACCAAGCAGGTTTTGATGTTTTCTGATGTTTGGGCCCATCTCCAGAAGATCGATGTTTCTGTGTTGGAGGAACTGAATTGCCCTTTGGGGTTGCTGTAGAGGCCACACCTACATGTAAGCATTTCAATTGCTATTATCGCCTAAACATAATTTTAACCAACTCGTGATTCATGTTTATAAAATCCACTGAAGAAAATAGAAACATCTACTTTGGTATTCCCAGATCTGGAATGTTATTACAAACTTCCGCATTAGAAGATAAATAAAGATTTACTTGGACTTACCACATTGCGAAGCAGGGCGTTGTTTGACATCTTTACTTTGGAGGCAGTTTCCCTGGAAGCTCACACTGTAGAAAATTACATAGATTGACAGAGATGTAAATAACAGAGGTAATTCTACAGGAAAAAAAAAAAAAAAAGGGTGCCCAGAAAGATTTCTTCATACTACTCTCTCTACTGAATATTATCGTGAATGTATCTTTCTTAGTATAGCCCCAGTCTGTGTCAGAATTCTTCGAGAAATAAAAGCAAGACGAACAAGGTACAAAAATTCACCTTGGAAGATGCCCTAAACACTTGGGAATGCTACCAACAAAGAAATTGTACGAGAAATCGGCCACCTTCAACTGAGACAAGCGACAAATGCCACTGGAATTTGCAGCTGAGGCATACCTGAAGCAAAATATGCACCATAAGAGAGAGGCCTCGTGATCTAGTAAGCATTCTGATGAAGAGGTGAAAGATCCTCAGTAAAGAGCCAGATAGTAATAAAATCAACCATCTCTCTTATTCTTGAAAGAACACAGAGACAAAGCGCCAGGCAATGGCAATGCATCTCGCTGTAAGGATCTAGTATAAGAGGTTTCTACTAACATTCCATGCATACTAGATGTGAAATCAGGATCATTCTCAGCAGGAACAGTTCCCTGAAGCTTATTCCTGTCAAGCCGGAGTTCCTCCAGATACTTCAAATTCCCAAGCTCGGGAGGAAGTCTACCAGTAAGGCCATTGGACTGTAGGTTTCTGGTAATAACGGGTGAAAAAATAAAATAACGTTAAAGAAAATTGGAGAAACTCAAATTCACAGGACCGAGGAGGAGATTCCACATACATCTTCAAAACGTTTGTTAGATTCCCAATCTCAGGAGGGATAGGTCCTGATAATTGATTCTTCCCCAAATCCAAAATCTTGAGGTTTTTCAACATTCCCAGTTCCTTGGGTATCACCCCTATTAGGGTGTTGTCATGCAAAATTCTGCAGAACATTAGCAGAGCAAAAGTAAGCTCAACTGGAATGAAGCAGATTCCCGTTAGAAGTTCACAGTGTGATTTCTTGAAGAAGCATACAATTCCTGCAAGTAGGTTAGTAGGCCCAGTTCTGGCGCAAGAAATCCCTTCAGAGATGAACTTGAAATGTTTCTGCAAAATCGTAATAACAACATTAACTTCCGCAAGTCAAAACCACAAACTGGTAAGTAGCTGTCCATAAATCATGCCTTACATCTTCAAGACATGGTCCCGAGCCACTGAACATGAAATCCCAGACCAGTCACAAGGATCTGCATCTAAGGAATTCCAATTGGATAATACCATATTTGGATCCTCGAAAATTGCTTCCTTAAATGTGGAGAGTGCCAAAGCTACAGAAGATTCATTTGGTTGTTCAGCACATCAATCAAAAAGAAATAGCAACAATGCCACCAAACATAACCCGAAAAGAGTCTATTCATCCCCTGGGCGGGCCGACTTCAATACTAACTAGAGTCGCATTACAGAATCGCTGCTCCCGCAGCAGGGGGCCAATTCGGTCAATGGAGATTCAATCAGACTTGAAATCGCATGAAACTTCAGGAGCAGAGGGATCAGGGGGCCAATTCGGTCAATGAGAAATTCCTCACTATTCAGCCTTGACTAAAGCAAAAGATATGACTATGCGGGGATAGTAATCGCTTTGCATAGTATTGTAAGAAAATTGCTCGAGTAAAATGAAGAAGTATTTTCTGCGATGGAGACAGAGAGAATCTGGAAAAGCCATACGACGGAAACTGTGCGATAGAGTCGAAGCACTATCCTGGAATTATTTTATGGGCAATCAAACACAGTCAACAGATACTGAAAACAAGCAAGATCTGCTAAAGAAACCGACAACATGACAAATGAGCGACACTAACCTTCGTATGTACCAAAGGCAAAGGAATCACAGTTCACAAATAGAACCCCAAGAATGGCCAGAAGAAGCTGAACTGAACAGAACAATTTCATCTTCTTGCTGGGGCCAAATCTCCGTGCCTAAAAACACTCACTTTCAAGCGAGACCTGAAAGATTGAAGCTCACCCAACTAACACTGAACTGAGGAAAAGGAAAATTCCACAGATTTGGATGGGTGTGCTTGTGGAGAGGACCCAGCTAAACTAGCTTAGCGTTTCTACACTACAGTAATCTGAAGAAAGACGGGAGAAAAGAAAATGGTGGTTTTCTTGAATACAAGAACCGGGGGCAAGAATCACAAAAGATGCTCTCGGTACAACGGAGTAGAGCTTAAATCCAGGATCTGGCAACTACCCATGAAAGCAAAAGCAAAATACCAAGGAACGAAATGTGCAGTGAGTTGGGGCTCTGAGGGACAATGCGAGGGCAGCGCAGGGATGAGAGAGAGAGAGAGAGAGTAGGAGAGATACACAGAGAGACTTGCATTCAAAGAGAGGTTATGTTTACTGGTAAAGAAGATGAAAGAGGCAGAGAGAGCGATAGAGAGAGACGAGGCAATGCAGCAACAAATGTGAGACACAGGGGGTTTTCTCTGATCGTCAACTTTAACTTTTTCTTGGTTCTTTAATTTTATTTTAAAACATCAAAAAATTCTTTTACAAATAAAAAGAGTCAATGAAATAAATACAGAAAGTTATTCCGGTAAAAACGTATTTAAATCTCTTAATTATAAATTAAGAATGATATTACGGTACCAAATCTCGATTTTTTCCTTAACCTACACTGGTTTGAGGATTAGTAATTGCTTACTGTGAAGGGTTTGTCGTAGTTGGGAGTGTTTTGCCGTCAATGATTGAGTTAATACCACTCGTTTCACGCGAGAAAAAAAGCTAAATATCGCGATATATTACTAATATCGTCCTCCCCTTGAGACGAGATTATTCATTTTTCTACAAGGCCATCAATTTATGGATTTTCTCAATAAAGCCCCTAAGGTTAGGACGACCTATAATTGGCCCCTGTAATTTTGATTTTTGCAATTCGGTAATCCGGAGAGAAAAGTTCCAAGTTTTACACTATCCCCTCGCAGTAGTTTAATGATTCAAAAATATACTCTGATATGATTCAACGAGTCTAATCTAAATTTTTGATATATGTGTCAAAAATATTCGACAAGTATACGTTATTTACACCTAAGCTTAAAGAATATCGATTTCTCAAATTATACTAAATTTTTTATAGTACTATACTGACGGAACATTACTAAAATTCGATTGTTCGGTTCTTCAAATCTATTCATAATTAAATATAAAGGTCTGAATATTACGTAACAAATTGTTTTCCATTGGGCGCAAATTTATTGCCTCTTGTCCTTGACCTTTTAAGTGATGGAAACAGAACTCATTTAAGTGCGTGAAAGAGCTCGTAATAGTTATCAGATCAAAGGCTATTTTAGGAAAATGCCATGAAAAAATTAATGAGCCTGGATGGGGACGCGTTGGTCCGCTGACTCATTGATTGATGCCTGGTCACTATCCTATGCGTACGAATGCATGTACAACTTAAATTACACATTGTAATTTACTGGGATCAGTCCATGAGGTATGCAATAAGGTCTCATATAAAATTTATTAATATTATCTATATTATTAATAAATTATATTTTTTTTATAACGAGATGTTTATTCTCTCAAGACCATGAATATATCCACAAACCCGAAGATCTGGATCGGTTATTATGCAAAGCACATGTGTGGTCAGTTTCATCAAGGGTTACGCACTTGAGGGACGGTAGGAATTTTTAACTTCGTAGATTTCCACACGAGACGTACATACATCATATCTATTTGAGCTAATTCTTAAGGGTTACTGGACTATGTTATTTTACTATCTAAAATTCATTATTTAGCTCTTTTTTCGATTTCGCTCCATTTAAGTCGATTTTCTAGGTGCATTCCAGTAATTCGAATAAAACATACATACACACTACTTTATATGGTGTAAAAAATAAATATTTTCATGCCTATCAATTTCATTTTATTGGCCAAGCCTGTTTGCCATGTGTCACTCCCCAATTAAATTTAATCAATTTGCATTAAAAAAAAAAAAGAGGAAGAAATTTGAAACTCTGCTCCGAGACAGATGGATAATACGCACAGCAGACAACCCCCAAAATAGCTGATAGTGGATATGTCGCTGACTGATTTCTTTTTTTTTTTTTTCTTTTTGCCCTTTTTTATGATTAAGATTTAATAATTCGATACCAATCAGACTCTTATACGCTGAGCTGAGTCTATCGTGGATTGGGCTTGTGCCCCATAAGTGGGGTGTGCATGGGAATCAAATACAGTATATTTCGAATAAATTCTAATGGGATCGTGGTTGTTTTCAAGTAGAAAAATGAGGAATCAGTTAAAACAGATTCTGATTCCGGTTTCATTATACGTATGCTAGGATGCTCCCGAAAGATTAAACTCACGGGTGTTGGGGGTTGAACTATTGAACTGGGGAAGTACCCCATTTAGGCACCTGTTCTATCCATCCTGACTGTACCCGAAGTTATCCCTCCTTTTTTACGACGTTCTTTATTGGCATCCTCATAAAATGAGACATTCAGAAAAATCCAAAAATGATTATGGCAACCGTATTATAATCCCACAAATTGGAGCCAAAAAATTTTCAAAAATTAATTTTTATATAATTCTACAGGCATGATTTTCCTACTGCATGTATTTTAAATGCATAGTCGTACTAGTTGAAGGACGGTTGGATTTCTCCGTATTTTTCCGGATAATGTACGCGCAGTCCTTGTCCCGTATGGTATGTCGAATTTATATGCCCTCGATCTCGTTATTTATTTTTCCGTTAAATTAAAATAATCGAAGAATTGTGACTTAAATAGAATTTTGTGTAAATTGGATGGCTAGCCATTAGTGCTGGCCACGGGCCGGTTTGGGCCCGGAACCGGCCTGTTCAAAACCGGCCCAGAACCGCCCTAAACCGGAACCGGCCCGGAACTGCCCTCGAACCGTGAGGGCTAAGGTTCAGGGCCGGTTCCAGCTGCCTTAGAAACGGGAACTGCCGGTTCCGAACCGAAACCTGAACTGGCCCGGAACCGTAGAGAAATAAAAAAAAAATTTGCCTAACCCCCAGCTGGCAGGGGTCCGAACCGCCGGTTCCAGGCCGCCGATTCGGAACCGGATGGAACCGTCCGGTTCCAACCAGCCCCTGAACTGTCCAAAGGAAGGTTCAGGGCTGGTTCCAGGGGGCCACGGAACTGGAACCGGCGGTTCCGAACCGGAACTGCCCGGTTCCTGAACCGTGGCCAGGCCTACAAGCCATTGCAGAGATGGAAATATATCGAGACAACAGAGTTCTTTTACCCCTCTGGTCTCTTCCTGGTAAACTGTAATTATTAAAAATTTTAAACTATTTTATTTATGATTTTTAATAGAGAGCTTATGGATGAAAATCTGAAATTTGAAGGAAAATTTAAGTGACAACTTTTATTTTTGATATATTCAGGAAAATGAGTAAAATTTGGGCAGTTATTTGAAATTAATCATTTAGAAAATAATATAAATGTTGAAGAATAAGGTCAGTGTTAAAAAGGGGGGGGGGGGGGGATGGAGTTACTGAGGTTCACTGAAAACCACGCAGATCAGTTATAATGAGATGTCCCCGGAAATTGCGCCCCCAATCGGGTTCGCACTCGAGGCGCACGATAGTGTTCACGCTCCGTCGATGCTAGCATGCACCGCGAAGCCCGGCCTCCTCCCCGTTTTCTCGTCAAAATATCACGACACGGATTATCGACGATAATCACGGATTAAAACACTCACTCTCTCTCCCCATTACATGTCATAATTACGTCCTGCCCCCCACTAAAATGAGCTCTTCCCGGGTTAGTTTCGTAATTCTCGACACAATAATTACATGTCGGATTTTAGCTAGATGGATAGATAGATGCACGGGGATTTGAACGTTGAATCTTCAGTCCCGCGTAATCACCAGAAATTTTTAATTAATAATATTTCGTCTCATGATAATTTGCTAATTAAATTATAAAAAATAAATTAATTAATATTAATTATCGAAATAAGATTATTGAAAATTAAACCAAATGTCGGTTACTGTCGTGTGCAGTTAACTGATGTTATTTATAGTTGATATTTATGTGTTAGGATAATTGACTTGTGGTCTTTGATGAGATAAGATAAACCAAATAATTCAAAAGAAGTACGAGAGATTCTTGTTCAGCGTTTAAGATTAGTTGGCTCCTACCCAATGAAATCTGGCAGGTTAAAGCATATGACATTACTAACTAGCTAGTCACTCTACCAAAGCATCGAGAAAAAACTTTCCGGGAGGTTACCCATCCTCGAGAAAATATTTTAAGTAGTTATATTTTACAATATAACGCAGGAAAACATCAATTAAAAAGTGACAAATGAGCAAATTAATATTAATTATTTATGCAGTTGTCATAATTATCATTAATCAAAGTAATTTAATTTATTTTTCCTCACCAAATCACTGTGACGTGGGACCATATAAGATTTTTTTTACCATCCGAATACTAGTTTCGCCCAATAACGCTTAACTTCAGAGTTCTTATGGGTTCCAGTGAACTAGTGTCGGTATGATGGTACCTGATACATCCTACATCCTTATATATACTTGCGATATCTTTTGACTAATCGAATCTAGTACAATAGTACCACCCTTAATTTAAAATTAAGATATATTAAATTCGTTTTTCATCATTACAACTCTTCACACCCCTTTATTTCATCTTTTTTTTTAAATCTATAAATCTCCTTAACTTGTTATTTTCTGTAGATCGGTACGTAAGTATTCCTTGGATGGGTAAGACATCAACGGGAAGAAATGCTGATGATTGATGGAGGCAGGCTAATTAATTAAAAATGGGCGGACCGATTTTATTTTATCCTTTTTGGGGACACATGTGAATAGAATAAAACGTTTCTCTATCGCATTTTAATGAATGCCTCTTTCTGGTCTGTCACAACTTAAATGCCACTTTTTAATTTCATTATTATATGGAGCTGACAGAATGTGACGTTCGATACAACGAGAGTTTAATAAAGTCGGTACCGTTCTTGATCTAAAACTAGGAAGTTGTTGGTTCAATTCTCATCGTGGGATTTCCCACATCCAATTTTTTATAACAGAGGTATTTGAGCGTCATCGCGTCGGACTAAGGGTTGCACCCTTCTCGGGGCTCTATATTTACAGCATGAGCAAGTCGGGTAAATCCCCTCGTACCGACCTCCGTGAGAGTCGAACCTTAGACCTGACTTACAAGTCGATACTCGTTTACCAACGAGTCACAAAGGCTAGGTATTTATTTTATTCGTTCTTTCTTCTATCTCCTTCTAGATACCTGAGTCACATTTTATGCACAGAAAAAAGAACATATCATTTAATATTAATATGATTTTATGTACATAATTTTTTTTTTTAATATGAAGGGGTCCATGCATGCTTACTATGCTTCCAAGCAAGAAAGACACCTTAATGCAAGAGTATATTTTAAGGCAGTAGAGCTCAATATATATACATGTATATTGTAAAAAAAAGGGGACAAAGATGGAGATTTAATAATTTCTTCCGAAAGAAAATAAAAAAAAGTTTAATACAATCTCCATCGAATATCGTGATAAAAAGATTATGCACTTTGATTTTTTGTAATGATATATCATGTATCTTTTTATTTAAGTTTTCTTTTTATTTTATTATAAACTCTGATAAAGAAAATAATTAATTAAGCACCTTTGATTATTCTTGAGCCAAATATGAGTTGGATACTCCCCTAATATATTATATTTTGTGTGCTTTTCTTTTTTTTTAATTATTATTATTATTATTATTATTCAATAATGAAATAGAAAGAAGAAAAAAATAAATGGGCACTCAATTTTCTTTTTTTAAATGGCTACTCTTTTTTTTTAATGAAATAATTAACTGTGACATGATTGGTGACTGGACATATGTTTCAGTCCATCATGTACATTGACTTAATTAACTGGTAATTTTCAGTAAATGCTCATTTTCTTTTCCAAAAGGGTAGTCCTCAAACTGAGGTGTTCTCCGTTCAATTTTCATTATCGACATTTTTCTTGCTCCATCATTTTCCTGTTTCAATTTACGAGTAGGTTGAGAGTTCGCTTTCAACCAAACAAAGAAGAGGGAATTAGAACTGTTATTACTAATTTGAGGATGCGGACATAGCACACAGAAGGATATTCGCGCATCAGTCATCAGTCAGTAAGTTCTCAATCAAGAGTGGGTCTGCAAATCGTTGAAATATTTTCCGATATTGGACAAATCTCAGCACGATTGATAGCTTCTGCAGGATACCGCAGCATGCCTGGCTTTTGGTCCAGTAGATGTGGTTGAGTTGTCTCACTGGCATCATCAAATAAACAACCGTCGACAATGGTATCGGGGTAATGGTTCAAAATTCACTCTTATGTACGTGATTCGATGAGTCTAATATCTCATATTCGAATATTCTCTACGCATCTGTCTAAAATATTTGTTAGAAACATCATTTGCCCTAGAGGCTACTAGTTTCTTGAACCACGCTAGACCTGATTATTCATTTTATTTAACATATTTGCGATTGAATATGAAAATTCAACATTACGCGATGAGGTGACTGATTAATCTCTACTGTTACCTTTTCCTTTAAAGAAAATTCGTGCAATAAAAAAGACCATTCCGCCCTTGGATCTCAAATGCATCCATCTGTTTATGGGTTAGGAATTGCTGATTCAAGGAAATGCAGGTAACGGTGTTAGTAGCCTCACCGACAGGATTCGTTAGCTCGAAACCAACAGGTATCGAATTCGATTCTCGTTAATGAGATTTTCTGCACCACCGTCCAATTAGATACATGCACGCATTCTTTACTAACCCGAAAGATCGAATCCAAAAAACACTGCATACAGGACGCTTTTGCTTCATGAATAAGCCATCGAAAGTAATGTTGGATTTATTCATGGGGGTCCAGTGAGCGTCTTCTTGGTCACCATGCGATGTTGCTTTTCTTTCCCCCCGTGCCTTTCGTGACCCTTTTCTGTCGGGTCCATGGAATTCAAATTTCATCGGGCTTTCCTCTCCAAATTTCCATCTCCTTTGCTAAATCAAATAGTTTGGAAGAAATTATTAATTAGTCTGACTTTATTGCATCGAAGAAATGATTCATAGATTCAATTATTGTACTTGTCGTCAACTTGGCCTTTACACCATCACCGGGCATTAATCAGTCTAATAATTATGTTCCAAAAATAATTTCAAAAACTATAATATGAGCTATATCTGCAACTACAACATGTTTTTTTTTTCAATCTATCTTATCGAGGGTCGATCTTCGCCAATTTGATTGGTACTTTTCTTGGAATATCACCGACCAGGGATTAGACATCAAATATCCATCGAGATAAGGTCGAGAACGTCGAGAATTTTGTGTGAAAGGAGGAAAAGAATCGGAGGGAAATGGCAATCTGTTCTCGTGTGTTAGCTTTTTGCTTAAAACTTTACTTATGGTGTTAGATAAAATGTCATCTTCACAAATGATGGTGGATTTAAGGGGAAGGAACTTCAACTGAAGTCGGTTCTGATGTACGTTTGAATTTTGGAAAAGTAAAGAGTTAGCTTTGGCTCCTTCCTTTCAATGGTGGAGCCCATGGATGCCTTATCATCGGTGTTCTTACGTCCCCGATCAATCCAAATTCGAGTAGGGTCGGTAAACTTATTAGATGAGAAAAACCCTTCCAGTCATTGATTTCTTTATTCATATAACTCAAATTGAGATTTTATTTAAAGAGAAGTGACGTCAAATCAGCTCAACCAACTCGTATTAGGTAAAAAAAGAAAATGCATTCACTATCACATGTTTAACAGTTATTCATCGATATCATCCAACTAATCAAGTATAGCATGTCACGAAGGGCCTGAGAGACGCTTCCCAATTCTTAATAAAACCTAGGATCTCCTGACAGTACAATTGCATCAAACCCTCTTTCTCGATACTATAATAATTGCAATAGTTTACAAGTAATTTTATTCATTTTTTCTCACCATGTCACATCGGCGTAAAATATATCCAATCAAATTGACACATGACATGCAATGTGCCGTGCATATTATGAAAATTCTTGAATGGTTGAAACATGACGACAATCTCGGTGGTTGACAATGTATATATTGCATTTGTTTTTACTAGGGAAACTCCATCCGTACACAGAGTGCCGTCAGTGGAGAATGACAATCCAATGCTGCTGTTCTCTGATTTTTTTTTTAATATGCTTTCGACCGTAGATATTTTGATAATGCGCAACTGTACTCTCGTATCAAATAAGATTCCGCAAATATATCTGTTAGATTTCGGGTTCTTGAAATGGAGATTGGGATTGGTGATCGAGGAGATGATGGTTCCTCTCACTACATATGCAGAAACATGTTTGGAAACATCGGGAAAGACAAACTGTGTCTGAGATTGCTCCTTGATTTGATATTTTGAAGGGCTGCTCGATTGATGTCTCCATTAATAGACGATGAAGGTTGATTAGAAGGCCAATGGTGCATCAACTCAATTTCTAGATCCGTATTCGTAAATAACTAATCAACAAATGATAATGAGTGGTCCGTGGTAGCCGCATGGCGCATCAAATTTGGTTCATTTAAGTCTGGTTGGTACCAATACATGACCGCGACGCAAATGGCAATGGCAACAAGGCTGAAAGAAGACTATTCTTCCAACTTTATCACATACCAACAACAAACCCCCATCTCAACAAAGTTTACCAAAATGGACTCGGAGTTGGTTGCAAAATCAATTCCTTAACAATGACACCGAAACATTGAATGTTTTGTTTAACATACCATGTCGGATTGTCATGTGCTCTCTCTCATAAAATGTATGTAGTTTAGTTTTGCCTCGTTTATGAACTGTCGACCATACGGAATACGACATAGCGGTACTATCGAATACATAATTAATGTAATAAATGTGTCCAAATCAGGAGCCAAACCCGCTGGATTCAGATGTACAACTTCTTTTTCACAGATCGAACAGGAACAGGAGCATGAGTAAATGATGTCTCAATGGAAGATCGTACGACAGACAACCTCCATTAAGGATCCAAGAACATGGAGCATCCTTTGTTTGGTGGGCGTATTCAATGCTTGGCATGTCCATGAAAAAGAAAGCAAAATTCCCTTATTCTTGCAAGTTAACTTGACTAAAGAAATTTGATACAATAACATTGTCCTTGATATATGATAAAAAGGTCTCTGGTTCACTTTCCACCCATGTTCGCTCAACCCACATGTTTCCTAATCCCTCGTACTATTTCTAAACTCAGGAGTCTCATTTGTAATCGAAAAAATATATCTTCTGGATTATTTCTGTTTTCATTAGACTTCTGAATACCTATTACGTTTCATCAGAAATTCTCATCTACGTGTTGGTAAGCAGTTGAGTATGTGCTGCAGATTACAATTCATGCGTATGAATTTAATCTCGCGTTCACTGGTTCTTCTTCTTCTGGATTCCTTCTCAGTACCCATTCTCCCATCTCTCAACCCTCCTCGTGGCACTGATACTTTTCCTCCACAGAGTGCCGAACTCTTTGGGCTCGAATGGCGGTGGCAGCCCGCACGGCCCAGTGATGGATGGACCCTGCACCAGCGACTCCATCATGAATTCCCTCTCGGGCCCTTCGGTAGCAGAGCATCCCAATGACTCGGCGCAGATCTCCACGGCTCCCTGGGGCACCCTGGGCTCGAACCTCATGAGCTTGGAGTACTCGTTCAGCAGGTGGAACATGTAATCGTAGACGTGGTCCATCTTCACCTGCTCCTGTAAGAAGGCTGCTGCGGCCCTTCCCATGGCTTCTGCCTGCACAAAGTGGCCAATCTCGATCATTTTTATAGAAATATCTATGCGTGGTCTACGCTGCTACTTCCCTCCCTTTCGATATAGCACAGTGGTCAGGTTTTTGTGTTCGATCGTGATTATATGAGACAAACTGAATACTTAACTTTCAATATTGGCTTTGTCAGCATATCACTGCCAATGACCCAATACATGTCAGGAAATCGGTGCCCCCCTAACCCAAATTCGAAAAGTACACTTGTACCAAATTTTTTTATACGTGTAGAAGAGATTCAAATCTGGGCACTGAGTTCATCACCATGAGCTCATCAGATCATGAGTGTGAGTTTGAACCATTAGACTATCATTATTAAATCCCATATTAGCTTAAAATTTTTGATGAAAACGAATGCAATCTCTTATATGACCTATAATATTAACCCCAAATAACCTCTTATATAAGCCCAAAGCCCAGAACCCTTCCCCGTAGGCTCCTCCGCTGAAGGCTCTCTAAATTAGCCTTCAAGGTTGGTAGGGAATGGATCAGTTCGACCTGCAGAACTTTGTTCTACGTGGTTAACCGGAATCAAAGGTGACCTATGGTGGCAGATTTCGGCATTCGATGCTGTACCATCATGCTCGAGGCTATATAGAAGCATAAGAACATGAGATACCGGTAAAGGAATCACCTCACGTGGGTGGGTATTGCCCCATTCGACGGCAAATTCAATGGACCTGCATTTATCGTAGTCTCTTACAGGCCAGTAATGGTGGAGGGGCGCCAGGCTTCTGGTGAAGAAGTCGTAGTAGTGCGGCTTCACCAGCAGTGTCACGGAGTCGCAGGCTAGAATGTACTTCTCGCTCACCGACCATGCGTAGCCTTCTATGTAGATCTTGTACCTGAGTCACATACCAAGGCGTGGAAAACGACAGCCATAAGCCGAGTTCACTGGATTGCACGCTTAGAAGCATTCGACCCGAATGGGACTCAGAACTGGTACCTGTGAGTGCACTGATCCGCAAGACCGGAGTGCTTGTATCCCTGATGAGATTCCAATATCCAGTCCTGTGCAGATGAATCCATCAACATCGATCTGAGTTATCATATGTTCCATAATCTGCAGGGTTGGGTAATATCGGAAACGAGAAGCATTGTTCGATTACTTGGATGAACAGCCGAGCCTTCCAGTCGTGCAATTCGGATACGTTGCACCTGAGGAGGTCTCTTCGGGTTTCCGCTACATAAGGGTTCCCCTTCCAATACGCAAAAGGCTCTCGTTCAGACCACTTGGTCCGACCGTTGCCTTCTTTCAACTCTTGTAGCAGCTTCTCCCATGGCCTTATGTTGATCTCAGCCCTGCACAATACAATTAATGCTCAATTTTTTTTATAACCGTGTCCGGAAGAAATTTTTTTTTTTCGATGTATGTCATTTTATATTTAGAAGTCTAATAGGGTACAGACTAATCCAGTTTTGAACTAGGCCGATCGACCCACCAAGATTAAATGAACTTTTTTTCCACTAAAATTAGACAATATGACCGTGTAATAGGTAGCTGATTATTCTCTGCAATTATTGCGCTCATAAAAGACAACATATGTAAGACCTGCAAACGGGGGCTGTAGTGTGGTATTGACAAAATGCGATGTATCTTTATCGTGCCAAAGCAATTTTAAGATTTTTTTTTTTTAGTGCAAAGTTTAGAAGATGACGAGGGAAACGAAGAATTCAATTAAACGAGAATGGAACGCACTGCTTTTTGATCAAAGACTCAAGCAAAATGCCAAATGAAATTATGATTCGAACACTATATGCAATAGTATTCCCCAAAATAATATTACCATTTAATATAGTGAGCAGAAAAGTAATCGCATTACCAGCCCCAAAAGGACCAATCAGGAAACACGATGTCCATCGTCCACCTATCCCCACAGTAACGGAACAGCGGCGGCGGGCTTGTGCTGTTGGCTCCACGGTAGTCCCTCGACCGTATCACCGGCCGGTCGTTGCAGTCGAACATCAGCTCCAGGTCCGGGACCCGACCGGGATACCTCCTCAGAAGCTGCAAGATTCCCCACATGGTGAACAGGTCTCTCGTCTGTATGGACTTCTTGTACTTCTCCACGTAGGCCCTGCCGTTGACGATCACCAGCCGGAAGTGGGCCGTCGGTCGGGCTCTTTCCACCATGTCCCTCTCTATCCCCGACTCCCTCCACGGCTTGAGGTCCTCGTGGATCCACCGGAAGTAGTCCGGGCACGTGACTGGTTCCTGTCGGAGCTCATCATACTCTGGCTCGAACGTTGCCGGGTAATATCTCTTCGGGCAGGTGATCGAGGTTATGTTCCCGTGACTTTTGCATTTGAGAGGGAATTCGAGTCTCGGTCGATGTTCGATGTTCTGTGGGCTCTGTCCGGGGCTGATCACTGTCCTGTTCGTTGGATCAATGGCTCGAAAATTCGACTGCGTACAAGAATAAGAGAACTTATAATTCTTCCAATATGGAGATTACATAACTGAAAAGCTGGGGAAAAAAGGGGAAAAGCTTATCGAATGAACAGCTACCGCCCACTTCACCTCGTTAACATTGTTCAGAGTACGGAAGAAGGCAACAAAGACGAGGGCCGAGAAGAGGAAGAGGAGAGTTGGGGCAGCGGCCGTAGCTCCCAGCAGCCGCTTCCTGATGGTGTTGGTGGCGAAGGCCGCCACCAAGGGGCCGCCCCGAGAAGGCCGAAACGCCGCAGCACCGGCGCCCACGGCCGGAGCCGAGGCATGGTATCCGCTCACCTGTAATATATAACGTTTTGGGCCCAATTAGTCGACACTCGTCCGTCCCCCAGCTCTGAAGCAGCACCGCTTGTCCACGCGTGAGCTCGAGTTGAGGGAACAAGACGCGCGTCCCTACCTTCTTCATTTTATGATATTTTAAATTATTATTATGATTATTATTATCCATATTTATTATTTTCCGACGCTCTTCTCCGCTGAGACACAAGAAATTCTTAATTCACGTGAGCCTATTAATCGCCCGATAAATTCATCAGCGGCAGATGATGCGATACTCCATTTTTCTTCTTTAAGTTGTAAAGTGCCACGTAACAATAAAAAGAAGACAAAAAGTGAAAGTGGAATAAGGTAGGTAACATTCGATAAAAGAGAATTAACCAGGAAATGAAATGAAATAAAATCAAATTGAATTTCACATTAGAAAAGACGTATAGTATTAGAAGAATATTAATAATTTTTTTACACATTCATCTTGAAAATGTAAACAAAGATGTGATGGAATGAATATTAATTAAATAAATTTCACAATGGAATGCATTCTTTCAAAATTGCAAGCAAAAGAATGAATGCGATGATCAAATATTCAACTCAGATTGGATAAAATAGAAAAACCCGGAAAATTTTACAAACGAGGTTTGAGGTAAAATAATGAAAAACTCCATCAAATTTTCAATTTTAAACTCAGGTTTTACTTTTCTGTTTGGCCGAAAATAAAATTCGACCTTGTTGGTGACTTACTTGGGTGAGAGACTTAGTGTTCGTGCACGACCGTCAAATACGTTAGGTAGCTGTCAACTTCAATACAGTGACCGGAGCCTGACATTTAAGGTTGTCAACATCTGGCCCGGAAGCTCCACCATAAGAGGCAAATTCTACTGCCTGCACATGATTGACGTATTAATTTTTTCACTAAATTTTTAAATAGGTGATTCTATGATCGATTTTCAGGTTAGGATGGTCAATAAAATTTTTTTAGGAATTCTGGTGCGATCACAAATTAATCTCGAAGTACATTTTAGCTTTAACCGGGGATATTGATTTGTGCGAACAAATTAAAAAAATTCTACCGTATTTACAACGATAATGTAAGAATAATATAAATAGCAAGTAAATGATCATATTTATTTGGGGAAAAAAAATAAAAGAAGCTATTAAATGATAGAATTTCACATTGAAAATTAATAATAAAGTCCTGAAAAAATACGATAAAATAGATACTATCAATTGTTAGTTTAAATTTTGAGTTGAACGTGGATTTAATTTCCAATTATTTATCTGAATATAGAGGAAAAATATTGGGAAAACTGTTCTTTCTTTCTTTCCTCGAATCTTTCTTTTTACAGTAATAACAGGGAGAGTAACAAGAAGAAGAGAAGAACTTTCAGGGACGGATGGAAAGTCAACCGCATGGCCAATGAATTAGTGGGGAAGGAGGAGGAGACAGCTCAAGAATCCATTGTTTTGTTCCTCCTAACATTATTGTAAGAATTCAACATGTCCAAATTCATGTCAGTGTTGTACCAAATTGTCGTGTGCCCAAATCGAGGCCCCGATTGTGGGACTGACCGCCGTTGGTGGTGTCATTTCTGGTCATGTTCGTGTGGGCGGAATGCGTCGGGAATGTCTTAGCTGACCGGAATTGTCGGTGAGATTGAATAAACGATTACTTGTGGAGAGTCGGAGTCCATTGGGAAAAAGTGGGTGGGCTGAGAACGAGAGTTTGAAATTTCTACAAGGAGGAAAGACGATGATGAATCTTGAAAGTTTCAAGAGTTTGATTTCCATTTTCATAAAAAAGCAAAATTAAATGAATATATTTAATCAAATAAATATTTGAATTTTTTCAAAAAAAGTATTAATTCGATGTAGTGACACCATGTTCGATTCAGAAATCAACGGCTTATGTGAACCCATTTCCTAGTGTTGCATTTTTTTGGGTCAAAAACAGGAGCGGTTCATTGCTTAATATACGGCTGATCAATTAGTTAATTGAACCGATTTGAATTTCAAAATGATGGTTAAATAAAATAAAAATGGCATTTTAAATCAAAAATCACAATTCATGAGCCCAGGGTCTAGCAGTAGTGGTAAGTTTGGGGGTCTAAATTGGGTGTGCTCCCCAAGTTCAGGAGTTCGATCCCCATCCCGTACAAAAAACTCTGGGAGGGCCACTAGCATGTGCGGGAGCACGGGTTGACCACCCAGTGGGATTGCCGGGTTCTCATTTGGGCCGGAGACTAGTCGGGCTCCATACCCCGGATACTCTGTAATAAAAAAAAATCACAATTCATGAGTTTTTGACGGATCTGTTCAGTTGATATCAAATTATATGAATCCAATCCAAATACCTTAATTTATTAAATTATATTTATTTCATAGAAAAAATTGGATAATTGATCAAGCGAGTCGCAAGAATCAGCTGACCGAAATGCAAAAATCAATCCTATATGTTTCAGATATATTTGTTAGACATGGTATTTAAAATCGAATCGAATTGGATATTTGGTTCTATTTAATTTGAAACGATTTTTCGAATCGGACCGAACCGTGGAGACCACTGCCTCCTACCACGAGTCCAGAAATAATTGGAACTTGGTTCATTAGTGGGCTAGGCCCAGCACAAAGAAAATGTAGAGACAAAACTGCCAGTGGCAGATTGGGCCGAGCCAGTTGGGCCTGAAATTATTCTTAATTTTCTCGAATTATTTTTTTTTTATTTTATTTTATGAATAATCCTTCCCCGGTTATTCATCAGATCGAGTCGTATTATTAGGATTTCGGAGTCAATTCTCAAGCATGAGGAGGTGCAATTTTTGGAAAATTGAAAGAGTAAACCCGTAATTATTCAGATATGCTCAAAAAGGAAAATAAACTGAAGAAAAATAATATTAGGAGAAAATATTTATTTATTTATGGAAAAAGTGTGCTGTCTTGTCGCCCGTATCAGCAAAAACAAAAATAAAAGAAACAATCACAAATAACAAGACATGATTTGCAAATCCAATAAAATCCTGATTAATTTATGCCCAGTTAATTAATTGAAGGATAAAATTTTATTTATAAAGTTAGAATTTAATATCTTATTTTAGAGAAAGGATCAGCATGTGACCTATTTAATGCTAAGTTTCCATTCAACTAGCATGTGATTGAAGCATTGCTTTCGTTTACATAAGTATTCTGTATAACTGTATCAAGTGATAATACTTATATAATAATATTAATAAATAAGATTCTTCTAACTAAAACATTTTTTTTCTTAAAATTTTAAAAATAAAAAGTAACTAAATTCTGATATCAGCACGTAAACACTGCTATATAAGGACATCGTTGTCTGTAAGACTTTCCCCGAAGGGCGGTGGCAAGCTAAAGGCATTGACTATTGGATGCAGATGGAACCGGTTAACGCTCATGCACTTGCCCACCACCATCATCTATATATCAGCTCTACAGCAGACAACTACGACTATGAACAAATCCTGATCTGATTCGTATCTGGATTCGATTGTTCGATATCAAGTCCAAATGGCACAGGTATGGCATATATGATCATGTCATCCTTCTCGTCTCTAATTTGTACATCTTGATCGAATTTGTCCATATCATATATACGGTTGAATTCTCAATGTGTGCAGAAGGTGATAGTTAAGCTCATGGCCATGAACGATGACAAGACAAAGCAGAGGGCCATGGAGGCCGTTGCCGATATTTACGGTAAGATCATCGCTGACATGTGTGTTGGATCATATTTTTGCCGTTTCGATCCTCGGACACATCAGACCGTTAGCCTCTTACTTCAAGCTGTTGTTTGAAAGCAGGAGTGGACTCCATCGCGGCAGACCTGAAGGAGCAGAAAGTGACGGTGGTAGGGGACATGGACACGGTTGCAGTGGCCAAGAAGTTGAAGAAGATCGGGAAGGTGGAGATCGTCTCGGTTGGCCCTGCCAAAGAAGTGAAGAAAGAAGACAAGAAGGAAGACGATAAGAAAGGCGAGAAGAAATAACGAAACCCTGGCCTTCTTCCTCCCTCAAAGTTAAGTAATTATTGCTCCAATTTACTCATCGAACTATCTCCGCATCAAATTCTATGCAGTATGTATCGTTACATTTTCCTTTCTTATTTCTCATAATGGGTCGACTTTGTGACTATCTTCCAGCCATATGAGATGATATCTAGCACGCGTGAATATTGTTCCTTTTTTTTTTCCTTCTTTTGCTGGGTGTGAATACTGTTCTTGCAGAAGGAAGCTGTTGACAGCAATTTCTCAACTAAAATATGCGGATTTGGTATGCGAGCATGACTGAAGCCTTTGAAACCTTCAATATCCTTTATCAGCACGAAGCATGCCGCTTGGAAAAATCTAATATATATAAATTTGCAACTGTTCACGTCTGAGTTAAATTTAATTGATTGTTCAATTTAAAAGGCCAGCATGAAGCCATCATACATGAACTGTAGAAACCTGATTCGAACCAATTCCAGATGACATTTTCAGAGAGAAAAATACCCAAACATAATCTTGAATGATCTAATTTGCTAAGTAAATACTAATAAAATGAGAAGAATTTGCTAAGACATTACGTGTTTCGAAGCAGGAATCCCAGTTATTGGTCGAGGACAGCAACCAAATACCCATTCTTTGTTTTCAGTTGTTTCCAGTTGTTGAATTCAAACAATGTACACATCAATTTTTATACGTCCAACTTAACCAAGGATAAACTGATTTGCACACTTGACTGATATAAACACAATGAACAGGTTTCCTGGATACCGATTTTATTGGATCAACCGGATCAACCTTCAAGATCCCAAATCCTGGAAAACCTGATACTTGTTTCCTCGTCTTGATTGCGAATTTCGGTGTCGGTTTCTCACAAGTGGCTGCTGTGGCTGTCAATGATGTCCCTTCTTTTCCATCATAACCCACAGATTTGGAGAGAGACGTCCTTAATAAAAGCAGGGCAATGCTTTTAATGGGAATGGGAAGGTTGTTTACCGAGTGGATGATTGAGACACAAGGCAGCTTGGGAAAGTCTATCTACCTCATGGATCTTGGAGACCGAATCCCGTTCAGTATAAATAAGAGGTGTAGGTTTCATTTTGGCAAGAACCTGAAGTTAGTTATGTCTGTTCATGATTTTCGGTTTATACTTATGGTGGATGCGATGTTTAAACTTTGGATGCTGAAGGGCTATAAATCAGGAAATTTAATTCAAGGTCGAATCTGCTTAAATGGAGGACTTGGTTTCATGTAATGAAAGATTGCAGCATTCCCAAGAGAGACTCACAGAAGCTGCAAAATAAATGGGGGTTTCACCAGTAAGTTGAGTTCAGCATCTAGAATGGCACTGGAGCAGTTACTGCTGAAGTAGGTGACAAGTATCGAGCTTCAGATCATATCCCAAATAATCTTCATTTCATCGTAAACAGTGTTCATGATTTTACGACGATTCATGACATTTAATAATCTCGTGTCCAATTTTGGCCTGGTATTTACTTGGGAGGTGATGTCTTGTCTCTGGGGTTTGAGCCTCGAGTAGACCATTCCCTCGTCATAGCTGTCGCGTACATGCCACAGAATGTAGTGAACTCTTGTTGGACAAGAGCGAGCTCCTCCTTAATCAAGATCAAAAGAGGAAGAGAACCCAAATCAGTTTCTGCACAAATGAACTAGCAAGGAAACTGCAAAATGTTTCGAACAGACATAAGAGTTTTTTTTATCTTTATTAACAAATACAGAGTGAGTGAGAGACTGTGCGCTACATATCATGGATGACGGAAATTACATCTGAAAAACTTTATGCTGCATCATTAGTCATTACCAGATGAAACTCTGAACCCAGAAAGCACTTCTTCGATAGCTTTACCGTCTTTGTTGCCGAGTCATGGTTGGAAAAGAGATAGGTAGCAAGATTCTGTGCAGAGATGCATCAGAGAGATAACAATAAATTACTTATGATAGAGTTCACATGGAGTGATAGAGTTCACATGGAGTAGACACCATTTCACCCAGACAACCTATTCAAAATGATCGTGTAGAATGCCTAAACAGGTGGCGAAAAGAACAAACGAATATAACATTTTGTAGCATATAATACTCTTATTCGACCCGATGGCAGTGTTCTTGTAGGGAAATGTACAGTGTATACGTATTCCTCTATCCAAAAGGGGGGAAAAAGAATAACTAGAGATGCCGGTTTTCATTTCTTCCTGGAATTCTTCAGGTATCGAACTGTCATGACGAGCTTCTGCCTTTCGCCTTCCACTTCAGCAAACCTTAGGCTTAATTCGGAGTACTTCTGTTGCATTTCCTTCAGTTCCATTTCCACCAACTCATTCGTCTCTTGCAGTAAAGCCGATTCGGTGGAGAGATCCTCAAGCTTGCTTTGCCTTGTATTTGCAGACACAGAAGTTAATGCATGGAAATTTCAATGAATAGTAATATTGACTGTCAAGTTTTCTCTTTTTCTGCTAGAGGCTCAAACACTTGGTCGTTGAACTCTCACAGCCTTACCTGTGGTCTCCATTGTTTTTTATTTCATGAAGCTGAACACTTTCTGGAGTAAATCCTTCGGAGTTATTAGCAACCTGCATAAGAAGATTACAACAATTAAGTTTGCAACATGAATTAAATGGTGTCGAAGGCATACGTATTAGAATTTGCAGTTACCTTTTGAGATAGTCTGTTGCTAAAACTCGAGCTTTGGAGATTAAGTTCTATCAACCGGCCTTCCAACTCCAAGATCTTAGCTGCGAAATCATTTTCCTTCTCTAAGAAGGAATTTTCCAAGCCTTCTAGCACAACTTGCTTTTCATTTATTTGACCCTGGAAAACCAGAACCAGTCGTCAATGAATGAATCTCAATTAAGTTAAAGAATCTCAACAGACCAGCTGCAAAACGAAAAACAAAGAAAGAGTACCTCAATAGATGTTATTTTTTCTTGAAGATTTGCAATTTCCTTATCGCTGGATGCAATGAGAGAATATCTACTGTTTTGCAGATTGCTCTCCTTGAGTCTCTTCTCAATAATCAATCGTGCGCCTTCCTGCTTCTGCAACTCTTCCTTCACCTCTAAAACCTCTTTTCTCAACCTTTCCTTCTCAGCCTCATCTTCAAGTATGGAACCCTTCAGCTCATTGCACTGAATCTTCAGATTTTCCAACTCCAACTCTAAGTCCCGAACCTTTACATCCTTTTCCTCTAACTCCTGCTTCAGCAAAGCTATGGAACTAACCAGTTTGCTTCTCTCAGCATTCTTTTGATCTACTGCCAGCTCAGCCTTTCCTGCTCGTTCAGAAAGCACATTATTCTCTGTACTCAGCCTCGTGATCTCAGCTTCAAGCTGCTTCGACTTCTCTAGGAATTCGCATGAAAGATCCCCAAGTCTGGCTTCAATTTCAGATTTCATTAGCTGTAGCTTTTCATTAGCTTTTCGCAGCTCAGCGGCTTCTCGGACTGCCTTAATGGCCACTCTTTCGTTTGATTCGAATGTCGAGGCCATCTGTTGAGAAAGCTTCCTGAACTCCTCCTGAAGCCTATCAGCGGTGTCAAAATTCTTCCATTTCATTTTCTGAAGGGCCTCCTCTGCAGAAATCGCTCTCTTCTCTTGCTCAACTTTAGCACGTGTTACAGCTGCCAAGTCATTTTCAAATTCCTTGGCATGATTCTCCAATTCTTTCTCCAGAGCTTTTACCTCGGTCTGAAGCTCATTTATAGTGGCCAAAGAATTGGAGAATTCCTCAGACCTCTTATTAAGCTCGGCTTCTAATCTTTCAACCTTGCTCTCAAGCCCACTTATAGCGGCCAAAGAAGCAGATAATTCCTCCAATCTCTTCTTAAGTTCACTCTCTGATCTCTCAACCTTGCTCTCGAGCTTGCTTATAGTTGCCAGAGAATTGGAGAGTTCTTCTGATTTCGTCTCAAGTTCACCCTCCAATCTGTCGACCTTACTCTCAAGCTCACTTACAGTGGCCAGAGAATCAGAGAAATCCTCCGATCTCCTCAGGAGTTCACTCTCCAATTTCTTGACCTTGCTCTTGTGCTCGCTCACAGTGGCCAAAGAATCAGAGAGCTTCCCTGATTTCGTTAAAAGTTCGCTCTCCAGTCTCTTGATCTTGTCCTCAAGTTCACTTATGGTGGCCAAAGAATCTGTGAATTTCTCCGATCTTATCTGAAGTTCACTCTCCAATCTCTCAATCTTGCTCTCATACTCTTTCTCAATCCCAAGACCACAGAATTCATACTGCAGTTTTAACTGTTCTTGAAGCTGACTCTGCTCCCATTTGTACGAGATCTCGTGATGCTTCTGCTTCAGAATCTCGTAGTCTAGAGCAAGCTGTTCCATCTGAATCTCTAGCTCGTCTCTATCTCTCCGATATATCTCGACTTCACTGTTAAGGTCCAATATTTTCTGCTCAAGAAGATAAGTCTCCTTGGCATCTTTGTGCCCCTTAACAATCGCCTCCAGTGCCTTTTGCTCTTCATCCTCCTCGTCTGATGTTCCCAATTTTCCCCCAAGATCAAAAATTTCCTTACCCTTCTGATCTAACATCTCTTCAAGGTCTCTCACAGCAAGGATCAGCTCAGCGTTTGATTCCTGTGTCTTCTGAAGCTGCAACCTCAGATCAGCATTGAGGTTTTTCTCATAGTTCAGTTCTTGTCTCAGTTCAACAAGTTCCTGCGAATCTACGCCTTCATATGGCAACCTGCTCTTCTTCTCCTTCATGGCCCTGAACCGCTCATTGATAGCCCTGAGCTTTTCATTCTCATCTTCTAATGAATCCCTCTCCTCTTTCAGGGTAACCACTTCTCTAGAGAGCTCGTGGCTCCGCTTGCCCTCTTTCACAATCTGCTTCCGGAGAGTCTGCAACTCTAACTCCGATAAATTCAGCTGTCTCGCCAAGGAAGACAACTCAGACCTCAGCTTATCAAGCTCAGAACCCGGTCCAGCCTCCTCGGACGCTTCACTATCTTGATTAGAACCACGTGACCACTCCCATTGTGATTTGGGAGTCTCTCCATATACCACTATTGCTCCATCTGTTATCGGTTCATGAGGAAGCGTTACTGAGCTTAGAGATGAGAGGAATCCGTTGGTATCTCTTTGAATTATATTGTTGCTTCTTGCTGTATTCTCCCGCGGTGTGTTTAGTGCAGAACTGCTCTCTGAACTAGTCGTAAGTTCGGAGCCACTAGATGCGCTAAAATTATCATTTGCTACAATGTTGCGGATAGTCTGATTAAGTGGCGGCTCATCCTATGGTTAGAAAAAGAAAATCAATACATGGACACGAAAAACAATGTTGTTCAAATTGTTCATCAATTCAAGCAATATCTTTCTTATGTTGGATGGATGAGAACTCACTTCAGTAGAAGTGCCGTTTACGCTTTCCTCTTTGTCGCTGTTGTTAAACTGGGACCTCAAGCTCCGATCCTGGACTTTAACCTTTGCATCTTCATTCTCTCCAACCTCTCTATAAATGATATCAAGGAGGTTAGCATTCACCTTGAGAGTGGGAACCTTCAAAGAGGAAATAATCAATTTGACTGAGATGTCGGAGTTTACCTCTGATAAACAGTATCCTGCAGCCTCTGAATCAAAACCTATAAAACAAAAAAGAGGAAACGGAGTATAATTTTGAGAAATTTAGGAGAATGGAGTCCCTTGAGAAAATAACAATGGAAATGCGATAGAGAGAGAGCTGACATTCAATGATGCTTTGGCATTCGAGCTCTTTATCGGGAGGGAGACAAAGGAAGCCTTGGTTGTTTCAGCATAATCCGCAAAATCTAGCAAGACCTCACCGACAATACCAGATTTCCCCAGTCCCTGCAGAAAAACCAACCCACATCTAAGTGAAACTAGCTACATAACAAATACCACGGCAAAGCCAATTCCAGAGTAAACTAATTCCCACACCGTGGACAAGATAAAATGGTATGTCCTTTCTTGAATTTTCCCCGTTTTCGGGTCTCGGGTGAACTTCACAGTTTCATGGACTGGGCTGTCCCATCTGCAGCCTCCGTCTTTGACGGCAGCCTTCTCTAATCTCACCGTCGGTTTTCCAGCGTCGCTTGGAACTACAGATAGCATCAGAGCATCGGCTCCTAACTCTGAAACCTGAAATCATATTCAACAAAATATGATCCCTTGAATCCTTTTTTCTTCTACAGAAAACCAGAGATGCTAATAATTCAATGAAACATCGATCTTCTGTCAGTGAAAATCAAACCCTTTGTCAGGTACTAGATTTCTAAATCCCAATGTCCATCTCAGAGACAAACGAAGTGAGAAAATAGGATTTTCTTGCTGAGCCAAATTTGTTGCACCCACACCTTTTAACACTGGATTCTTAAAAATCGCAACTTTAATATTTTCCCTGGTGGCGCGGTTGCTCTCTTGACATCCCAACAGGAACCCAGTTAAGCTCTGAGTCCGAGAATCACTCCAGACATAAAAGGAATTTCCAAAAAACAGCGGGACAGAGGATCGAGCAAGGTACACATTGACACACCCATTTTTCAGCAAAAATTCAAGAATGGCTCCCGCACAGGAAGCTGGATTTTGTTAGTACCTGGGTCGCATGAAACTGCAGCTTGAAGACGGCCTTGATCTTGCTCCTGTCGCTCCTCCATCTCACTGGCCGGAACATCTTGTCCAGAGGAACTGCAGCGAGGGTCAATGGGTCCTCATCACCGTCGGTGACCACATCGACCCAGTGACCGTTACACAGTAAATGTGTGCTAGCTCATTGCACAGATCAGCCACAGAGATGGAGACGGAGAGAGAGGGTCTGAAAAGGAACTGGCGAAGGCGTTTCTGGGGTAGACGGTTGGATGAATGGGAGTGATTGTGAGTACGCGCAGTGGATCTGATGCGTGAAGCTCTCTTCTTTCTGTTAAAGGTTGTCTTGTGGCCTGGCGCTGTGTTAACAGCTCCTGCAAGGAAGTGACACTTCCTGTACTTAACCTCTCTCTCTCTACTTCTTTTATCTTCTTTCCTCCCTGTCTTTTTTTTAATCACATCATCCATATTCCAAAATTTAATAAATTTTTACTAATTCAGATTGACAGTATTGGATGTTAGAACTCTCGCATTTATGATTTACAATACTCGAATTCGAGTTCATGCTTAAGGGTAAGAGGAGTTGAATAATCAATTGAAAAATTATTTACTTTTGTCATGAGAGACATTTTCTTTCTTTAGAATCAGATTTTTTTTTTTGATAAACGAGGTATCCGAGCGCCTTCCGGGCCCGACTAGCGGTGGTTGCGACACCTCCTCCTCGGGGCACACGCAATAGCCCGCAAACCACGTGTGCCGGGTAAGCCAGGCGAACCTGACGGGTTCAAGAGGGCTGAAAGCTCCCACCAACGGAGAAGTGCCCCTCCTGGGGCTTGAACTTGGGAGCTCTAGGTGAGCTCCCCAGTCCCCCACCAGTGGGGCTACCGCCCCGTTGGCCTTTAGAATCAGATTAAAATATGGAGCAGAAGCTTCTGTCTGAATAAATCAATAAGGAGAATAAAATAATAAAATTAAAAAAAAAATTCAATTAGTTGGAAAAAGTGTAATGAAATATTTTATATTTTTCCCAATAAACAACTGTAGAGATTTCTTTTATATTTTTTTTTGTGAAAAAGAGTGGTTGTATTTGTGTATTTTAATTAAGGTGTTTTGTTTCATTTTTATCAGCATGATCTACTTTGGAATATGACCCATCTGGCCCCACCTTTTGAGAAGATATCTCATACCTTTCATTATAGCAGCGAGATCATTTTCCATGGAAAACATTTTCATTTTCTGTGAAAGACGCCCATGCCCCCACACCCCCACCTTATCTTTTCTCATTTAGTCAACAAAAGAGAAAATGAAAAAAAAAATCAATGGGAATGGAGAACGTGTACAATAATGCATGGAGATGGAGATGCTCTCAGCTGACACTGAAATAATATCAAATTTCATAAATCAAGGACAAATTCAATTCAAGAAAAGAAAATGTTTGATATCGTAACACCGTTTTCGGCATGAAATTGAACAGCTTTAAATTCAATTACTATTAATGAAATTTTATTTACTATTTATTCTCTCCTTTCTTTTATTTCTTTCTAGGCGTACGTATCTCATCAAAATTAACTCCATAGTCAAATCCCTCAGCGTCGTGAAGTCAACAGATTTGTCCTAAATAAAAGATCTCTCTCGTGTCATCCAGCTGCGTTACGTTGGAAATTCATATTTTTTGCAAGGAAAATAGCCACTTGTATTGTGCACTTCCACCCCTAGCTAGCTCCCTAGGCCAGCTATGAGGTCATTAAATTTAGCTCTTATTAAAACCTCTTTTTTTTTTCTCGTGTATATTTATAGTGCTTGCACTTGAAATAATTAAAAAATAAATTACCCAATAAAGAGAAAAACAACTAAAACATACTAAAAAAGATAATAAAATATAAGTAATATTTGATACAGTTACATCGTTTCTTACCTTTAAATTAATAGATTATAAGTTCAATTTTCATAATTGAGATTTTTTATGTCCGAATAAATTGGTCTCGTTTGTAGCTAAACGATGACATAATGGTTAGCTAACTGGCTAGCTGGCCACTGGAAACATCGACAGAAACCGTTGGTTTTATGTTTGGTTGCTTGCCCAGTAGGTAAGCTGCTTGATTCGAGTTGTTATTGGTACAGAACTCTTTCCTGCAGCCTGTCTGCTCCCTGAGCTTAAGGACACGTAGGCCTACCTGGATACCAAAATTAAAAACAGCTAAAAGTAAAAAAAAAGAAAGAAAAAAGAGTGCTATATTTCTATTATTTGTTAGGATTTTTTAAATATTACAAATAATATTAATGCTAAGAAATTAGATTGGGAGCAAAAATATGATCGTATGAAATATTAGAAACGCAAATGATAGTTTATTCAAACAATAAGCCATTAATTTTACCCCATTTATTTGCCGATAAAATTTGGCCCCATTTTACGATAATGTTATAAGGAATTGTAAAATAGAATTACTCTAATTAACAATTATTATGACTGCTACTTAGATGACTATCCATCATTAGATTATTTAGCGGGTAGAGAAAATGAATATAAATCGTCCGATTTTTCTTTTTACCTTATGTCGTTAAATATGAATCGACTAATTAAGCTGGTGAATATTGTACCAACTGGGCAGTGACAAGCTCCAGCAAAACGCTACATTACCTTTTTCGGTTATTATTTGTCCTTGACCAGGTGCACAGCAGCAATTATTAAGGTAGAAATGTCAGATTTGTGTATGTATTTTGACCTTAGGTACACTCCTTGGATTCCAAATTCAATGATTTCAGGCCTGTCGATCCTTACTTTACGGTACTTTTTCGAAATGTAGTAAGACCCCACGGTGAGAATTTAATGCATTTCGTGCACTTTGATGGGTCTAAATTGTAACAAAAATTTTTAAAAAATTCACACTTTTATCCCAAAATAGAAAGTTCATTCAATTAGGGCCCTCCTACTTCCCCTCTCTTAAATTCACATCCTTGCCTGTGCCTTCTTCTCTTTTTTTTTTGGTGATTAAAAGAATGAAGGAATCAGTCGATTGGATCACTCCCATTGTATATATACATTAAGAAAGAACGACCGAAAGGATAATGGCAAAACATAAATCTATGCATTGGATTCCACCGGACATTCATGTCATTGTCATATAATCAGCACGCATTGTCGACACGTACATTATCCGGTCATAATATTCCAATTTTAAAAAATACTAACTTATTTTTTCCAGTAATAAACAAGATCACAACTAATCAAAGGAAAAAAAAAAAAAAAAGACAATAATATTGGTGTAAGGTTCGTGAATCAATTTGCCCGGTGGTCAAGTACCTATTTACTCATCTTCTGTAATATAATTGATATTTTCTCAAATCAAATATAAAAATATAAAATAATTTCTCATATAATATTAACAGAAATTACTTCCGTTCGAGATTTTAATTTGAGGATTTCTGGCATCGTTAAGCTTGTCCTTTTCTGGGGCCGATGGAATTCCCTTTCGTGCCACTAGTAAATGCAGTGGTGGCCAACGGTTAGTTTGACCGAGGCAAAGAAATAATCAATTAGGCCGGAAAATAATTAACTAGCCTTTTTAATTAGCAATTATATTTCTCTAAAATGATTCGTGATGTTATCAGCTGAGAGCGACACGCTAACCGCAAAACAATTCCCCCTTAGCCTCGTATATCGCGCAAGATTTTCTTTCTATACCTTTCACATCGAATATGCTTACTTTCTTAATGGGTCACCAACGATATCGTCAAGTATCGACAGGAACATTTGGATGGAATTTACCAAAAACAAGAAATAAATAAGCAACCCAGTGAAAATTGCAGGAGTTGTCTTTTAATTTTTTTTGCATTATAAGTTAAATTCCAATTTAGATTCAATTTTTTTAAATTAAATTTCATGAGAAATATGTTACCTTCCCATATTTGAGTATCTTATACCCTTTTTTTAATAATTGTATTTTATTGCTCAGTCCTTCCTCTTATTATATTATATTATATTATATTGTATTGTATTGTTTGAGTCACGTTTTCGATATAAGATAATATATAGTAAATATAATATTATATTATGTACACTTACTTTTGCTGGTGCCCGGAGACGAGCCCCAATCGGGTTCAGACCCACCGACAGCAGAAAGTCTCGCAGTAAGGGTCTTAGTACATTTTAATACTTATATAATAATATAAATAAATAAAATTTAGTTATATGTAAATTTATTTTTTAAAAAATAAAAAAATAATGAAATTTTATTAGTTGCTCGACCCATTAATATATGTAACACAAGCCATTTTTTCCCATTTACCAAATAATCCCATAAAAATTAAAGTCGGTATTTATTTGATAAGTAATGTCATTTAACTAAACCCTTTTTTCTCCTGTGCCAATCAATTTGCATTGCCGATTTGCAACTAAGAAGACCCTCTGGCACCTTCTACCTATATATATATATATATAATTATTAGAAACATTTATTTTTCATATAATTATTATTTTATTCATGTGAATAAATTATGGTGTACTGAGGGTACGGGGACCAACGTCTGTTTTGTGGGTTTCCTCGAACTGACCACCACCAAAGCCCAATAATTTTTGTTTGGTTAACAAACTCGTTGTTTTTAATTTAAATATCCGAACTAATTACGTCAAAATTATATTTACTATATTTTGGTTCAACAAATCATGTCGGGATGACATAATTGTCCACAAAATAACCCATCATTAATTAACGGCAAATTCTTTGATAAACGTAACTCATTATGTGATATTAAAAGTACCAATTAAATTATAGCGAAGAATAAACTTGTTCTAGTCGCTTAAGTAATTACAAAATCATCACTAAGTAGAGAAATTATATTGGTATTTTTCTACCAAATTAATGAAAGTAGAATCATCTAAAATTTTTAATCAATAGTCAAGATTCCTTTACATCCAATAATATCTCATCTTTGCCAATATACACACAAAAAAATATATAAATTTGGTAGCCTAACCACCAATATTAGCTCAAGTAGATAGGACGTGCATATAATTTATGAGAAAATTCAAGAGGTCAGAGGTTCGAATACCTCCTTGAGCATGCAGCCCTTAGTGAGGCCAATAAACTCTTTGTTATAAAAAAAAATGGTAACCTAAAGTTGACTAAATATGTCAATATCAGGGAATGAATGACACAAGATTTCGATTCATAATTTAGAGATTGTGAGTTCGATCATCACCATGATAATTAAGTTGTGCACGTGTCTCCCTTATCACCAGAAAAACATCCCTTCTTCCTAAATTTGAATTCAAAACTTGGAGCTGCTTCATTTATTGTTCGACCCGAGTGAGGGGGACACAAGCAGTGACACTTATTGGGAAGATCAGGAAGAACAAAGCAGTACGTTCGTTACCCTTTCGTCTCGGGGAGAATTAATAAAGAAATAAAACTAAATCAGTTCTTGGTCTAAGAGGGAGTCGATGGCCGGAGAAGACAGAAAATTCGATGAGAAGGGTCCGGCTTTGATGCACTTTTGCAGCACACAGCCCCTTTGCTTGGCTTTAAAGACGCCCATGTGACTGTGAGGAGCTTCAGTTCCCTGCTCAACCGCAGCTCAGCTTCACCATAGATTAATGCATCAATTTATTTTAAAAAAAACAATAATTCATAAATAAATTCGAATAGGAACTTTTGCCTGTTTACAGGAACTTACGTACAAGGACATTATGGGTTAGGAGAGTCATGTCACTCTCCACTTTTAGTCGGAAGGTAATGATGTTGATTCTCATTCGTAGGATTTTTACTGTATATCCAATCTGTAATTTCCTATTGTTGACGTTTAATTTAATTCGTGGTTAGATGGCTCGATTGATTTAATTCTTAATTTGTCCCGTGTAATGGTATTATTATATGACAATGTTTATATGGTGATTTCAACGATAAAATTCAATTATTTTAAAGATTTTTTAAATAAAAATATAAAGAAGCAACATAATAATAATTGAATTTAAATAATTTATATTATCATATAAGTATTGTGACGTGATAATATTATTATATATACAAGACTTGCTCCATTTAAGGAAGGGATGAGACAGCGACAGAGGAACAGGGGTCCACTGCTCAAATCTAAGCTAATCTGGCTTGAGGAACACAAAAGGTGTTCGGTTGATCGGATGATAACAGTAGAGTAGATCGAGTCGTCTCCTTCAAAGCAACTCCTCAGTCACCCCCCTTGGAAGGGAACGAGACACGTGCTCGTTTGCATGGGTCGGACCACGTGCCCAGATAAGAATTACAATTAGACTGATCAATGATTATTCAAATCATTAAATTAGAAAGAGAAGTGGAATTGGAACACGAAAACAATAAGAAATTGAGGCCATGGTTTGGCCAGACAAGGGTGGCCGTGTCGAATTCATGCAATTGCTCGATTGGCCTGCTTGGCCAAGCGGATGCATGATGATCCATGATGGGACCTCCCCCTGGTCAACCTCGAGAGCCCACCACGAGTGAGGATTAGGGGCTGCCTCTCTGTCCTCGTGGAGATGGGAGACAGAAACCCTTTCAGGACATCCATTTCCATGTGTGATCCAGAGCTTGCTACTATCTTATCCTATGAATTTAGTACAAGATAGATAAGTGGGGTACAAAAATTTTATTGATAAGAATCAAATCTAGAATTTGATGTTGTAAGTATTGCTGCACTGATCGCTTTATGCATTATTTTTCATTTATGTAACGGATCATAAAATGAGTCCAAAATGGTTTATTTGTATAATCAGTTTGGATGTAACATGAAATAACCTAATAAAATTTGAAAGTGCATTTTGATATGATCACAGCCAAAACTAGAAAAACGTAAATGTCCCCTTTGATCAGACAATTAAGGGATGTTGTGATTTTCGGATCAGTCCATTTTTCCAACCAAATTCTCTGTTAAAAAAAAAAACCTACATTCATCTGACCTATGATTAACTTAGAGAAAGCATCCATGCATAAATAGATATCTATTTCATGTAAATAAGATCTCGAATTAAATATTTTAAATAAAAATTTATGATCAGAACTACTTTTTTTTTAATGGATTGATGCAATCAATATACAAATTAATCATGTGCCATTAAATTTCTAAATTACACAAGAAAAACTATCCTCATTACCCATTTCAATACATAATTTCTTGTACATTTTTTTTTTCATTGGAGCACTGACAAGGACCCATAATCCACTCACTGGCTGTGATGATTTCCCACTTTAGAAAATTTTGATGGCATATAATTAGTGAAGCCCACATTCACAACATCGTGTCCTTTGGATGAGAAGGTTTGTTAGCCATCAAACAATGTAGAGGATTTACCTTTTCAGTTTACTATAAAATGTCATGATCATTATTATTAGGCTATGATGCCCTTAACCTAATGTGAAAGTTATTTCTCGATTTTATCCGTTTCTCGCCTAACTCTGTTATATCAGGACAAGTGATTGAATCGCGAACCTCTTGATCACAGGTCGAGAACGATACTGACTGCACCGATCCTCTTTCTGGAGTGAACAACCTTTCTTCACATGACAATGATTCCCCAACATGTGTACTGGTCTCAATTTATCACTTTGCCTTATCTTTCTCTGCAGCTTGTGGATGAAAAGACAATGAGAGCCATTCATCAAAGTGTACATCACACCCTAAATATCTAAAGATGCCATTGATTTCAGAGAGCTCACGGAAATAAAGAAAAGAAGAGAAAAAAAAGAAAAGAGAAGAAGAGAAAAGGAAAAGCTGAGAAAGGAGAGAAGTAAATGATGAGAACCCAACACGAACAAGACAGCACACAGAACACCCATGACAGGTACCAGAAAGTGCTGGAGCAGAGGGTACCGATGTAGACCCCATCCCCGAACAAACACGCCCTCGGAAAATCGAACCCTCTTCACCCCATGATTTATCAACTACATTACTCGTTGGTAAATGGTAGCACCAAATCTCTCTTATATGTCGAGACTTACACTCTTTGCTGTGAATGCTGAGCACTTGTTTTTTGCTTTCCATG
This sequence comes from Lagerstroemia speciosa, assembly GCA_037672795.1. Taxonomy (NCBI): domain Eukaryota; kingdom Viridiplantae; phylum Streptophyta; class Magnoliopsida; order Myrtales; family Lythraceae; genus Lagerstroemia; species Lagerstroemia speciosa. Next base: position 3,662,103 of record CM075298.1, on the reverse strand, counting down.
GTTGAGGTTTGCCACACTTTCGCTTCTTATGGAAAAGAGGAAATGGGGTCAAGTAAGCAGGGAACGACATAAGAGGCGAATCAGAACAAGTTAAACAAAAGATGTTGCCACCTTGGCCCGTCTAGGAAAAGGAAGAAATGAAAAGAAGAAAGAAAATCACGTGCCAGACAGCCAAGAAGCCTCTAGGCAGTCGTGTGATGATGGGCATCCTACTTTGCAGTGGCTTCATCATTCGATTTCTTTGGGAAAGACTTGCCTCCAGATGGACTAATTCAGTTGTCGTGTCGGTGGAACGTATAGATCCTACGGATTACCTGCAGATTTCAGAAAAAAAAAAAAAAGGTCGAAAATCTTGTTTATGTAATGGCATTGTTATATGCAGTCCATCAGATCTCATTGGTGCTGAGATCGAGGAACCGAATACTCCATCCTTAACGCTCTGTGGCCCACAACAACATTCTCGAGCATTTGTCTTGTGATGGAACGAGATTACTGTCTAGAATCGAGATGCATCGAAACATTAGGTTTCAAAAAACATTTCGACTTCTTTTTAAGCTGGGAGGGGAAGCAAGCAAACTTATTTTGAGCTTGTAAGCAGTAGTGGGCCAAGGCCTAAGCGATTCCTCAGAGCAAGCAACATTAATACATAGATTCCAGCCCGGCCTGTTCTTTCTGTTGATGTCTGCTGCCGACATTGGCACCTTGCTATCATCCACAAGAGAGAGTTAACTGTCGGACCGACTCTCGAACATGTCGCCGATCAACACTCATTAGTCGTCCAATGATTTCCCTGTCACTAAGCTAATCCTTTGATGTTCATGCCGTGAACCGAGAAGGTAAGGCAAATCCATCTGCTGAATAAGCGGATGAGGTTGAGGACAGCATTTCCATTTCCATTTTTCTGCCATTTTGTTTGATCAAGTCTCATCTACGTACACAGGAGAAATTTTTGAATGGTATCTTATTGGTGACAAGGTCAAGTACTAATCCCAAAGTTCAATGAACCAAGAACCAAAAAACGAGCTGGAAATTGGTTTGAAGGCCGGCTCGTGAACAGACCCTCTAGCGCATGGCAGTTGGCAATGAATTTGCATGCCTAGAGTATTGACAACTGAAGTATACACGATATTGGTATTGGTTATATCGATCAGGTTGACTTTAATATTTTCCAAATTATTGGAGCATGCATGTTCGATTCGATTCAGTAAGTAATAACATGGATGGGATTAACAAGGGGGTTTTCTCACATGAGACGTTTTCTTTAGTAACATCAATAAGAAATCCAAACACGAACAAACGTTTGCTGTTGTTAATCGATCACATCCAAGTCGTTTGACCATCATTAATAAGCTGAAAAAGAAATTTATTGATTTCAAATCGATAATATACCACTGTGTTAAATCTTTTTTTTAAAGAGAAAAGTACAAGTTTCTACTAAGTATATTTAATTATTTATATAGAAACTTCCTAAACCAATGAATAATCCCTTTGACGAGTCCTCCATGTAATGAGCATTTTAGACAACAGTGCATGAAGTGATGTTTCTAATTAATTAGTTTCAATCATTTAAAGATTTTTTGACAAAACTTAAAAATAAAAAACAACCTAGCAATAATTAAATTATATAAATTTATAATACTATATAGATACTATCACTTAATATGCTCTTGTAAAGAAGACTTTCTCCTTCGACTGATGCTGGATCGTTAATAATCTCTCGAAAGAGACATGGGGAAAAGTAGACATTTGTCTTTGTCTCCCAATCTAATATAGTAAATGTGATCCTTTTAAAAGATCGGTCAAATAGAAAATTTGACTTGGGAAATGCAATTTATCCAAGAGCCACATTCCATCTTTGATTAAGAGCTCAATAATGTCATTTTCAATCTCATATTAAAAAGTTCCAGTTTTAGTCTAATAAGTCACCCTCAATCCGAATTCTAAGGCTAGTGAATTCTTTTTCATTCTTGGAACTTAGAGTTAAAACATTATTTAAATGAAAGAAAACATCGAATAATCTTAACAAACTCACATTACACCGAAAACGTCTTCCTTTAAAAACACAACAAAACATACTTTCAACACATCTAATTTTGTCATTGATTAAAGAAAGTTTATCCTACAGTGTGAACTCAAATAGATACCATTGACAATCCAGCAAAAAGAAAAATGCTGTCAAGTCATTAATTAGTTGGGGTTGGCCCTTCATTAAGCCGGCCGCCACCGGATCACGCAAGCCGGCCAACTGAGAGCTCTACTCATCATTTCGTTTTCCGGCACAATTTCAGGTTGAAACTGAATCAATCCACTAGGAAATAAATTAATTCCAAATATAGATTTTTTTAAAATTAATGTGGGTCGAACAAGCAATCTTATTAAGGGTGAAATGATGTAACAAAAGCCTTGATTTGATAATCAATATTTCAACAAGAAATTCTTAGAAGATCCTACATCGTACCCATCTCGAGAAAATCTCAATTAAATGGTAACAAATGAGTAAATGGGATGTCAATCACCCGAATAGTTATCATATTATTACTAATATTAGAGTAATTTAATTAATGATTTCATTAATTTCATACCACGTTATTATAAAATAATTTCATTTAAAAGTTTTTTAGTATTTCAATTCACAAATTGCCCGTCCTACCTATATATAAAACCCCAAGAAGCAAAAGAAAAAGAACACATCAAAGTCACGTAAAATCACAAATATTCCATTAACACTCAACAAAAGACTTCCGCGGTGGACAGTTCACTGAACCGATACATCACCATGAGGCTGCCGGGGGCATACTCGGGACTAGTTCGGGGCAGCGTATCAGCGAAGACCGGCCCTCACTCTCTGCCATTGGCCAGGATCAAGAAGATCATGAAGCGCTCGACCGCCGGCGGTAATGATGAGGAGGTGAAGATGGTGAGCGTGGAAGCCCCGATCGTGTTCTCGAAGGCGTGCGAGCTGTTCATCGAGGAGCTTACGAGGAGATCTTGGATGGTGGCTGTTCAGGGGAAGCGGAGGACCCTCCACAGGGACGACGTCGCCTCCGCTGTCGTGGCCACTGATTTGTTCGACTTCCTGGTCGACTTGGTCAGTGGAGGCTCCGATCGGGTCGGTGCAGATCATGGCAAAGGTGACGAAGGTAGTGATATAGCTGTGCACGGCGATCAAATTATGGACTTGACTCAATCTTGAATTAGTTGAAACGGTTAAATTACCGAATACGTGAAGTCGCTATGAAACACTGCAAATACTTTTTTCCTCGGCAGCCTCCTTAATTTACATGATGTTACAATTCCACTCCTCTATCACTTTCGACTAATTTTCAGTTCAATTCCAGCACATTTGATAAACAACAAATATGTTATCTTCCCGAGAAAAAGGGATTTGGTGCAGTTGTACGGTGGGCAGATTTGGGTTTTTCACGTAACGGACTTACAATCGCCGTGTATTTATCTGACTGCGGTTCAATCATTGTTCTACCCTCTGTCTCATGTCCATCAGCAAGTAAATGAATACGCCAGTAAACACCGCAAACTTTAAACCGTACGACACGACATTTCTAATCTTAGGCGGATTTGGTCAACCTGGCCTCGATTAGCCTATTTTTCATGGAACAACTTAGTACACATGTTCCATGACAGGGGGACCTGCCCTAAGAATTCATGGTGGATTCCCCCTTCTCCACCAATTCCACCAGCTGTTTCTTTCTGCACCCTCTAACCGGCCATTGACAGATCCACAAAAGCATTGGAACCCAGCAGTTAATAACATCCTTGGAGATACCCTACTTAAGGAAAAGGTCCAAGGCTGGGTTCACCATTGAAATCACTGTCTAGATTTCATTCGAAGGAAGAGAGGAGGGAATCGATCGGTCGAGAAGATCAGCAAAAATGCCGTTCGGGAGCACGGAGAAATGCAAGGCTTGTGAGAAGACCGTCCATTTTGCAGAGTCAGTTTCCGCCGATGGAGTTCCATATCACAAGACCTGCTTCAGGTGCAGCCATTGCAATGGACTTCTTGCAGTACGTTTCTCTCTTTATCACTGTTCGACTCGCCTTGGAAGCTCATCCGGTTTTCCACCGGAAAGAGCTTATGGAATTCTTCTCCTTTAGTTTTGGCTCCTTGTTCCTCTTGTGGAATAGTTTCTGGGTTTAGGAATTCACGGGCTTCGATTGTTGATTTCTCGTTTGGGGTCTCTGAAAATCGTATCTGCAGATGAGCAATTATTCTCAAATCGATGGAGCCTTGTACTGCAAGCCCCACTTTGAGCAGCTCGTCAAGGAGAGAGGTCTCACCAACAAGCTCAACACATGTAGGTTTCTCTTTCTTCTACCATCTCCTTTTCAGAAGCTTCATAGCCTATGGGACTAAAACTCCCAGGATTTGGTCTGAAATTCTCCTGACATTTTTTCCATTTCTCGTACCAGCCGCAAAATCTTCGGACAGACCAAATGGGCTGGTAAGATGATCCCGTCCCCTCCAGAATCAACCTTTCTTGCCTGTCTTCTGTGTACGGTCATCGACTTAATAAACATTTTTGTGTATTAAATTGCAGACTAGAGCCCCTAGCAAGCTCTCCCACTTATTTTCCGGGACACAAGACAAGTGCGCCCTCTGCCACAAAACAGCATACCCACTGGAAAAGGTTAGCTTACATCTTTGCTCGATGATTCCTTTGGGCAAACCGGTTTCTGGTTTCGTCGCCCATTGTACTTAGAAGGGAGAGTTCTGATTCTGCTGCAGTTGACGGTGGAGGGACAGTCGTACCACAAGTCGTGCTTCAGGTGCTCCCATGGAGGCTGCTTCCTGACTCCATCATCGTACGCTGCTCTGGACGGCATTCTGTACTGCAAGCCCCACTTCGCACAGCTCTTCAAGGAGAAGGGCAGCTACAACCACCTCATCAAGACTGCCTCCATGAAGAAGAGTGCGGCGGCTGAAGCGGCCATCGCCACCCTGGCTCCCAGCACGAACTGAAGATGGATGGAGCAGGATCGTCCCCAATGAAAACTTGGCCAATTCTTGTGATACTTCAAAACAAAATTCCTATCCACTACTGTCTTCAAATAAATTGGGAGCCCGATGACTCAAGTCTAATCTATACACTGATGAGGAAGCACTGATTTTACACATCCCATTTGCAAGATGTATGTGACAATCTGCCCATTCTGGGACAATAAGCTAAACCACCCTGAGCATTACCTCGCAATGCATGACCCATCTTTGCTCGAAAGCTTCAACGAGTGAGTGTTATTCTAGTAAAAAGATCAACCCGGGCCAGCAAGTGAAGGCGTTGGGATTGATGTGGAGGAGGAAGAAGGGCAGAAGGTTACTTTAGATAGAACTTCTATCTATCAATATGTATGGTCTTGGACCATTAATAATGATTTTTCTTTAGAATTCGGTTACTTAATCGATCCACTTACTTCTATTATGTTAATATTAATTACTACCGTTGGAATTTTTGTTCTTTTTTATAGTGATAATTATATGTCTCATGATCAAGGATATTTGAGATTTTTTGCTTATCTGAGTTTTTTCAATACTTCAATGTTGGGATTAGTTACTAGTTCTAATTTGAAATTTTCGGGATCAATGATTGGACCATGCAAATTAAAAATACCCTTTCTTGGATAAAGAAAGAGATTACTCGATCTATTTCCGTATCGCTGATGATATATATCATAACTCACGAATTTTACTCTGATAAAGAATCTTCAACTTGCTACTTTCGAATCCAAGTGCTCTCACAAAGAAATCCTCAATGCTCCAACACTGTCTGCAGTGTCAATCTGATGCCCTTAGCATAAAGATAAATGTCCTTGAATCCACAGTACTTATTTCCATGGCCCCGAAGTAAAAGTTTGCACATGTTTGCCATGCAGGCCGGTAGATAATAAAAAATGCTTCTTTAAGTGGTGGCTTACTGGTTTACAAAATGCTTTAAATTGGTATTCGATCTAACGGGTCGACCAAAAACATTAACCTGTATATTGGATAAACCCAAATGCTAACACTGGCAGCTAAATGGCTTTATTAGTTAATGGTTTTAAAGTAAATTTCTTTGAAGTTTCAACTCTTGAGGAAGATGCAGATGTAGATAAGACGTCCAATTTTTTATATATATATATTACGTATTGACTAAAGCAAGTATGTGGTCTTTAAATATATTAGACGAAGCATTTTCATTTAGATCAACTGCATCCTCTTCCTAGCTATTACCCCTCCACAAATATATTATTCTCTAGCCTCTACACCTGCATCGGGTAGAGAATGATCGCATTAGCCAAAGCCATTCGAGCTTTAATCGAGCTCTGGGTGTTGTATTTTAAAGTATGTTGCTCGTGTGGCTCAAGTTGAGATAACTGCACTCATAATTGCCCGCACCATATCGAACAGGGAAAACACGAATAACTGTTCCGTTTAGATGGAATCACAACATTATCAGAAGGTACCTTCTGCGAAGTTACTGTGAAATCTCTTAAGAGTTCATCCCACCCACAGAGAGAGAGAGGAGGGATCAGGGCCCAGGGATTTGTTAAGACTTTTAAAAGGAGAAGCTTTCACTTGAAGAAGAAAAAAATAGGGGAGCAGTTGGACAGATCTTGACAACGATATGGGTAAGAGCTTACCTTTCTGAGTTATCAATGGCGGGTGTCTCCCCAGGCTCTTTTGCTCATCAGCAGCTCCCAACCCCTTCTCCCTTCTCCTTCTCGGTCGCCACCACAAGGTGGAGCACGAGACCTCCAATCCACCTCTCTGCTCTGTTTCTCAGGTTGTTCGCACTTGTCCTCTCATTCATCTCCGCCTTGTCGCTTGCAAACCCACCGAAGAGCAAAGGCCAGAGGAGTTTAAGCTTCAATGAGTACCCGGAGTTATTGTAAGCCAGGTTTTTTACTTGGTTCTGGAAATCTGTTCTCTACAGAGAATTCGGAAAAGAAGTTTCAAATAATTCGTATATTTTCCTCGTTTGGGAAAAAGTTTCAATATGAACAATCAGTGATTTTCTCCCACTTGATAATCTAACAGCCCTCTTTTCTCCTTGGAAATGAAAGTAGAAAAGTGAATAACTCTTCATTCTGCTCATTTATGATGTCTACAGACCCAGGATTATATTTTGATCATGAGAATCTTTTGATGAGCTTCTTTTTCTTCTTCTACATTTTTTTAGGTATTGCTTCATAGTGAGCATTGTGGCTTTCATTTACTGCACTTTTCAGCTCTTCAAAGGTGTCTGCGACATTTCCTATAGAGGCATACTAATCTCAGACAAGATCTCCGACTACATCAGCTTCATTCTGGACCAGGAAAGTGATATAACCACAAAAATTCAGATATACTTTCTAAGTGATAGTATGCTTAGGAATGACTAGTGTTCATAAATCAATGCAGGTGGTGGCTTACCTTCTTGTATCAAGTTCTTCAGTAGGTATAGAGGCAATTCGACAGGCTGAGAAAGCTTCACCTCTTTGGAAAGCTGCAATCATATCTGTTAGCATGTCTTTTGCAATTTTCTTAGCAATAGCAACATGTGCTCTGCTTTCAGGCTACAAGCTCTGTAAAAGAATAATATGGTGATCTTGCATGCTTCATTCATGCCTGGCTCCTCGAGCAAAATCTCAAAGATGGACATTAAAAGCATGAAAATGATCAAAGGGCCGTATTTTGTAGAATATCAAACTAGAAAGTGAAGATCTTGACATTAAATAGATAGAACTAGAATCATTTATCATCATATATCACATGATCTGTTTGTGTTTATCTCGTAGCACACAAGACTATTGATCAGAATGAATTCGTTGAGAATAGACTAAAGTGGAGGTTCAGAGATGGATGTAATTATCACACAACATCGTGATATAACCCTAAATAGTAATGGTATTACAATTAACATAACTTTGAAGTTGCCTTCTTGATTTTTCACACCTTCAAATATAAGTTATGCCATGCAAAAAGCAGAAAATATATCACCTCCTAGCCTCCTAAGTATTTCCTTCCTCCCCTCTCACTACAAGCTTTCCTTCAACAAATTCACAAGCAGGGATCACAAGTCCAAGCTGCTTCTGCATTTTCTTCATAACAAACACTTCAGACTCTTCACACAAAGAGACCACAATCCCCTTCCTCCCAAGCCTCCCAGTTCGACCAGCCCGATGAGCATAATGAACCGAGTCCGTGGGCAAGTCCAAATTAACCACAAGGTCGCATTCCGCCACATCTAAGCCCCTCGCAGAGAGCTCATTTGTCACTAGAACTCGAACTTCTCCACTCTTGAACTTCTTCAGGGTCGTAGACCTTGCGAGCTTCCCCAGGTCTCCATGAAGCTCGAAAGCACTGATTCCTCTAGCCTCAAGCTTAAAGACAGCATCTTTTAGCTGTTTTGTGTTGTTCATGAAGGCTATAACAGACTTGGCATCAAGAGCATGGATGCATCTTCTTAATGCGTCAACTTTGTGTTGAAGCTTAGAGATGCAATAGTAGTGTTTCAGAGATGGAGGAAGACTCACTGTCGGGGCCTGCTCCTGGGAGCTTGAGGATTCACTTGAACGAACAGTGGGGCTTGAGATATTAACAGGCCCAGAGGGGGTTGCTGATTCAAGCGGGATGATCTTCTGAACCTGGACCAGAAGCGGGTTGTTGCCCCAGCTCCGAGCAGCCCTTATCACCGAGAAAGGAACAGTGGCAGAGACCATAATCGTCCGGCGTTCAGTTCGCTTCTCTAGTGTGCCTTTTAATCCTCCTCGTGCATCCTGGCCAAGGCCCGATCTCCTTCCCACATGTTCCAATATCCTATGCATGTCTTCACGGAAGTTGAATGAAAGAAGCTCATCCACCTCATCTAAGACCAAGAAACGACAGTTGTGAGTACGGAGCTTCCCTGCTGCACTGATCTCAGCAATCCGCCCAGGTGTCCCCACCACAATGGATGGTTTATTTTTCTTAAGGGCCTCCTCTTGCCTCAAGCGATTTGCTCCACCCACAAGTTGCTGAACCGCTCTCTTTTCCGCTGGCCCCAGCAGCTTCTCCACCTCCCTCACAATCTGCATTCCCAGCTCCCTAGAAGGTGCCACAATAACTGCTTCAATTTCCGTCTTCTTCCGACGTTCACCACTATTTTCGGGAGACTCCTCCCCCAAGGGACCCACTACAGATAATATGGGCAGCAGATAAGCTAGTGTCTTTCCCGACCCCGTGTAAGACTGTATAACAACATCATGGTTCTTAAGGATCGTGGGAATTGCAGCAGATTGAACATCGGTTGGAACCTTAAACCCTTCAAGCTCCAATCTCTGTAATACCAAAGGGGGCAATCCAAGCTCTGAGAATGACTGGGCTGCGAATGGAGCTGCTTCAAATTCAAGTGATCCTTTAGTTGCAACAGCCTTGCTCTTACTGCTTCTTACTGGCTTCACTCCATCCGCGGGTGGCTTGATAGAGGAAAAATCTTGCTTAGATTTAAGTCCCTTGCTGCTATTTTTCTCAAGTTCGCTCTTGAAACCTAGACTTGCAAGAGTGAGGGGCCCATGGTCAGATTCAACATGACTCAGCGAAAATGCTCTTCTGTGAAGTAAAGCTATCCTCGAGAGAAAGGGTGTCTTTTGAAAAGCCCATGATGGGAGCAGAAACCGGGTGGAGACTAGTGCATACATCTAGAATGATGTAAGGCAAAAAGGAACTGCTTGTTCTGCTGATGCTCTCTAAACAAGTGAGGCCTATTCACCCTGAACTGTCATTCTGAAGGCATGAAGCAAAAACACCACAAATGAGTTTTGAAGCCAATAGACACTTATCGCTTATATCAGAAGATAGATTTGTGTCAAGAAAGAAAGTATAAGTGCTGATAAACAAGAGAAAGAAAATGAACCGAGATGAGAAGGAAGCTGCTGACAGCTAGGCATGGTACTGGCATACAATGACAGATGCCAAAGTTGTAGCCCAAACATGTGCTTTGAATCCATAAATGACTGTAATCAGATATAGTTTGAGATAACCAAAAAACTCCAGTTTAGTTTCTAACTCTTAAAGCAGTCAATGCCCTCATCCTGGAAAAACTCTTAGGTATGGCAGCAAATTATATCACGCCAAACAATAATCTAACATTGAATTTCAACGGGCGCTTAACTGAACAGAATAGGTCTTTTCAAGAATGATTCTCTTGGTCATTTTATCGAGCAGGTGAATGGCATGTCCATAGAGCTACTACTAAACAAAAGCCACAAAGGAGTGAACTTTAAACTAATTTCGGCACCGAGCTAATTACCCTTTGCAGATATACTAACGTTGGTTGCAAAAAGCAGATTCTCTAGTGGGCTTCGAAGCAATTGAGGTCTTATCAAATGTATCAAGAAACATCGAACCCTTGACCGTGGGAAATGAAGCTACAGTCATACCATTAAGATACAGACATCAAAATCAATTTTTGCCGAAAGAGGAAGAGGGATACAAACCCAGAATTCTCCGTTGTTGGTTTGTTCACTCAGTTCAGGTACCCCTCAGCGGCAGCTCATTTGCCCAGTGGGACTGGGGAAGAAAATATTAATAATGAAATAGATAGCAGAAATTGGAGCTAAATAAACGGCGTCGTCGGTTCTCCAAACCGCAATAGTATTTCATCTTGGGACAATTACGCAATGGCCCCTGAACTATGGGCATGTAACACGGTTGGATTTTCAGTTTGGATCCTATAAGTCAAAAATTGAGATTAATTAAACCTTAATCAGGATTAGTTCAAATAGATCAAATATGCGTACACCTAAGTTTACGATATCATAGATTTGATTGTACTTTTATCCACGTCACCATTAACGGACCATCCACACATAAATTTACATATGAATTTACCTAAATTCAAGAATTCAATGTATTGTTCCATTTACTCCAAAAATTTTACATTGCAAACAAGTTCTTTTTTATTATTTTAGTTCTATACCATATCATGTATCTTTCCTCTTCCACTATAAAAAGAACTCGTGACCTAAGGTAAAAATAAGAGATAAAAAGAAATAAAGGAGAATGTAAGTCCGAGAATCCAGCCTCATCCACATCCTGATGTTGAATCCCAAGGTTTTAGGTTATATAGAGTTTAAAGACCGATGCCCGAAAAGCGGACACTAATTTGCGTTGACTGATTGACTTGACTTCAATAGGGAATACATCCCATCAGTCGCTCTCCTGTTTACGTCAGTTGAGACTTCTTCGTTACATTATGTCGACCTGTTTAAGTTGTAACTTTTCTTTTGCTGGGAGTGGATACAGCCCACGTGACGTTTTCTACATGTCCCATGGCCTATCTTGTCTAGGGTGGCTGTAAAATTAGGTCCATGTTAGGTGTTTTTTATTTAGAAAAATAAGAAGGTAATAGTAATGACGAGCGATCTAGTTATCTCGTTAGATAACATACGGATTTTTACATTAAATTATGAAAATATTAGACAAACTGAATAATTAATACTAGTACTAGTTTACGAACACAACATTATTAGAGATCTTGTATAATTTAAAAACTTACTGTCTGTTAACGTATGAGTTTAAGAATTCTTTTTAATGATATTGCTCAAAATAAGATTCAAACTTCTAATTTTTATATTATCAAGTTATATAAGAGTGAATTGTATACTATTACCAAGAGGGGTTGGACCGAGTGGTAAGCAGCTCGGTGCCGCTTAAGGAGGTTTCGAGTTCGAGACCTTACGTACGCAGACACCCCTCTTGGGAGCCTCACCCGCCATTGCCAGGCGTGCGACCCGGGGCGACCAACGGATTAGTCAAGTATGGTTGGCTGAAAGATGTCATCTCACCGCTGGTGGGACCTGCTTGGATACCGTGGCTGGTGACAAAAAAAAAATTGTATACTATTAGATCACTACTCGTGATCAACTTAATTAAATGACTCCATTGCCGAGAAAATGGGGGCAGCACAGGTGTCTGTGACTGTGTCACGAGCCTCGCTTCAGAGCAAGGACATCCATCTTTACTTCTTTCCCCTTTCTTTCTTCATTTATGTTCTTCTTCGCCAGTCTCAGCAACTCAAAGTCGTCTTTGATCTCAGATCATGAAACCACATCACCACCACAGAGCCACCATGTTCATCATCGACGACAAACCCCCACTCTTCACGGTGGAGCTCACGGTCGTCTCAGCCGATGGCCTAGACGCTGCCGCTGCCCCCATCTCCTGCTCTCCATTCCCGAGACGCCGCCACCTCAGGCCATTCGCCTCCATCACGATGGCCCCGCCGGAGCTACGGGAGCGCCAGCATAACGGCCCCTCGGTTGAGGAGTACATGACCGAAGTGGACCTCCAAGGAGGTGAGAACCCCGCCTGGGGAGACGAGTTCCGCATACCCGTCGGTTCCGATTTCTTCGCCAACCCCTGCTCCTGCCTCTACCTCTGCGTGTACGACTTGAGGAGCAGCGCCGGGTGCCGGAGGTTGCTCGGCTGGTGTCAGATTGCGGCGGGCGACTTCTGGACTCCGCCGCCGGGGGCGGTGAGGCAGCTCAGCTACAGGCTGAGGGGGAGGGACGGAACGCGAGGGAGCGGCGTCGTGAATGTCGCCGTGGGCGTCGAGCACAGGATTTTTTCCGCGATGAGGGTGGAAGAGCCATCTGGAGCCGACACGTGTGGGAGAGTGATTGGCTTGCCAGTTGGGCTGACCCAGCGACCATCCCCAGTATTCAGATGATGTGTCAGGATACACGTGCTGACAGGTAGAAGTCTTGGCAGTCCGCTAGTCAGAAAGTCATTATCTTTATCCGATAAAAAAAAAAGTCATTATCTTTAGGAGAATTTTGGAGATGAGATTTCGCTTTTCCTTTTTTGGTTCTCTCACGTTGAGCTGACAAGTGTAACGTGAGGTGTGGGATTCGATTAGAAAGCTGGACAGGTATCTACAGTTTCCTTTTGGTATGGCAATTGGCTACCCGTCGGCCCTCTAGCCTCCTTTTGCACTCGAGGGCAAGCCTGCCTCCCAACTATCCCAGCTGATGCCACAATAGGGTCTATTTTCAAACAGGGCAGATGGCGCTGGCCACGGAGTGCTGACCCTCAGGCACCTACGATTATTTAGCTGGCATCCTCCACTCCCATAGGAAACTAGGGTGAAGTCATATGGACCCTCGGCTCGGGACGTTTCTCCACCCACGGTGTATATAAGCAAATACGAGGGCCTATTGTCCAACTGCCATGGACAAAAGGAATCTGGTTCTCTGGCAACATTCCAAGGGCGTCATTGATTAGTTGGCTGGCATGGCTCCATAGGCTTACTATAAAGGAGCGTCTCAAGAAGTAGAATGTCCAGATAACGTCAGACTTGTGCCGGAAAGTCGGAATCATCTATTCTTCTCTTGCATTTCCACAGGGAGAATATGGCAGGTCACCCTGGCCAGATTGGGATTCCACCATGACCCAGTGAACTGGGAAACCGAATGTAGGTGGCTGCTTAAGCAACGGGGGAAGTCGATTGATTCTGTGGCCTGCCGACTTCTGTGGACTCAGTACATGTACACAATCTGGATGGAACGAAACAAGCGAATCTTTGATCACAAGTCTGGGACCGACGAGGAGTTATTGCATATCATCGTTGACACGGTTAAGTTCAAAATCTCCACCCTACCCCAGCTGGAAAATCGGCTCCGTGGCGCTCGGGCAGCATTTTTGTTAGAACCTTTTTGTACATAAGCTAGTCTTGTGGTTCACCACATGTACAAAATTTTATCATAGTTGAATGAAATTATCCCACCATTCCAAAAAAAAAATTTAGATTATAAGATTTTGACTGATTTAATAAATTCAAGCGGATGTCAAAAATCATATTTTGTTCATTCCTAAAATTTGAGAAGAATGGATACATGCAGTCAATGCCGTTTAGCAAACGTCTTATTTTTTCATGCTCTCTTCACTAAATCGTCAATTTTAATGGTTCATTCTTACTTGCTCATGATGTCCGTTGCAAATTTTTCTAACCCTATTTACACGGTCCACCGGTGTCATCAGCTCAGCTGCATATTGTTGTTGCTGTGTTGTGCTTTTCTTCTCTGGTGGCCATGATGTTACCACCAATTGTAATTGACAAAGAAGGGTATCGATAGAAGTCGAAGACTAGCAAGATGGCGAAAATAACCGGAGACGTGATAGACACGGCAATATTTTCGTTGTTCTTCAAGGGCCACATAAGCGGACCTGCTTCCTTGGACACGAAATAAAATGAACCAAGTAATCATCAATGTAAAAGTCAATAGTCGAAGTCAAACCCTGGACACACACGAGGAGCCGCATGTATAGAGAATACTCTCTTCTGTGTGCACCACTTAATATCCAAAACTCTAACGATATCATTTCTTGAAACTGAAGAACAAGTTGTCATTCCCATCTAATGGAAGGAAATTCGGGCTATTGGAACATGAAACTACAAGACAATAGAATGGGGTTCCAGTGGGGAAACACAGACGCAACGGTGTTGCTAAGTGGGAGTGCGCAAGTGATGTCAGTCCATTGAACAGTCTCTAACAAGCACTAACTAAAACCTGTATGGGTTAGGCCAGACAGTGACATGCCCAATACCAACAGACAGAAGATAGAAAAGGAGGAAATATTTAGAAACAACAAAGCCATAACAAGGAGTTTATCTTCTAGAGATTCATCTCTTTCGGAGATCGAGAGGCTGGTAGAACATGAAAACTGCAAAGTGAAAAAAGCCTGGAGCCCGGAGATACAGGGTAGATTACACTAAGGCAGAGCATCACTCAATAATGATATATGTTGTGAAAAAGCAAGCAAGAGAGCCTTGCAGGTAGTAGCAGATAGGGCCAAGCCTCGTCCAAGGATAGTACACATATACAAGAAGCATCTAGGGGTAGCATAAAGTAGATACAGCAGCAAAATAAGTGATTGAAGGTGGGCAACCAGGCTGTTGACATGCCGAGAATATACATACCTCTCAGAGACCAGAGAAAAATTGATAATGTGATGATTCCTTGTGAGGCTCCTACACGTCTTCCTGGCCATGGCTGGTGGTCTTGAGGATGTTATACTTGCAGAGAGGACAAGTGGCATTCATGTGGAGCCACTTGTCTACACATTTGCAGTGAAAATGGTGGTGACAGGGGAGTTCCCTCAGCTCGACTCCGTCCTCATACGGAGAGAGGCATATGCAACACTCCTGCAATAAACATGGTCTTAACTTAGCACCGATCCGTCCATTGGAAATCAAGTTACTAATAATTTAGCTGTTAAGAGAAGCAAAAATGAAGCGTATTATAAAGGATAACTTGGTGACAAAAAACAGAATAAACTGTGTTTTAAAGCCCCCTAAAAAGGAAGAGCAACAAAGTTGAGGATGGTCACTGTTTGGAAGATTTTATAAGGGAACTTTAACATATTTCCCATTTTTGTCAAAAAATCAGAAAATATATTTAGGTTACTCTAATACTTAGCCACAAATATGAAATTAAACTTATTTTCAAGAACTTACATATCCCTTAAGCAGAATAATGAAGCTAGTCTACTCAGTACATTGTTTGCCAAAACATTGTTTTCTATGAACAACTGAATTAGAAGACAGAAAGGACTAGATTACACACAGCATCCTCATGTGACAAGTAGCGCTCACTAGGTGTATCTTTGTTATCACATTCGCTCATAATCCCGCTATGAGATCGCTGCAGATCAGAAGTATCCTTCTCGCAGGTGCCAGCACATTGAAATTTAAACTTTGGAATCTGATCTATGGCCTCTTTGGATGCTCCTTCCTGCACCAACATACAGCCAACGATGATATTGACATGTTAGATCACACAAGATTACTCATCGAGTATAATGCATGACTCCACATTCTTGAAGTTCTCCCTCCAGTGTAACTATGGCTAAACTTCCAGGAGCCTGGCTGATGTCTCAAGATGAAGTTAGAAGACATTCTCTCACAAAAGAGGCAGTATTCTTTCAAACTTAAATCCATTTTTGGCTGTCACGGAGCCATTTTATTTCTGAGTGATGCAAGATCTGAAGGAGGCCTTCACAGACTAAATTGAGAAGCTTTCTCTACACTCATTACTCTACCTAATGCTCAAGAAGTTATCTTTAACCTCCAAACCTGAAGATCATTCCATATTAGAGTTGCAGTGAAAACATTTTTTTATGCAATGATGGATGGACTGGTTCTCTGTTCTCAGCAAAAGATGGAGTTCAGTTCTCTTGAATGATAACTACTTGTTTGCAGAATAAAGTCAGAGAACAAATACTGCCAAAGCTTTCAAACTTCAAGTGAAAGCATCCTCAAGTGCACTTAACAGATCAAAAATCAATGAGGAATTTTTAGCTAATCCAGTTTCATGCTTTCTCCTTTAAGAGGATGAATGTACAGAACCAACCATTGACTTGTGGAAACAGTTATCTCAGAGACAAGATAAAAATGTGAGTTTCCTTTGCAATCAAACATCATCCACCAGCAGGGGAAGTTTAAAAGATATACCTGGTCTGTTACAGCATACAAAACCGCAATGATACAGGGAAGGCAGCAGCACACAGCAATGCCGATGACACAAGCCAGAGCAACACAAAAGACGACAAAGAACACATCGAAGCCCAAGAAGATAATGCAAAGCCTGTGCATTAAAGCAGTCAAAGCGTAAGATTTCTTTCATTTGTTCCCCTAGCTTTATTCGGTAAGCATCGTATCAGCACAAACCAGTAAAGCTGAGGAGAGTCACGAGCCAAAGATTGGCCACCCGCAGACACCCAGTAGAAGCCTATGATCCACCAAACGAATGAAAACATTGTATTTGCTGACTCCAGATGCTTTGCCACACTGCTGAAATGATGGCAACAGATATTGAACAGATCAATAATTTTTTCACATGATGGACATGTTACTGTGCAAAGCTATAAAATGCAATACTAGATAAACGATGGAATATCAGGAGATCTATTCCAAGTAGTGTCAAGTATTACATGCCAGAGCTATTCAAGAACACCGTGCAGACACTATAATTATTGCATCTTCAGTTCAGCATTAAAGGAAAAACCAGCATCGGAAAAATCTTGGAAGACTTAATGCAATATCACAATAGGAAAGTTTTTGCATCGGACAAACAGAACACCAAGAGATCTTAAATCATCAAAGGAATGAACTAAAACCCACAAATGGTTCAAAAGGTTCACCTGGTGCTTTCCTCATTCAGCTGTGCCAGGGACACGTACTCCCCGGAATCACTTCGGGAGCTCGAATTTTGCTCCTCGGAGTATGGCTCAGTCCGCGGCGAATTTGGGCGTCTATGTTGATGTCTCATCCGCCGCTGCCGTTTCCTGTACTCGGTCAAAACACAGACCATGTGCAGCACGCACTGCATCGCGTAGCCCACGATCCAAACCCTAAGAGGCATCGACGGCTTCTCCTCCCGGCTCAGCAACAAGACCGACGAGGCGACCGCGACGAAGGCGAAGTTCCAGAGCACGTCGAGGACCACAACGGGCCTCGAGTAGGCCCAGTCGCTCTGCCGCTCCTCCAGCTGCTCGGCGGCGGCCTCGCGGACGAGCATCGACGGCTCGCGCATCATACGGCGGCTGCTGGCGCGTCTCAGAAAGCGAGCCGCCTCGAGGAGGCTCTGGCCTCGGCGGATCGAGCTGCGGTTGCTGGGATTGGTTTCCTCCGGCGTTCGTGAGCCGGAAAGGAGCGGATTCTGGTCGACGGCGGCGACGTCGTCGGAGGATCGGGGAGAGGACATCTTCGAAGACGAGAGCTAAAGCTTGTGAGGTTCGGTTTGATTGGATGAGGGTGGGGAGCGCTGAGCTGCTGATGAGCTCGATGGGGGGTTCAATCCATGGGAAAGCAAGACGAATGGTTTTTTAGGGGAAGATTAATGGAATGATGGGAGTAATTAGGGGGAGATTAGAGGAAATGGCGAGATTAATTAGGGATTTGTACGATATTGGAAAGTACAGGGTGGAGATAGCAATGTGATTGGAGAGAGGAGGGGAAGAAAAGGGATCATGATCACGACATAGATACTGTCTTTCAATGTTTTCCTTTTTCTTCCAAAGAACTCCACCATTAACAATCAAAGTTTTACAAATCACGATTAAGTATTGGGTTTATCCTTCCTATTTGGAAGATAGTTTGGGCTTGATTTATTCGGGTCAGTTAATTCAAATTTTAATTAATATTTTAATTGTGATCCTTGAGGTTTTCTTTCAGGGTTTTTAAACCACAAATAAAGGTACCAAAGAGCAACAATTAGGGTTACTGTGTGACGACCAAATGCAGCAGTGAGTGACGGCTGTGGGCAGCGGATAAACAATAGAAAATTGCGAGGTGATTGAAGGAAAATTGTAGCAGAAATTCGTTCAAGCAAATAGGGGAAAAACATGGCAGTTTTTTCGGGTGCATAACGCGAGATCAAATTTCGAACGGAAGGGCAAACGAACTCTGATTGGGACAAAATTGTGACAGCAGTCTCATGAATCATGAGGCTAAGTTCTGAACGGTGGAGATCGGATTGGAAATCAATAAGTGCTATTTTCGGTCAGGTCTGTAAAGTAGTTTTTACAGTGACGAATTGTGGTGATTCAAAAGCTATTATTCTCTTGAAGAAAAACCGTGTAATTTCCATTGATATAGTGGAAAGTTGAGTTGGTCTAATGCTATGGTTTTCCTCTAGCAATTGAGTTTCCACATTAAATTTTTGGTCTCTAGTTTTGATTACTACTTTCATTATTCGATCTTATCTCGATTGCACTAGAAGGAAAATGTGTTATTCACTGCGTTATTAATTAATCTGACTCACGCTTTCCCAACCTTAAGCTCTCGATTTTGAAACTTGTAAATAAAAATAATTCACTTTAGAAAAGTTTTAACCCTTATGGACCTTCTCGGTTTGAACTGAATTAATGGAGACGATTTCATTTTGTGAATACCAATGGTTTAATAGTAAAAAACTTTCACTTTCATACGATTTGGTGTGGATGGGATTATATATTTAAGTCTCTCTCTGAATAATATTACTAAAAAAGACTTTGAACTATATTAGGTTCGTGGTAGAACACGAAGGTCCGAATACATGTAGATGTTGTCCCCCCCTTGGAGCTACGGTTTCCTGAGACCCGATGCGCCGAAGAGGAAGGAGGTAAAAAAGAAGCTGCATCAGCCGCGGGGCTCAGCTGCAATGGTCCTCAAGTACGCCTCCGCCCCCATCCCCATCCCCCAACTGCTCGTTTTATTGATTCGGTTGTAACGATGCCTTTGCATTGTCAACCTAATCATGCCAGCTGTTGCTCACCTGGAGATTTGTCCGTGGCAGTTTGCTTCGGTAGCACCTTGATCATCATCCATGTTCCTCGAGGTTTTTCATCTTATCAATGATGGGCTGTTTTTTCTCTGGGCGCATTTGACGATGTTCTTCGAGCCCGGGGCTTTCATACATGCTGCCATAACGATGAAAATGGAAACCTTTGCTATGCCTCTTTGTTCAGTTTCAGCCGGAATGGGAATAATCTGAAGAGGTTCTTTGCAATTGCGACCTCTCATGGATTCTAAAAAGCTGCACTCTTTATTCCTCGATTCAATCTTGGGATTGAATTCACAGCGCTGATGCAATTCATAGTCCCCCAGAGAGGAAACAGTAAAAGAGACTGACTTATATAAATCTCTGAACAATGTTTGTGCAGCAAAAAATATGAAAATGAGAACCTCATTTTTACTGGTTTGTAATTAGTACATTGCCCGTGGAGTTGAGATTAATTAGTATCTGTCTTGTTTAACCATGATAACTGGTTTCAGGACTGAGCTTTGCCGCTTCAGCATTGCCAAGCTATACCCGGGCAGGCATCAGATTTGTACGGTCCGATTCGCAGGTGCGGGATTTTGCAGTTTTAGTGGAGGTTTCCTGTTGAGTCATTTATGGCTTCTTGATCTTAATAGAGCGTGTCTGTTCGTGTCAATTAGGTTTTCCTCTTTGCTAATTCGAAATGCAAGAGGTACTTCCGCAACCATCTTAAGCCTGCCAAGCTTACCTGGACGGCAATGTACAGGAAACGACACAAGAAGGTAACTGTGGCAATTTGGAAACTCCCATCAGTCATCGCAATTTTAAAGTTCGGTATGACTATGAAATTCTTCAAAGGAGGGGTAGATGCATTTTCAGCTGATACAAACAAGGGTCACTTCTATTTTCACGCTTAGGACATTGCTGCCGAGTCTGTGAAGAAGTAGAGATGTACCACCAAGAAGCCGTATTCGAGGTCCATAGTTGGTGCCACCCTGGAAGTAATTCAGAAGAGGAGGACCGAGAAGCCAGAAGTCTGAGACGCAGCTCGTGAGGCAGCTCTTTGGTAGGTTACTTTGAAAACATAACCTTGCTATTATTATACAGTCGTTTCATCTATTCAGTTGACAACTGGTTTCTTATTTGCACACTAGTTTTCAATTTGCAGGGAAATCAAGGAGAGGATCGAGAAGGGAAACGATAAAAAGAAGGTGAAGAAGGCTGTTGGGGATCGATGATGTCTCCGGTACCGAGTGATATGATGAATCGAGAAATTCAGAAACTTGACGCCAGATATACGTGGAAAAACCCTCAACTTGGACGGAAACAACCACGGACAAAACATGAGATTCCATTAGATCAAATCAGGATATTACAGTCTCTAGGAATACCCCCAATCCCAAGCTCCATTACAAATCCCACTCAGAAAAGAGTCACAACTCGATCTCTCGAGTTTTCATGCCCTAGCGCTACAGAGAAGTTTATCAAAAAAATCTCTCACCAGACTCTCTCACCCAGGCCCTAAGGCCCCGGGATTTTACGGCACCGAGGCACTATATTCACAAATCGTACAAGACCCAATTTATAACACAAAACCGTATCCTATTTGATATCCTAGAAAATATTATCTACATATATTTTTTAAATCAAATAGATTACGAGTTCCAGGATATCCTATTTAAACGAGGAAACAATATCCATAAAATTTCTCAAATATCTATCAAAATTTTGTCAAGGATATTCCGTGCTTCCAACTGTGATCTCGATCGTTGATCGTTGCTCGCAAATCTCCAACTCGTTACTCAAGTCTTTCGGTCTTTGAGTTTCGGCTTATGCCGGTAAATATCCCAACAAAGGCAGAGATGATGGCCAAAACTCAAAAGGCAGAGTCCAAGGGGAACGTTCCCGAGGGCGCTGCACCTAAGGGCCCCAAAGTCGGAGGCGGTGGTGGAAAGCGACGAATTCTACTTGCCACATTCACTCTCTTGCTTTGACGGTATTATCTATTGAATTTTTTTTTTCTTTTCAAGTCTAATCGTCCTCATCAACGGAACTGGCAACACATGCCATTACATCTTCAGGATTTTATCCAAATTTCAGTTTGAGGTGGAGAATTACTTCACGAAGTTTATCCTTTCAATAAATTTTACTCAGTTAAGTTCAGCAAGCTGCCATTTTTGTAAGTTAAATGATGCCTGATAGATTCAATGCGAATCAAATACATATTAACTAAGGTCACAGGAAGATGATGCAGGCTAATGAAAAAGAAAATAGTCCTTTATAGCGCTGCAACATTCTTTCGATAGAGCTCTATTGAGTTGATGGCAGTACTTGTTTAAATGGGTTGTTGATGAGGTGGGACGGTTATGACTTTGTTCAAGTTATGAGTTGACTTGGCCCTAGATCACACGGGAAGAAGATTATCCTAATTTTTTCCATCTAGCACAGGTATGCAGGTTTTGATTTTCTCCTACTTGTTTATTTTCTATGATGTACAACATTACATAAAAGTACCCTTTGGGCATATCTTAAGCATCTCATCGATTTCTACTAGGGACGTCTTCATTTGATTTCTCAGGCGTTTCCGCTATTCGGGAGAAACTAGCGGCTGAGATGGCATGGGTGCTTCATTTGTTTATTCCTATGCACCTATTACAGGTTTCTTGGTTTAGATCGAGTCAAAGCACATGTTTCTTGTTCCTAAGTTTATAGATCATTTGGAAACATTTTCAAGATAACTATCCGTAGTTGGTAAAGCAAAGTTGAGAAGAAAGGCTGGGTCTCTGCAGTGTTGGAAGAATCATTCCAATAAACACTTCATTTGTCTGTTTTTCCATGTTTGCTTTGCAGAGCAGTTGAACCGGCTCCACCGTTCTTTTCTGATCTATCGATGATTATGTGCCTATTAGCGACCAAACAAATCATAAGGGAAGAGCTGTTTTATCTGAAAATGCCCAGCTAGTAATATTCGATGTCTACGACCACAAGAGCATGCCCTAGGAAATTTCCACGACTCATCCTACTGGTCAACTTTTGAAGAAGAAACAAACGCGGGGCGCTTTGGCTGACACAAGAACCTTAACCAGGTCAAGTCATGTTGTTTCGCGATCACGTTACCTGCCACAGAATAATTCCACAGATTTAAAAGGGAGAATTGAAGTATTTTACAATTTTCTTTTTAAAATTATTCTTTAGTTTCGTATTCAACGATCGGGTTCCATAGGTACTTCCTGCAAATTTCTCTCCTCTTCAACTGCCAATAGTCTCTCTCATTCCCCATCCCTGCACTTCTACTACATCTTACTGCATTACTTAAGGTCCAACCTCACAACCTATAGGACTTATTCAAGAAGAAGAAGTTTAACTGACAATGTCGAGCCACGATCCCGAGGCCAAAGAACTGCAGGCCTCTCCCACTGCTGCTTGGATCAACAGTCCCCCTTACCCACATGCATATCCGAACTATCCGTACATCTACTACAAGGAAACCACTGACAAGCAGTGGACCCCGTGGCTGGTTCCCATGGTTGCAGTGGCCGAGGTCATCTTCTTCGTTATCGTCATGTTTGTAAACAGCTGCCCAGATAACTATGGGGCAACCCCCCTTTTTGGGCAGAGTCGGCACTGCGTGGCAAGCTTTCTCGGCCGGCTTTCCTTTCAGCCGTGGAAGGAGAACCCTCTCCTTGGCCCCTCGACTGCCACGTAAATTCTTAAGTTCCTCTGACTTCTTGTACACCACGACTGAATCAGTTCTGTGCTGTTCTGTTTTCAAGCTGAGCTTGCTTGAGGAGAGATTGACGGTTCTCAATTTTCCGGTGACGATTGTTCTGAACTCTGGTTACCTTTCTTATTGTTTCCAGAGTTCATGTTTGTCTGTCCTTGTACTTAACGTATCGATTTTGGTCTTTTCTCCCTCGATACTTCCTCATGATTTTTTATTTGGTGCAAAGATTCATGGAAGCCATTTACGCTCATCTATCATTGACCAAACTTTTCATTCAAATATGTGTGGTTCTGGAAATTATTCAAAACATACTTCCTTTTTTGTTTCTCCTTCATCAGAAGTTGTTCTGTATTAAGTCAAGGTCTGAACTTTATTTGGGTGTATGCAGGTTGATAAAGGTTGGAGCACTGAACCGGTGGAGAGTAGTACACGGCGGACAAGCTTGGAGACTGTTTTCTGCTATTTGGTTGCACGCTGGTCTCATCCACATGTTTATCAACCTGTTGAGTGTCATCTTCATCGGGATTCGCCTTGAACAGCAATTTGGTTTTCGTATGTCTTCTGCTCAATCCCTACCTCATCTCTCGTCTCTCTATCCAGTTTTTCAACATACCTTTTGCTGCTCAGAGGTAGCGCTTAACAAGGGAAAATATGCTGTCTTGATGCCAGAAATCTGCCTCCTTAACTCTGAAAACTTGTTCTGAAAGCTTTGGTTTGACATAGAACTTACTAAATTTGTTCTCCAGCTATTACAAATAAATCCATAATGTCCGATGATTCTTAATTGAATGGGTATAAAGTTTATGCTGCTCAATTGAAACATATCTGCAAAACAAGAATGTACTACAAATAAAATTGCAAAACTTCATCACAACAAAATGCTCATTGCTGCAGAATCTTCATCAAGATAATAATCGAACCTGACAATGAGTTTCTCGATTTTCTTGTGCATTTCATGATGTTCTTGCAGTCAGAGTGGGGATAGTCTACATCGTATCAGGATTCGGAGGCTGCATTCTTGCTTGCATTTTCCTTCTCGGTAATGTCTCCGTCAGTGCCTCAGCCCCACTGTTTGGCTTACTTGGGGCTATGCTAGCTGAGCTTCTCATCAACTGCAGCATCTACGCCAACAAGGTAAACCCTCTGTCCTCGCCTAAATTAGAAAACTGAACTATCTGAATATTCAATACTGCACCGTTCCAAATGTAAGTCACAGCAGAAATCTGAATAACACCTGAACTTTTCTTTACACTGCAGACAGCAGCCGTCTTCACGCTGATAGTCGTCGGGGCAATCAATGCAGCCCTTGGTATCCTGCCCCGCATTGGTAACTTTGCTAATATCGGAGGTCTCACAACGGGCTTTCTCCTCGGCTTCATTCTGTTCATCCGGCCCCACCGCGGATGGGCTGAGGGGAGCAACCAAAGGGGCCAAACTGTCTATAATCGTATGAAGTCCAAGCACAGGCCCTACCAGTACATTCTGTGGCTGCTGGCGCTTGTTTTACTGATAGTCGGGTAAGTCTCTAATCTCACATTGAAGCATAATCGGTAAACCATTCGAATGTTCAATCAGATTTATACTACTTCCGTCGCATGAACATCAATTACAGGTTCGTGGTCGGATTGGTAATGCTGTTCAGAGGGAAGAATGGGAGCAAAGACTGCAGCTGGTGCCATAATTTGAATTGTGTGCCTACTTCCAAATGGAGATGTGATGCTTGAGAAGCATAAGAGCTAATGAAACACATTGCAGTTGTTTGTTTGCTTTAAATTTTCGTTTTGTTTGGTATGTATATTCGCCTTTTTATATCCATAGGTTTGCTTGTTTATACGAGGACTGATCGTTCACTATATTAAAAAAAAAAAAAAGCGTCTGAATACATGGCTCGAGCCCGATGACTTTAGGTTCTCTTAGTGTTTCATAGGTTCGCTCACGACACATCCCCCAATTACCCAAAATTCCAGTAGAAGTTCTCTGTAACAAGGAGGGGAGTTTCATTTCTCGAACCAATTACCAGACCCACTGGGAGCCAAATAATGCTTAAAAAGTCGACCATTGAAATTTGACCCTTCTCGCACCAGTGAAACCAAAATAATTGATTTAGCTTCATTCACATTTTCGATTCAACAATGGCTGTCTATTCGATTCCGTGGCTTCATGCTTACCTCTAGTGCATATATCTGACATTTGCATCGAGTGGCTCCATCTTGATTAGTTTAGAAGACAAAATTGGTATTACCTGCACTTAAAGTTAATGCAACTGTGTTATGCTCATATCCTAACTTCTAAACTTACAGATGAACAACATAATCATGTCTCACACGAATTAAAGAAAAATGGAAATATTCTTAAAATCTTACGAATGGTTGCCTTTATTGCAGAAGGTTAGTTATGGATCCTAAGCACAGTACAGAACTGCAATTTCTGATAACAAATTTTATGCTATCCAATCTTATGGAGATCTTGCAGGTTCAGTTAAAATATTCTGTCGTTCGAGGAGTTCTACCTTGCCATTCCCAGGCAGGGTACGGTTAATCAATACGAGCACAAAACAGCTGCAGTGAAACCAATGTTTTCTTTTGTTGCTGACAAGAATTCCTCTGTTGTTTTGCATCTTGCTCTTAGAGTGTTGGAGCTCTACTGTCCTACCTCATTCCATAAACAAGTTATTTTTCCAAATATTTTGTTCTTTTCTGGTGAAGAAAAAGAATATTGTATTAACTCGCTATGAGTTGGTTGTTGTACAGTCATCTGCCTCTGAATTTACTTTTTCCAACTCCCGCTGGTGTGTCGGAACAGGTAAATCAAGCAGAATACCCTGCATTCATCTCGAGTCCAAAATCGTCCAAAGCAATTGCTTCTTCGTCAGTGTGCATCTTTGTCTCTCATCCGAACGTGAAAACCATCAGGAAACTGAAGACCCGGTGTTCGTGCAGTGTTGCCTCCTCGAACGACTTCCCACCTGACAAGTGTCATCACCAAGGTTAATCTTTCTACATCAATTCATCCACACCTCTCTCGAACTTCACAAGAAGTTAAGTTACCTGTACTTGGTCACCAGGCAATGGAGAAAAACTGCCATCTGCACCTTCGTAAAGTCGGTTCCCACGCAGAATCTCATCCCTCCACCAAAAGCCATGAACTGTTTAGTCGCACCATTGACCTCAATTCCCTGCACACAGTATTTCATAAACTTACATGGTGATTTAGTGTACCTCGAAGTAGATATGTTTACTTGGCAGCCGAACTGTTACAAAGGAGAAACTTACATCCCATCTGGATGGATCAAATGAGAGTGGATTCTCGTATATTGCTGGATTCAAGTGTACAGCGGGTGGACACAGCATTACTCCCCAACCTTCAGGTATGGTGTACTCTGCAGAAATGTACAGCACCGATGATGAACTTGAAGAAAACTCAGATTACTTTATCTCAGTACAGTAAAATAAGTGACAGAAATGAGATGCTCCTACGGCACACCTTTGAATTGGATCTCCCGCAGAGCTTTTCTGAAGATTCCGGGTACTATATTTGCAAGCCTAACCGTTTCGTTTATGAACTGCAAGCATCATTCGCAGGTTAGAAACAGAACTTCAATATATAGAAGAATGTAAGGCTAAGGAAGACTCACCTGAAACGTATATGTCATGGATCTGTACTCTCTCCATGTAAGTCCAGGGTCGGCTTCCTTCCTCTGTCTTAGTATAGACTCATGTTCTTCCTGAAAGAATCTGCTGTTACATTCCACCAGTTCGATTTGAAATTGAGAGAATAATTTGAAGGTCATGGAGCATAACGAACCGTCAATTGTTCGAGCACCAAAGGGTGGTCCGACAGAAACTTCATTGCCAAAGTTAGAGCCAGAGAGGTTGTCTCGTAACTTGCAAAGAGCAATACGAACATCAGGTCGAGAGCGATCGGTTCTGTGAGAATCGTCCCTTCTTTGTTAAGTTCTTCAATAACATTGTTGAAGAAGTCAGTATGCTGTTTCCTTGGATTCATTCTCCGTTCTTCCAGCAACTTCTTCAGCATCCTCATGGCATTTTTCCTTCCCTGCAAAGTTGGAGCAAAGAAAGCTAAGGCTAGATGAAGTTTGCAGACTATGAACTCTCAAAAAGTTGGCTTCGAATGATTCATTGACCTGTAAGCATTTGTGGTAGGCCGTTCCCGGGATGTCTACTGGGAAGGAGATCAATCCCTGTATAAAGGCAACAAAGTTTGCCCTTAGATCCTCCCGGGACTCGCGGGAATCGTAACTGATCAGCTTCCTCGCTGTCAGATCGAATATCATCTGCCAAGTTCTAACGATCCATTACTTACTGTTCCAATGACTAGACCAATTCTAAAACAAAAATGGACAGAACAGAATTTGATGATTACATCTGCTGTTTCATCCTTAACTTCGATAGTGTCCCGGCATTTCCATAGCTTCAACTTTCTGAGTGCAGTACTCTCCACCTCAGGCAACATCTTCTGAAGGCTCGCCGGTCCAAAGAGATTGAGCACCATGTGCTTGAGGTACTTGTACATGAACCCGTGCAACGAGCCAACATTCTGCTGCCCGAAGATCTCGGTGAATGTATCAGGGTACCAGCTCTGGAACAAGTGACCCTCTTGCTGGAACACAAAGTAGTTGAGGTAGGGGTCCGCCGAAACAATCACTGGCCGGCCAACCAAGCTTGTCCTGAATATCGGCCCGTATCTGAAACACAGAAAAGAGAATCATCTTCTCTGAAAGAGAAGCATAGCGACAAGAAACCAGCATAAAAAAAGATACGGATATCATCATCTTTGCCAATGCCACCTCTTTATCCTCTCCTTCACGAAGGGCGAAACATCGTGGGTCGTGTTCGGGGTGAAGAACTGAAGGGTCTCGCCGAGAAGAGGGAAGCCCATGGAGCCCGGAGGAAGCTTGCCATTGCATCTGGGATTGCTCCAGTTGTAGACCCAACGAAGGATGCTTATAACAGCAAAGATTCCAATGCAGAAAGTCCACATTTTTAGTTGCTATAAAATATATTCCAATGATCACTCTCTTTCTATCTCTCTCCCTCTCTTCTAAGTCAGAAATGGAAATGGGTCAGCTTGGAATTTGCCAAAAAATAGGAAAAATAATGAAGTGGAGGAAGAGGAAGTTTGCTGGCTTGTATCTGAGCTAACTTGGAGGAGATCCTCTTATATAAGGAGAGTGGGAACTGAAGCTCTAACGTGCTTGTTAGTTCAAAAGTACTCATAAACACAAATAATTATAACATTCAAAATATCTTTTTTTTTCGGTACCCAAAAAGAAAAAGAAGCAAAAGAAAAATAAAAAAAGTAAGGAGAGCCATTGGCAAAAATTGAATCACAAGAGGCCATTCATTATTCCCTTAATTTCCTTCTCTCGATTCCCTTTTTTTTTTGTCCAGTTTTTTTTTTTGGGGCGGGGCGTACAGTCACAAGACGGCAGGTTTGCTGCCTAGATTGGCAGAAGCACGAGAACATCAACCACAAGCCTCGAGAGGACAGAAGTTCGAACCTGAGCTTCGAGGTGAATCTGTTAGATCACGAAGCTTAATTGAAACATAATGCGTACAAGTTATAATATGCCACACGTCTCGATAAAAATTTGTGTTTGATCGATGACCTAACACCATGATCAACTTGTATATTTGTCTCTTTTTTTTTTTTCTCATTAATCTTCCATGTTCTACTTTCATATTTCAGATTTGGACCTCCTTCCAGGTACCCTATTAGCTATGTATCACTTGGTGCCACATCTCAATTTAATTCCTAAATTCTGAAAAGAAAAATACTTCTTATTGATCTCAATACCTTTTCTGTTTTTTTTTTTTTAAATATCTGCACATTTATATTTATAATATAATTTTCATGCTGTGCGCTCATGTTTCTAAGGGATAGAACTTCGTGCGGTTTAAGGAGCATAGAGCCACGGACTCTCCCTACTTAATTAGAGCCCCGATTTCGCAATTGAGCACTGCAAATAACAAGGACACGTGTAGGGTCACAAATAATACACCACAATGCTCGAATGTGAATTCATCGTATGATATACATATATATACACACACACCCACCCACCCACACACACAAACACCCACTACACAGACAGGGACCCCAGACTAGGTTTGTAGTTCGACATGATAAATGTCCAATAATGAGACAAGGAGACCCAGCGTTCTAGCAAGGTTGAGTAAATATTCAATATTTAACAAATAAATAAAAATAAAGTGATACATAATTTACAGGGTGAAGATCGTATTCACGGTTGAATTTTTTTGTCATTTTCAATTTTTTTTTTAACACTGAGGATGAATGTTGTGTCGGGGCTTGTTAGCTTCAGGTATCGGGTCAATCGGTTTCTTTATTGTCTAGGCTCTGAAAATAAGGTTTGCCAAAATTCCCGTGTCTGCAAAAGGGAGAACTATAAATCATGGGGTCCTACGTGTCTCAATTCCATGCTAGCAAAAGCTTTTCAGTAATCAAACACATCAATCGTTCCATTAAATGCTGACTTGAATAATTAGGGCACTGATTCAAGTGAAGCCAGATAATCAGTGGAAATGATCATGTGAGATAATGATATTATCTTTAATGTAAGATTAGCATATTTTAAATGTTATTAAGGATAAATTAAAAAAAGCATATATTTTACTCATTTTTTAAAAAAAGTCAAAGGTTTTAAATTATAAAAATAAAATCATTTAATTTCATTTTTACCCAAATGAAATCAAACATTTCAAAATTTGGAAATAAAATCATATGATTTCTTTTTAATATCAATTTAAGCCAAAATTTCACATTTCAAAATCAAAATCACATTATTTTATTTTACTATTGAATTAGGCTAACTCTTCTTCTAACCTGAAATTAAACACTTAGGTAACTGTTATTTCATAATTTTTTTCTTCATTACACAATAGAAATATATTAGAAATTTTCTTCAAATTATATTAGTTTCTTATATATAAAATTCTTTTTTATATTTTCTCATAAATAATATTAATATTAACTTATGAGAAAATTATTAAATTAATTTTAAATAAAAACTATTCTAATTTTGTTAATTTATAGGTACATGATAAGAAAAGACCAAGTAAAATATATCGCGTAAGCGTATAATTTTATAATTTAATATACTAGTCTAACTTGTAAAAAATAAAATAAAATGATTTTATTTTATAAATTTGAAATGTTTAGCATATTTTGACAGTAAAATAACTTATATGATTTATTTTTTTAAACCTGGAAGATTTGGCTCAATTTGAAGATAAAATAAAACATGTGATTTTATTTTTCAAATTTGAAACGTTTGACTTCTTTTGAGAAAAGGAGCAAACCATGTGCTTTTGTATGCAATTAACCATGTTATTGACACAATGATATTACTTTTACCTCAAAATTAATAGGTTTCAGATCTTACTGTGTTTTAGTTTATTGCAAAATTTCTATTTTGAAATCTCTATTAAATCACCAAAGGGTAGTTTTGGTCCGTTTTTCGAGAGAGTCTTGTGTGTAACTGTTACACCTCCTGACAGTGCTGGCGTGGTATTGCGAGCTAATAAGATTGGCTCGTGATACCACATCAACACTGTCACGTGTTATACTCGTTACGTATATGACTTTCTCCCATTTTTCCCTTTGCAGAAGTATCCTCCACTCCAATTTACTTTATATTATAAATTTTAAGTAATTTATTATCATTTTAAGTATTTTAAAAAAGTTATTTCTTAATCGCTCCACTTTGCTTGTCCCTACTTTTCTCTCCAAGCGGTTAACAAATATTACCTTACTCCACATCTTTCGTCTCGTCTCCACTGTCAACCCTCGAGTCCTCTTTTGCTTGTTATGAAACTTTGTTGCAATTTGATTAGATTATTCTACGTGGAATAGTCGGTTGATTGAAATTCGTTATCATCTTTATCTTGTATATCAATATATTTACTCGTCTTACTTATATACTCGATAATATTCACAGTGCGGAACGTGAGTCATGCGCCCGTAGTAATAAAAAGGGCAATTGTCTCGTGATAGATAATGTTATTGAAACAACGTTTGATATGTTATCAACCCAGAAATCAGTTCAAGTGAATATAACGTGCGTCGGGAGTTTGATTTTTCCTGAGTGTGTAGCCCTTTGTGAGAGGCACATGCATTGCCATTAGCATGGTGTACTTCTCCTGTTCGAACCGGGTTTGAAACCAAACCTCTCCTCGGGAGGATAGATGGGGCGATTCAGGTGAGATCCAATGTAGATCCAACTTTCTATTTACTCGTGGGATCAAGGCAGTCTGCGGGACCACCACGGCTCCTCTCTTCTCGAGAATCCATACATCCCTTATCAGTGTATGGAGATAGCTATCTCTCGAGCACAGGTTTAGGCTCGGCCTTAATTGGAAAATAAAATGGAGCACCTAACAGCGTATCTTCACATACCAATAACTACGAGATTGCCCCTTTAATTCAGGAGTAACGAAAGGACTGTACCATTCGAGCATTTTTTCATGCCCCTTCTGGAGGGGGCAGGAGATTGGATCTAGTCATAAGAAGAATGGTTGACTGATAAATAAATCACTTCTTGGTCTTTGACCCTGGTCAGTACAAAGGCCCCCAATCAGTGCAATGGGATGTGTCTATTTATCTATCTCTTAACTCGAAATGGGATCAGGTTTAAAAAAGCATCTTAGAGTGTCTAGAGTTGGGCAAGGATGGTCTCTTTACGCCTTCTTGTTTCTTCTCATTGGACACGAAAGTGGTATTTATCTATAAATTAACATTACCGGTAACCTAACAGAGTGTAAATACCGATAAACCGCATTAATGAAGCTTAACAGTGTGTCTTACTTATAACGTTTTATTTATATTACATTTATCAAATTTTACACTCGATTTTATATTTTTTAATAATTCAATACACTTATGGAATATAACAATATCATGTTTTAATTAATCAAAGAAATTAAATACGATTAAGAATTTCTTTACGATCTTAATCTATGACGCTCGACTTAAATGTCCCTAAACCAATAATGAAAGAACTTTGCCTCATAAAAGGCAGAAAAGGGACAAAATCAAAGAAAAAAGGCAACCTGCTTTTATCGTGGACGACAGGTAGCCCATCATTTAGACAAAAGCTTCATATTCCATCCATATCTTCACTCCTTTTTGACCTATATATACGGCCCCACTGGTGGGCGCCCGGGACCTCTTCAAGAGGTCCTAGGTTCAATCTCTAGGAAGAATGTGCCTCCGTAAGTGGAGATTTTCAGCCCTCTTTAACCCGTCAGGTTTGCTTGACTTACCGGTGCACGTGATTTACGAGCTATTGTGTGTATTCCGATGAGGAGGAGGTGTAACAACCACCGCTAGTCGGCCCCGGAAGGTGTTCGGATACCTCGGTTATGAAAAAAAAAAAAAAACACTAGAACACTTAGATAACCAATGAAGATCTAAATAACTTACTATGAGATCAATAGATTTAAGATTCGATTATTATTGACATCTCTTTTTTTAAAAAATAAGTTCTCATTTTGAGAGAGAGAATTTTATCCTCCATGTTCCGGTTTGAATCGAACTTAGATTGTGCCGGACCCATATGACTACTTAATAAGATATCATTAGTAAAAGAAGTAGGTAACATATCACATGGTTGGCAAAAGATTTATGTACCGCACAGTTATGTATAGATGGAGAGTTTGGGTCAGATGATATGAGATCGGAACTGATAAGTCGTCTTCCATGTTGAGAAATAAATCTCACGTCGGATAATTAATAAAAAAAATCATAGTTTATAAGATAATTTGAGGTCCACCACCTAAAATTCTTTGTACTGTGTAGGCTCACATTTCGTCGGGTTCGACCGTAAAAGGTCTTGGTGTCGTGCTGAGTTATGATTAAAGCACGCACATGTAACTAAGCAATTACCCTATTGGCTGCGAATTTCATAGTAATTCTGAAAGCATCTGACCTATACATAGCAGTATCAGTATTCTGTTGACGGTGTTTCGATTCCCACGAAGGACAAATCCCGCCATGGGCGCGAGTGATTTCTCCTTTTTGCCCACTTCCATCAGCTAGAATCTAATACCTACCTAGGCGCTAAAAAGAGAAACAAAACAGAGAGAACTAGAAGATTCGATCGGAGAGGAGGGGACCGATGGCCGCTCGAGATCTCGGCACCGTTAAGATAAGTTCAAGATCGAGCACACGAAAAAAAAATTAAATAAAAAAAGACCGATTCAAAGATTCGGTCAAATTTACGGACATCTTTTTTAATAAAAAAAAAGGCAAAAAAAAGGGATCAATGCCTCTGTGAGCAGAGGGGCTAGCAAGAGTAGACGAGCAATTCATGTTGACCCGATCAGAAGGAGGCCCATATGACTGGGTCCGAACATGCATGCCATTTTATCAGACTGTGTTGGACCCAGTCGGTTTAGCACGGTAATTTTTTTTTTAAAAAATAAATTTATGTTTCTTTATTTAAGGAAAAAATATTTTATATTATTTTTATATTATTAATTTAATTTTTCTGGACATGGGGCCGTGTTGGACCTAATAAATCCGGCACCGCCCCTGGAGCCCAGTTCGATAAGCTTATTGAAAATAAATTTAGGACCTTTTTCATTGTATATCACTTAGTATTCAAAAGATTAATGAACATTGACTAATCTAAGTTTAAGCACGATAAAAGTTAAAAACTCTTTCAATGCCAATTTTTTTTTCTATTCACAAAACTTAAACTAAATACCTTACTTAAGGAAAAAAGACGTTTTATCATCTCAGCCAGTGCAAGTTGATAAATTTAGTTTTTTTATTTGTAACATTAATATGCAGAAGTCTAATGGATTCTATTAATCTAATTCGAGCTTGGTGGACCCATTAACAAGTGAAGTTTTCTCAGTGCGAATTTTCTTGACTCACAAGATTCAAATCTAAAAACTTAAAGTGAAAAAGATCATATCACTTGAATCAATCTAGTTTAATATCTTTTTTTAATACTGGAAAGATCACTTTGACACATGCCAATTGTCTATTCGTCAATGGATTACTGATGCGCAGGGCTGACTTCACCTAAAACATTTCGAGCTTTGCGGGGACAACCGTATCAGCCAATCAGTCCGTACACCAACTCCCTCCCCACTAACGGTCATATTCCCCCCGACCGCCTCCAACGGTAACCTGGACTCCCTCCCGCAACCGTCCGATCCCGATCTAACCGCCTCGGTTCTCCATTCACACGACCTTTTTCTCCCATTCCTTTGGTAAAATCACCTTCCCTACAAAACAGAACCATACCCCAGCAGAGGGCATTGATGAATGGTAAAATTTGGGAGGACGCCATGCCCACTGTATAAAAACACTGTGCATGCTTGCCTTATGGTTCTTTTGGGTCCTGAGGTTCGAGTCCCGTGAGTGTTTAGGGGAAGATTTCGATTTCTTTTACTTTTTCTCTACCCAAGTTTTCTTGCATTTTGATTGATTTTGTGGCTCTGAGGTAGAATGGAAACACACCTGTTCTGGAAAGCTGATGTGGGTCTCCAGTTTCTTGAAGGTCCGACATTTCATGGCGGGAGCTCCACAGTGAAGGAGACTCGCAGACTTTCCCCATGAACCATTCTTCTTGAAATTCACGGAATCCGATGATTGTTCTCCGGTAGGTTTTTGTTGTTGTTTAGTTCAATTTTTTCATTCTTTCGTGTATTTAGTTTTCCTTTTTATCTGGGCATTCTTGAATTCGATCATACGCCACACACTACAGACAAAAGTTCTCTCTTTTCCTCTGAAACTCATCGGATTCCTTTTCTGCTCTGTTTTGATACTCACACTCACTCACATACACCGTCTCTCTTAGATACACACATACAATTTGCTTAGAGAAGAAGGAAAAGGAAACAGAAAATACATTGCAGTTCTTTTGTGTTTTGCATAAAGAGCTTACCTTTGTCAAGAGAGATAGTTAGGAGATAGGATTTGCAGAATATTGAGAAGGTGAGTGAATTTAAGGTAAAGTTAGCGGGAAAAAAAATAGAAAAATTGATCCGAGGAAGGGAGTAGAGGATGTTGGCGGGGTGTTCTAGTTCCACCCTGCTGTCCCCGAGGCATAGATTGAGGAGTGAATCACCTGCACAATTCCAAGCCTGCCATTTTCAGCTGCCCACTTCGATGAACACACAGAGGTTGGACTTACCATGTAGCAACTTCTCGAGGAAGGACTCCGCCTCTATGAGGTCGCAGCCCATTAGGCCAATTGGGGTCGCGATATCCGTGGAGAAGCCAATTGAAGCGAAGAAGACTGCAGGCTGTTCTCTCAAGCAACACGTTAGGCTGCCGCCGCTGGCCACAGCTGCAGGAACTGCCACGAGTGCGTTTGTGGAGGCGAGGAGTGGTGTTGAGTTCTGGGAAAGAGGAGGGAAGAAGAAGAGTCTGAAAAGGTTCTCGGAGGAGGAGGAAGATGAGTCGTGTCTCATCAGGGCGAAGAGGAAGAGGAGTGGTGAGAGGGAGGATGAGTTCACGGAGGAAGATATTGGAGGAAGACGAGGAGGAGGAGATGGGCTCAGTCTTGCTCAACTGGGTGGTGGAGGGACTGGAAGCTTCTGGTTTCAGCCGAGCTTTACTGCCGCTCCTCCCATTCCCTGGGTGGACTCCGTTGTGACCGAGATCACAGGTCTCGGTGAGAAGGGCGTGGAGACAACCAGCCAAAGGTCGAAGGAAATCTCCAAGGGATCAAACACTTCCTCGGAGAGTTCCCAAAGCCTCACGCTTCGCTTGAACGAGCGCACCACCTCCGAGCTCGAACTGGGTAATGGGTCTTCCAGGAAAATGTACCAAGCCCGTGAGAAGAATTCAGGAGAATGCAGAGGTATCGAGTTCGAACTCGTGAACTTGCTTACTGCTTGCGTGGAAGCCATCGGGTCGAAGAACATCCTTGCTATCAACCACTTTATAGCCAAGCTTGGGGATCTTGCATCGCCCAGGGGAGTCACCACCATGAGCCGGCTCGTTGCTTACTACACCGAGGCCTTCGCCTTGAGAGTCTCCCGCCTCTGGCCCCATATTTTCCATATTATGATGCCCCGGGAGCTCGATCGGGCAGTGGATGATGACAGCTCGGGGACCGCCTTGAGAATCCTGAACAAGGTTAGCCCGATCCCGAAGTTCCTCCACTTCACGTCCAACGAGATCCTCCTGCAGGCTTTCAAGGGAAAGGACAGGGTCCACGTTATCGATTTAGACATCAAGCAAGGTCTCCAGTGGCCAGGGCTATTCCAGAGCTTGGCCTCTCGGGCTAATCCCCCGAGCCACGTGAGGATCACTGGGATCGGGGACTCAAAGCAGGAGCTCATCGAGACAGGGGAGAGGCTCTCTTCATTCGCTGAGGCTCTGAGCCTCCCCTTCAAGTTTCATCCAGTGGTGGACCGACTCGAAGACGTGAGACTGTGGATGCTCCACGTTAAGGAAGGTGAAAGCGTCGCCGTGAACTGCATGTTCCAGCTGCACAAGATACTCTATGATTCGAGCGGAGGAGCCATCCACGACTTTCTGGGGCTCATCCGGAGCTCCAACCCTGCAGTGCTCGTGATGGCAGAGCAGGAGGGGAGCAACAATATTTCTCTGTTAGAAGGTAGAGTGGTGAGCTCGCTCAGGCACT
Source organism: Lagerstroemia speciosa (assembly GCA_037672795.1). Taxonomy (NCBI): domain Eukaryota; kingdom Viridiplantae; phylum Streptophyta; class Magnoliopsida; order Myrtales; family Lythraceae; genus Lagerstroemia; species Lagerstroemia speciosa. The sequence goes on along the minus strand of CM075298.1, from coordinate 3,625,474 downwards.
ACTCGGCCATCTTCGATTCAGTGGACTCCAGCTTCCCAGTGGAGAGCATCGAGAGGGTCAAGATCGAGGAGATGTTCGCTCGGGAGATCAGGAACATAGTTGTGTGCGAGGGAAGTGACAGGCTCGAGAGGCATGAGGCGTTTGAGACCTGGAAGAAGCTGATGGAGGAGCAGGGAGGATTCCGGAGCTTTGGGATTACTGAGAGGGAGAAACTTCAGGGGCAGATGATCCTGAGGATGTATGGCGAACATGAGGACTTTGGCATCGACGAACAAGTGCATGGGCAGGTCACGGCAGGGCTCACTCTCAGCTGGCGGGATCAGCCTCTCTTCACGGTCTCGGCATGGGCTCCGGTCGATCAAGCAGGCAGCTCTTCATCCTTGTCTCGGCCAAGCTAAAGACTTTTCGTTCTTTGCACACATCATATAGGTTATGAGAATTCTTTGTAGTTAAAGAAGTGGTTGCCATGATGATCATTCTTTCATTGTTTGTGTAAGCAAGAGATAGGATTTATTGATCATACAGAACAGGGTCATTCTTTCTATTCTTCATGTGATTAAATTCTTTCTTGTAGTCCTGTCTTGTTCTCGCATTTCCTTGTTCTCGGCTGTTGGAATGAATTTGTTCGATTTTATGTTCTTGTTTTCGCTCTCCATTGTCTGCAAGCATTCTCTCAATCTTTACTATATCCAAGTCTCTGTTCCAGTTCTCAAGGCTATTGATTTTCTTTAACCTTCGTGGCCTTACTCCATTGTTTAACTAAAGCAGTTACATGGAACATTGTTTGGGATTGGTCAGCGGTCAAATGGCTCGAGATGACTCTGTACAACAGTTATGTTGCTTAAATAAAAACTCGGTGTACTTTCCAGGTACATTTATATTGAGATAGATACGAAGAATTCTCGATCGAGATCGGCAGCTCCCTGCGATCCTGTCTACATATTATATAGCTCAATCTGCATAATTTTTAAAGGTTAAAAAATTCAGTGAATGAAGCCTCCGCCCTCCACACTGTCCTCGGCTACAAATTATGCTGTGTTACGCTGCCGCATTGTCATTGCTGTACCCTTTCGACCGCTGAGAATTCTTATCCTCCTTCAATAATATCTCATCCTCTTGATCGCCACAATCAGCGGCATCAATGCTGCACGAGGCAGTTCCAGTCAGCCCCTTAGCCCTATCGGCCTCGAGTGCCCAGTCGGTTCGGGCCACGATCGTCAGCATGGTCAATGCGCACGAGCCTTGTGCCGCCAACAGGCCCAGCCACAGCCCCTTGAAGTCTAGGCCGCCGAAGAACCCTAGCCACACTGCCACTGGCATCCCTACCGCATAGAAGCATCCTAAGTTTAGGTTCGCCCCGAGCCTTGGCCTAGCGGTCCCTCGAAGGACACCGCAACCGGTTGTCTGGGGACAGTTCCCCAGCTCGCAGAGACCGATGATGGGCAACACCGAGGCTGTCAGGGAAATAATCTCCGGCTCATCCGTGAAGATCCCAGCCCAGACCTTCCTCACCAACAGTGCAAAGGCTAAGGCTGAGAGGCCGAGCAAGGAGCTGCCAAATAGGCCTATCGCTGCGGCGAGCCTGGCCTTCTTGGGCTGACCGGCACCGAGCACGTTCCCGACTCGCATGGACACACCAAAGCTCAGTGAGGAAGGGAAGATGTAGATCAGCGCAGTGGTCTGTATGAGAATACCCATGGAGGCCACGGTCACTCGAGGGTTTAGCAGCAAGCCGCACAGCAGGATCATTATCTCGTACCACCACCACTCGAGGCACACCGAGATGCAGCTCGGAATGGCCAGGTCCACGAGTGACCTGAATCCAGAAAGGCACTTCGACGAGATGGGGCACCAAGTTTTCTCGTACACTCCTGAGATTACGATGTAGAGTACTAACAATGTCAAGAGGTTGATGTTGGTCCAGACCGCACCCAGTGCAATGCCTCCAACCCCGAAACCAAGCACGTCAACAAGGAGATAGTTGATGGGAATGTGCAGCAGGACCGACAAACCCGAGCAGTACATTAAAGGAAGAGTTATGGACTGTGATCGGAGATAGATACGAATAGGGTGAAGAAGCGCTTGGGAGAATAAGTCGGGAATAGATAAGAGGATGTAGGACTGGGCTTCGGATGCTATGTCAGCGTCCTGGCCGAAAATGAGTAAGACTCTCTTCATATTTAGCCATAGAAATAAGATGGGGATGGAGGTCGCTAGGAGCAAGAGGACGGTCCGCTGCAATGCGAGACCGAGGAGCTTGAACCGCTGTGACCCAAAGGCTTGGCTGCAGATGGGTTCCATGCCCATGGCGAGGCCGGAGAGGATGGAGTAACCCGTGATGTTGGCGAAGCCGAGTGCGAGGGAGCCGCCTGCTAGGGCTAGGTCACCCAGCCGGCCAAGGAAGAGCATGGAGATAGCCGAGCGGGTATAGAGGAGGAGGCCGGTGAGGACCGTGGGGAGAGATATCGACGCTATCGACCGGGCCTCGGCAAGGGCGAGCGGCAGGAGGGTTTTGTTATGGTTTTGGTGCTGCTGCTGTGCTGAGGACGATGAGTCCATCGTTGTTGGAGTTTTGGAGATCAAAGGGGCTAACGTGTCAGGAGAGGTGTGTTTGTCGGCCGTTGTCTGGTCTGACATTGTGGGAAACGATGAACGAAATGAAGAGTAAAGGGACACATTTAAAGGGCAAAGGTTCTGTCAGTGGGGTTCTTGATGGGTCCGGGTGTTGGGAGCAACTCAGCAAATGGACATCTGTATCATCTAGTATTCGAAAGTTCGATGATCTAAGATTTGAAGCATAAATGATTGATCCTATATCCACCAGAGAATTTTCAACTATTTGAATCGGTACGGCGTTGGTGGCAAAAATCAGAGGAAAGGGACGGATATGTGGTTTAAATAACCAAGCTTCTAAAATAGATGCAGTAGCTTCCAAATCTTGTGCAAGAAATCGATTCTTCTATAGAGTTTCTCAAGAAGCAAGTCTTCTATGCGCAACTATCTTATTACGTAATAGTACCCTAAAACAATCTTGAAAATGGATAAATTTCATCGATTAATGTAGTTGTTACCACATAAGAACAGTCCTGTGAAAGATACTATTTTGTAGGAGGCTTCCTCCTTTCTTATGACCGACCATGTCACAAATTTGGGGGCCTCACCACGAAGACAGCTTTCTTCTCTTGCATATGAGATGTCTAGGGAAACTGATGACAATGCATATTTATGGCAGGTTTAATGCTTTAAATTTCCATATTTACCTTAGCTCATTTAGGACAATATGGCGTTTTCTATATAGACTAACCAGAAAACTTACTAAGAATTGAAAATTAATTTCGCGTTGGCTTATCGTCCTTAATTTAAGATTAAGAAATCTTGATTTTGGTTTTCCTCCTACTACTTAAAAGAAGAAATTCGTCGATGAACCAAGTTAGTGGACGATAACATGAAGTCGATTAATAAAATTTTCACTTGCCAGTAAAAAAAAAAAGGTCATATACCTATAGAAAGTGAACATTGTTATTGTATAAAACAGGTATTTCAATACTTTTTATTAACTTATGAATTAACCATTGGTCGAATTTACAAATAATATGAAGAGTTCAAACTGATGTAAAATTCTTTTTTTTTTACTTCTAGGTTCGCGAATCTCGAATCTCCTTTATAACAGGAGAAAAACTTAAACTTTAAAAGGATTTTAAGCATGGCAGAGTATGAGTCAATCCAACTTTAAAACGTTTCATCCGTAAGACATAAAGAACTTTAAAAGGTTCGATGAATATTCCAACAAATAACCTTGTATGGTATTTAATTGGCTTAGTCGCCGTGTACCATAATTTCGATTGGACCACATATAATTCTTTTTTTTTTTCCCCTTTCTGTATTCAACTGATGGAATCAAAAATAGAAAGTAGGTACGCGATATGATGGGATCGGCAGCAATGATACTATTTGATCACGTGGCGTGAGGATGCACCTACTAAAATATAACAAATGAGCAAATTAGTATTAATCATCCGAATAGTTGTTATAGTTATTTTTAATTAGAGCAATTCGATTGGTTTATTCTCACCACGTTATTATAAGGTATGATCATTTACAATTTTTCGTACTAGTAATATTGACAATATTTTCTCTGTGAGCATGTTTGGAGTTATGATTTACGGAGAAATTTTACAACCGTTAAAAAAATTATTAAATTTGAAAATAACTTTATAAATAAATAAATAAATAAACTCCAACGAGAAAGCGAACTTGGTAAAATTGGTATAACTCTTGATACGAGATTAAGAGGTCATTACCTAAAAAATAAAAAATAAAACAGCCTCTAGACTGTAAAGCACAGTCCCATGTCACTGTACCAAGACCCAGTCCTCCATTCGACTCAACTTTCTCGATTTTAATTGGTGGACCGATGGAGGTCATTCACGAGTCCCGTAGTTGCTTTCGTGTCGCAGGGGAGGGCGACATGTGAGGATGCCCATATCTCGAGTCGGTTGACATGTTGCTAAGCATCAATAAATGTTTATGGCTCGCGAGGAAGGACCCAGCTGCGGGAGCTACTGGCCCGTGGATGAACTCCAACCATGTAATAATCTCAGTTACGATTGTATTTTTCATTCATAAATCTCGGACTGAGATCTCGATTGAGAGGAAAAACTATCGGTTCACATCAACCCATCTCGACTTAACGGCATCACCTAACAGTACTACATTATGATATTAATTAATAGAATCCACCTATTTCTGAAATTATTTTTTATTTTAGAATTTTACTAAAAAAATTTTAAAAATAAATAAATTCTATTAATTAAAATTGCTACACGAGTAATATCCCGTAACGATAGTATTACACTTCTTGACTTGCTCCTCGTGGTCAGAGCAATTTACAAAACAGGGGTAGCCGCCGGATTCCTCGGGAACCCAGGAGTGGTAATTAATTACGTGCCGGAACAATCAGCCAAGGAATTAGCTCCTAATCAACATCGAGTGGCTGATTAAGAGGATAACAATGGAAAGAAAACAAAGGTGGTCCCAGTGATCCGAAGTCGTACAAGAAGAGATTCTCGTGTATAAATCCGAGGTAAACTAAGTCCTTAATTCGATCGAACAACTTGTGCGGACAAGTGGGAGCTCCGATTTCATGGCGTCTCGGATAGACACGTAATTAACTAGCTTTGATTATAAAAAAGGCTCGGCATTTTAAAGATGTGATTAGCACGCGATTAGGGCTCAATAATAACCTCCTTCCAATTGCTTGTTTAATGCCTCCGAACGTGGTGCTGGGCTCCACCAAGGTAAGGGACAGCGGACTTTCTCTTGGGTTTTGTAAAATTAGGAGAGTTGTCATCTCTTCGTGAACTGTCAGGAAAAAATACTGATATTTTACTGGTAGATGTAAATCTTTTAATAATGTACCGGCACTTATGCCTTGGTAATTTACGATGAGGTCATCTCACCAAAGAATTTCTCGAACATGTGTCACGTGGTCCCAACATTCCCGTGAACACGGCGTGAAGCATGCAATTTTCGTTTCCATCGCAACGCATGCACCGTGTGATTATGGATAAAATAATAATCGAGATACATGTGGTGCGTGGTTTATATAAAGTTTAAATAATCTTTTTTATAAAAATAATATAGTACGGTGATATCACTCTTAGTTTAATCAAGATATTCTAAGTTTAATTCACTCGTAACATTGCTTACATCAGTCTAAGTTTAGAACAACCTCCTCAATAATCGAAAGAGCTCATACTTTTGATTTTTTTTTTTCCAAAGTGGATAGTTTTGTGATAAGATCTTGAGGACGGCATTAATATATATGAATTTTTATACTAAAGAAAGAAAGAAACAAAGAAAAGCACCAACTAATTAAATAAAAACCAACTATGACATAATAAAATGTCGGAATGCTTGTTCTATGCGAGATGGGGACTTAACGTAAGATGGTGCTATCACAGGCAAGTGTCCTGTTCATTCCTTCAACTGGGTAATAATTGGTATACAATAATAATTTGCAATGGCACGTGAATTTCACCATGGGAAATGAACATAATTTGCGGTGTGCCATGCTCACTATTCCTGTGGTACACATGAATGAACTTATAAGAGCATGAATTTGAATTTACATTTGATGTCTGTGCGTTTATAGAAGTATGAGTTGCTCTGGACAAGATTGTTTATAGAAGCCACCAAGATTCAGATTCCTGTGGACAAGATTGGAAGTATGAGTTGCTCGTGTGAATCTCGGACCAAGGGTGGATGGCATATCTTTGACTCAGCTCATGTGTTAGAGCCTTCATGCCTATTGAGCCCTCTGAAAAGATTTTATTTTGACTAAAATAACAAGAGACGAAACAGTCATGGCCTTTTTTCTCTAAAAATTCCAGAAATCTCAACGAAAAGTTAAATGAATTTTGAATAATTTAGATTCGAGTCAGGTGAATTTTTTAATTTACAAGATTGAAATTTAAGATCTTACTTGGAAAAAAAAAAGACACTGAACCGGCTCAACTATCCATGTCGGCGAAGTTCGTAGTATTTTATCAAGTCTCACCCGATTGGTCAATCCAGATATTCAAGTCTCACCACTAATTAATTGGTTCATATGAATACTTAGTTATGTCTTTGGTTGGCACGGCTTACCCGGGTGCATTTCCTTATGGGTGAGGGCTATATAACTCTCGAACTCATCAGACTCGTCTAACTTATTCGGTACATGTGGTTTGCGGGTTATTGCATTGCCCCGAGGAGGAAGTGTTATAACCCCTCGCTAATTAGCCTTGGAACCTCAATTATTAAAAAAAAAAAAAAAAGGTCTTAGGTTGCCTTTGATTCCCACTGTCCTTTGGTTGCCTTCGATTCCCGCTGTCCTTTCAGATATAGTATCGTCCGGCTCATCTCTCTATCATTCTAGAAATTCTAAAATCACTTTACCTCGTGACATAATATGAGAAAATATTAATTAATTTATGATAAATGAATAAATTACTATTAATTATCCAAGTAATTACCTTAATTATTACTCATTGAAGTAATTTAATTAATTTTTCTCCACTGTATTATTGTGAGATATAATTGTATAATATTTCTTTCTTATCATATACCAAAACTATCTCCACTTTTCATTTCATCAAGGAGGAGAAAGTCTTGCATATGACAGTTGTAACATGCAGTAGTGTTTGATAATATTACAAATCAATAAAAATTAACTTAATCGATAGATTTGTTGCAGAGAATTTAGTCAAAAAATATAAAATTAAATTCTAAATAAAAATTTTAAAATTTTCTCATGCATCACAAGACAGCACTTTCTCGTTAGGGAGAGATGTAGATATAATAGGAGATTGAGAGATGAAATAAGGTATTATTTGATTTATTGTAGAGCGTAGTGTAACACCAAATAATTTTATTACAATTTTACAAATATTTATCAAATTTTATAAAAGTTACATTTTAGCGCATTTCCCAAGAAAATATTTCCGCGATCTAAGTCCTTCCCTTAATTTTAATATTTTCTTTAGCACTCGAATTAAATCCAAAATCTCGAGCTCGCAAATTGTATTATTACTTCACTCTCATTGACCCAGTTTTCATCAACTTGCAATTGGTCAAATGAGGGGAAAAAACACTAGCGATTGGTCAATTATATGATGTGTTATCCCAAATTGGTCGCATTAGTACCGACATGAGTCGGTTAAAATGATTCAATATTTATTTTTTTAAACAATATTTCAACAGTCTGACGATTAATTAAAGAAAATAAGTGATTGAATTACCTTCCTTCTTTAGTAATTTGACTTGATTTGAATCTTAATTAGTTACCGAAAAAGTGATCAAATTTTCTTTAATTATGCACTAATCAAAACTGTCAATTTCCAAATTTAGTCCAAAGGAGAAACGCGGTCGTGTCTGATTGGGCACGGCTTGCCTCTCGGTCGACGAGACGCGTTGATGTCAAAGTGGAAACATTGGAAAGAATTGAAGTTTCCACACTCTTCGACGAGAAGTTGTTTTCGGAATCAGTCAACCCCTTATGAACGTTCGGACTAAATCGAGACAATTAATGAATTCCAGAACATAAAACAACCTTAAAGAAATACATTATTTCATTAGATTTCGAGCTGAGCTGAGTCCGTCTATTAAAATATAAAATTATCTTAATTATGATTTTTTTCCGTTAAAAATATTTAATCCTAATATTTTACATATAGTGAAAAAGTGACGAATCATTTTAACGGATGCTGTGTTTCGCTGTTCTTCTATCTAATGTTGGAATGTATTCGGGGGGTTTCCATCGAGTGGGTTAGTAGAACAGATTCAAATTGGATTTCCATCGAGTTTGAACATAAATTCACACGACGTCGGCACAAAAGATCTTGGTTAATGAAACTGTATTTCTTCTTCGACAAAAATAAAAAAAAAATTCTAAATTCAAATCTTGCTAATTGATAAATTTTCGACTCCTTTGTATACATACATCTTACTCTTCAAGTATGTGAATCGAGTATTTGTCATATTGATCCCGGTATTTGTCAAATTAATCGAGATCACACAGTGTGAAGGCCATATCGAGCAAGGCGTTGACCTAAAACTAATCGAACTCCATCTCGAGCAGAAAACGTACACGACCCGATAGTTTCTTCTAGTTACCCAGAATGTGACCGAGGTTGCTCCTCATTCGATATGTCAAATATAACAGCTGCAATGGTGCGATATCGGGCACTTTCAACAAACCTAGCTAATGAGAATCGGTGCCACGACGAATATTAGTCGGTGTTGATTACGACATTGTTTCGACAGATCTGTCGGTCATTATTGCATAAATTTGGACGTGTGAAGACCGTAATTGTTGCTTTTCGTGCTTTGATGCGACAAATCCCAGCAAGTCTCACATATGTTAATTGGTCATAGAACTAGAAGATTGATTAGTATGCTAAGGTCCCACTTTTGGGCTGGGAGACAAGACAGCACCAAAATGGACAAAACCCTAATTTCAGACAAGAAAATAAGATTTGCAAAAAGTAAAACTTCTCTTATATTTTGTCAATTACATATATATAATAAAAAAGTTAATAGAAATACATATAACAAATGGGTGGAGCGATGTGAAAATTACGGATTAAAACACCTCCGATTATGAATTTTCCATTCTACAAAACTCGTGATCTTGTAGATTCGTCCCTGACTATATTCCGAAAATAATGCCAAGGCGATTCGGCAACACCATACCTCCTCCATCATAAATAACATTATGTTTTTCGTACTAAGAGGTCGGCACTTCGAATCGAGATTACAACATTACCAGAAACTAATAATTCTATGAAAAAGGCCACGGCGACCTGATTTTGTTAACACAGACGATCAGAGATCTGATTCCCATCGACAATAAGTTTCCTAAGACGATAACAATTGTAGTAATGAAACAATCTCACGACAGTAGGGGGCTAGTCATCTTTGCAGGAGAACACTCCACATTGGATTCCTGCACGACTTATTAGGTCCGGACAGACCACCTTTGGACAGGGACGGATCAGGAAATATTGATTAAGGGAGCGGAACTTAAGGTTTGCAATTTTAAGGTAGCAAAAGTCAAAGGAGACCAATCCAACGGAGGCAAAATGCGATAATTTAACTAAAAGATAGATAATATCATTGAAAAATATGTGACACTCTGTAGATTTTTCTGAACTCGGGGAGACGACTGAATGTGGGTCCCCCTAAATCCATCCTCCTCTCTAGACTTATGGAGTGTTTGGGGGAAGCGTGAAAAATTAGTCACGCGAAATCCACACGCGGTCTAGTTAATAAGAAAAAGGAGAAAATTTCGCTCTTTAGCGCAGCAATTCGGCCCAAAGTCAATAACAGGGGATAATGCAAATACTTAAGTCCCAAACGAATCCTTGGGGAAGGCCTAATTCATTTACCATAAAAGCCCATACGTGCTGGACTTTTAATGTAGTTAGACAAATCATCATTTTATGTACATATTTATAATAAATATATAAATAAATAGGGTATGGGCCTTAAGCAAACAAATATAAAACAAAATATTTAACATAATATCATATTTGAGGTAAAACTCTGAAAATTGTACCTAATAGTGTGTTGTCAAGTATTGTGTTCACGTTACGCGTGAGATGGGATTTTAAGGCTAAACCCACGTAGATTCAACGTAGTAAAAATCTCGTGCATATAAGATAGTCATATATCATCATTTATCAATTTAAATTAAGGAAAAAAAAAAAGCAATAGGAGAAATCTATATTACCTGGTCTATACTAGCCTATTTGTAAAGTCTAAGTAAATTTTTTTTAAAAAAATAAAAATTAATTAAAGTATCACAAATTAAAGAGAAATTCATAAAAGAGAGAATCGAAGGCAATTGGGTTGTGGAAGCGGAAGGGCCCGGCCGGACCACCTCCCAAAGGAAATCCTCGGCCACCGCTTGATTATCATTCTTCGCCTTATTTTCATTTTCACATTTTAATTAATTTAATTTATTGTTTTTTAACATTTCTCATACTATATGACAACACATGTATTTATCACATCAGTAGACGGAAGACTATCGGAAACATAGTTATTGCCTAAGTCGTCAAGGTCAACAACACATCTTGACACAAACTAAACTACACATCTGATGGTACGGTTAATGAGATTTTCACTATAATTTTTAAATAAATAACTGTTAAAAAAAAGGATTAGTACAGATGATATCATTATTCGTTTAAGATTAGAAAGCCATGTACTTAATTTTTGTTGACGAAGCTCTTTGCATACGTCATGAGTTTTTTTTTTGCAATAATTAAAAAAAACTTCTAAAATGGTGGACCCATAGCTTGGTAAATAAGGAAAAAGATAAAAGAAAAATAAAATAAAGGCACCTTCTGTGGGCATCATATCGTCCGATCGAAAGTCAGCTACCAGCCGCCCGCGACCATGCTTTAATTTTATTTTTTATTGATATATTTAACATCGTTTTTTTTCTTGTTATGCAAAAAAAAGTACACTGATACAGAGCGAATATAAAAAGAAGATGGAATAAAGGGGCACGTGGAAGAATTCTACCAACGAGAATTGAATTCGGGATCTCTTAGTTACAGATCAAGAATAGTACCGGTACATAAGAGAAAATTTTATTCCAGTGACACCGTTGGTTCCTTGCCTAATTCTCTCTTGCATGATCAGATTCTCCTAATCATAAAACATTAGGGTTAGACAGTCCAATCATCAGATAAGTAATAACCGATCGATTCTCGATTTCATCATTTCGATTAAACAATGTCGTTCTTTAGACATTTGGCACATGCCTAAACGGCTCCTCCTTTTTTTTTTTTTAATAATTTAATTTCTTAAAACGAGAAGCGAACATTACTCTCTGAAAGTGTGTGGCTGTTCTTCTTTTAGAAAAAAAAAATCCTACAAATTCCTTCTTCATAATCACAGTTCCCCGTATAATTAACAATGAATTTACTCTTTCCTCCAACCCGATCGATGCTTACCATATCATGTGACGTGATAAGATCACCGAAATACTCATTTCTTTAAAACTATGCGGCAAATTTATCGCATTACCTTTGTTAAAATTCTAATCATATTGGAAATATAATAAAAAAATCCTAGAACATAACAGAGTTGGGTGACGTCACGAGTTTGGACAGAGAGAATCTTTTGTGCAACGGGTAGGTCACGTGATAATACTTATATAATATCACAAACCAATGAGATTTAGCGATTTTTTTTTTTTACAAAATCATAAAAATTAATCGAATCTCGGACAATGGGACTAAATCGAAGGAAGAGTTAAATGACGGATTTTAAGGGGCGAAACAATGCAATTCAGCAAGAATATATAGAAAACTAGTAAATTTTGTATAAGGTTTAAGAGGTCTTCCCGAGTTCGAGGTGACGATAGTCTCTGCGCACCCCTAATCTATCCCTGATTATATCTATGCAAACAGTTGCATTAAAATATCGCCTTGGTTTGGACAGGTAAGGATCATTCAAGAAGGAATATATGTTTGTTGACCAATGACCAAAGCCGAAGTATTAGTTTATTTCCTAGCTGGATGCTGTTCTATGTACATATATGTAGATTAAATAACAAAAATTCGTACGTATTAAAATCAAAATAAACCGAGAAACAGAAAACCGGATGGTGATTCTGTGAATCTCTTATCTTGCAAAATAAATATAAAAGACTGCCATTTTGAAACTCGATATCGCTAATTAGTTTAGATTCAAGTATAAAATAACTTATCCTTTACAAAAACAAGATTCTCCCAATTTCAGTCGTGGATTTTCTCTATTTAGAAAGCTTAAATTCGAAATATAGTTTAAGTGAACTATTTTAGAGTATGTTTAATTTTGAGGGAGATGTTTTAAATAAACAAGTTTTGAATCCGACGGGAGGGCCGACTAACTCCATACGCATCAGCCCCTCCTTTTTACCGGCCTACTTACTCAAAAGAACAACCCTAATCTAAAACTCTTCAAGAAACATATGCAAGGAGATATATAAAAACGACAAGTTGAAGTCAGTCATAGACTTTCTCGTAATTGCACGAAACGATGAGAGGAATATGGGAATTTAGGATCCCGTCAGTTGTTCGAGTTTGGAGATGAGCAGTGGTTAGCTACGATACCGAGCCCTTGCTCTCGACATATTCATGAGGTAAAAAGGGATATGTGACCAGTGTTACACGTCAATCTTCAGTCATCAAAAACTAATAACCTAGAAGACAGGTGCACACATACATGTTCATATAGTTAATTACTGTTGATATATCAGAGACATGGAGATCATCGAGTAAGATGGGCATGTCGATTAATGGGAAGGGCCACGGCAGAAAAGCCAGCAGTGGTCGTTGCACGGGAGATTACAGCTAATCACCAGCTCCCTCTCTCTGTTATGCCTAATCCGTGTTCTCTCTCTGTCCCCCTCTATGGTACGCTCGCATAACTCCCACGCACAGACACGTACATATAATATATATATATATATATAATAAATACATATATATGTCAATCGAATTGAATATGTATTTTTGTTTTTTATGGGTTGAAAAATTAATCTGGGGATTCAACCGCGAATTGGCCACGCTTTTTAATTTACCTTTTTGACGAAAGAATATCTCTCTGTCTGTCTCCCGTCTCTGTTATAAGCCGAAATTCAGATACCCCACAGACCATATATATGTGTCCAAGCCCCCTTTCCCTATCATCTCCTCTCTCTCTCTCTACTTATATAACCACAAAGACGACCGCTCGAATCTTCATATGTCGGACCCTCACACTTCTCCCAGTAAGGCCCATGTGGACCATCCACAACCTTCTCAGCCGCCGCAGCCACCGCCTCCTCATCCTCCTCCCCCTCCTCCACCGCCGCCTCTAGACCTGCAATTGCAACCCCCTCTTTCCCTTGTGGTCCCTCCTGCTGTCGAGAGCCCTTCACCGACAGCACTGGGCGGTGGCAGGAACCCTTCTCCCAGACAGCGCCAGATGTCTCCCAGGACTGGACCGGGCGTCTCTAGTCCCACCGGCAGACACCCGAATTTCCGGGGAATCAGGTGCCGGAGCGGAAAATGGGTATCGGAGATCCGGGAGCCCCGCAAGACCACCCGCATATGGCTCGGCACGTTCCCCACGGCGGAGATGGCGGCAGCGGCTTACGACGTGGCGGCCCTGGCCCTGAAGGGGTCGGATGCGGTCCTCAACTTCCCCCATTCGGTTAAGTCGTACCCGGTCCCAGCTTCCACTTCTCCAGCCGACGTACGGAGAGCTGCTGCCGTGGCTGCTTCCTCGAGGAAGGCTGAAGCTGGGGACGACAGCGATTCTCCTACTCCGAGTGAATTAGAAGGCCAGACGAGCAATGAGGCAGCGAATACAGTTCAAGAGCCGACACCGACGGAGCAAGAGTTCGTCGATGAGGAGGCCTTGTTTGATATGCCGAGCTTGCTGGTGGAGATGGCGGAAGGGATGATGGTTTCTCCTCCGAGGATGAATTCTCCGCCGTCTGACGACTCACCCGACAACTCTGATCTCGAAACACTGTGGAATTACTGATAGAATACTGCATACATCGATCGCTGGGATATAGCATAGTCGCACGAATTTTTACCATGACTGCATAAACAGGAAATTAAAAAGCCAGAAGAGGGAAAAAACGAAAGAAATGTATCTTGATCCTGGGAAAGAGTAGAACACATGCATTTTCGCAATTGAATGTAGAATTATTCTTGATGTTTACACAGATACCCACCTCGAGATTTTACATCTGTTTCCCTCATATGATCCGGTCGTATTGAAACACCAGGAAAGTGTAAGTCTTAATTATAACACAAGCAATCCAGTCATGGTCGGATCTTTTCGAAGTATAAAACCAGATATTGTTTAGGTGGCTGGAAAGATGATGGATCGAAATGATCGAATCATGAACGTGGAACAGCTAATTTGTAGTAGTCAATGAAAGAGATCAGAGACGACGGAAGCTCTCCGAGCTTAGCCTAAACAGCCATAAATCCACATGTGATTTGAGTTTTAGCTAGGGTTTCTTCGTTGTTCCCTTTTAGATTAGTCTTTTTAATTACAAATGTTGTCGTGTGATCAGCCCTTTGCTTAAAACCGTTCCTTTCCTGATGTGGAATGACAAAATGATTGCTCTCAGTATGTGCGATCAGTTACGTGCCATCCTGAGTGCTGCCCATGTGTATAAGTTCTTCCTTTCTCAACCTTGTTGATATTCAGCCAAAAGGGGAAAAATTGTTGTTTGTGTTACGAGCAAATTTGTCCAAATTTTTTGGGTTCAACATGATCAGTTGAGAATATGTAAATTAGTGTCAATCCTGTGACAGGCCAACACAAAACCCGAGCAAGGAGTATAAGCTGAGTACACACTTCAGCCTCATTGGAAGTCACTAAAAATTTGAATTAATGTTAGAGCTACACACAAGGGAAATGAAGGAATGTAAGCAGGGATGGATGTACAGGCATTGGGGAGCGATCGCTCATTAAGTCGAGGAAATCCATGAGACATTTTATATATATATATATATATATATATATATATCACTTGATTTTATATATTTTTTATTAAATTTATTTATTTCGCTTCCAAATTTATTATATTACTCTTTCGTAGAGTTCTGCCTTGTAATAAATTTTCTGAATCCATACTTGAATGGATGCACGTTGGTTGTACAGTTGAATTCGGTTTACACATGTGACCAACAATCAACAAGAGACACTTAAACTATTTCTCTTTTCTTATCTTGTTGTTCACTTTTTTTTCCCCTTGATCATTGTAAAGATTTAGTGTCAAGAGACAGCATAATCATCAATAAATAAAAAACAGCCATAGATTTAAAAGATAGACAGCGAATACCAACAACCCGGTTGGTTCAATTTACGACTCGATACCTCTTTTCTTAAATAGATCTCGCATTCAATCCTTAAAAAATAAAGAAAAATTATGATTATTAGACGAGTTTAACACTTTAGTAGATTTATTTGATTAAAGATCTATATTAGTGGAAACAATTAAATTTTCAGATATCAAATAATTCAAAACGAGAAAAAGATAGACAAGGAATTGGGAAATGATTCGAATGTCTGGGGTCGCTAGGGGGGCATTGAGATTTTTGCGACTTTCCGCAATTTGAGATTATGATGGGTCAAAGCTCTGAGGGACCCCCCCAAAAGTCTTCAATGTCTGTATGTATACGTATACAAGTGAAATCAGCCTCTGTAAATTTCCCTCAGGGAGGGATCGATTGGAGATTTCAAATGAAGCCCTGATTAATGATTAGAGTATTCCACACCTTTTGCCCGAGCTTGGGGCAAAATCATCTCTAGCATCCTTCCTATCAATTAACTTTCTAGTTCGTGGTTGGTTCGAGCAGTCACTTTCAAGCAAGAGATCAGATGCCGAAACTAACCATCACAAAGAAAGAAAACCGGCTCTTAAACATGAAGATTTCGTCTACAAGATTTATGATAAAGAACAACTTCCGCTTCATCGATAAAATTCTTCAAAAATGACTTGATACGGTGGTTAAATTTTTTTACTGAATTCTCGTACTCAACCAAAAACATGAGTTTCACCCTATGCCTAAGAAACATTCGGTAGCTACCACCGGTGGTGAGCTGGTGCAACCCGAACTGCATTCCGAGCATGGACCACACACCCCTGCTGACCATGTCCGGCTGGTGCTGGGTCCCTTCCCTGGCCGCCTGGCCATCATCTCTGGCCCCAACATCAGTGGCTGGATAAGATGGCTTCTGCTCATCTGCATTATCCCTTTCAACGTCATTTCTTCTGTAAATTCATTATTTTTAACATCTCGAAGACTTTTCCGTCGGTGTGTCCCTCGGTGCTTAATAACTTTTTTTTTTCTTTTAAAAAGACGCGTTAAGAATCACAGATCGGATCAAGTTCGACTTCTAAAAGAAATATGATGAGTGCTTTTTCATTTAAACATGCATGCGAAGGGTATTGATGTCCATTATATTTTGCTTGAGGAATAAGAATGATAATTCTCGGTCGGTTCTTGATGTATTTTTCGGTGCCAAACTGCATAAATTAAACTAAACCCATAATGCTCATACGTTCACACTTGGATACAAAAGCTCGAACATTACATAGCAGAAGTCACTGGATCGTCTATATTATTATCTTCCTTTTTATTCATCGAAAAAGAAAAGAACACAATGGGGTTGGTTCATCTTCTTAATCGTTTTCCCAAATTTTTTTTTTAAAAAAAGAAAATAAATTTTAAAAAAAAGTGCTTGTGAGAAAGAAAGAGAGATCATTTCCTCAAAGGCCAAAAGGAGCCTAACTTTACGAGATTTAGAAATATATATTCGATATTCGTCAATGAGAAATTCTAACATACGATGGATACATGCATTTTACGTATTTCAAATTAATTATTATTTAATGCATCAGTATATATTAGATTCTTGAAATAATTATTACAAAAAAAACTTTTTTTTAATTTTGTACCATAACTTCACGTGATATTCTTATTACAATTGGCAAGTTCATCTTTTTCAGAGAAGGAAAAAGGCTCCTCGACTTGTTTGAGTACGTAGGGGCCTCCTTACATGGAAATGCGCACAGCACATCACTCAAAAGATGGATTTCGATTTCGATTTTGATTTTGCTGTGTGAAAATGTTGACTCTCCCTATATTGCCTTAGTGTATATCCCTACAAATTGACATGGTCGTGACCCAAAGTCCACTAATTATTAAAATGAAAATAAAAGGAGAAAGTAAAACCGCTTACCAAGAATTAGTGTATAGGATTAATGAGAAATTTAATTTGAATTTTGCACGTATATTTGGACGGTCTCACCGTCGACTCATGAACATGAATTATAAATAAGGAAATAATGCAAAACAACCCTTGTCGTGCCTTGGCCTACCCAATTTGTGGTTCAATTTTGGACTTTGAATTCAATCTTTTGTGAGAAAGAAGATTTGGTGCAGTCGATACTGCTTTTAACCTAAGACTGAGAGATCTTAGATTTGATTCTCACCTGTGGAACTTGTCGTATCTCTTTATTCCCTATAAAGGAATACGGGAAATCACACTAATAAGAATTAAATATATGATTTCTTGATTCCAGGTCGAAGACTGTACCAACCATACCGAACCCCTTTTCTCCTCTCAACTTGTTATTAGAAAATCTTATATTTGATTACCTTTAAGGAGACTCTTTCTTCCTCTTTGTTCTCCTCTTCGTTCAATTTCAGTCCTTAGGTTTATGGACATTTGTTACGAGTGAAAACAAGGTCTCATAAATTTACTCGTTTTATTTGAATCTTGAGCATCTCATAAATGTTTTTGACTTCTCGACATTTTATACTAGCTAAAAACTCGTATGGATCGACCAACCGAGGGTTAAAATATTCTGTCGACTACGAGGGATGCTTGTCCCCTTCCCTTCTTCATAGACGTTTTCTTAATAGCCTAGCTATCCATATATTTAAATCGATGGCATGTATATGAATCGTGCCAATCTCGTTACTTGCTCAAATATTTTACTTTGATTTCTTGACTGGGACATTGATTCTTGATGTCTCTAAGAAACATATTTATATGTCTGCATTTTCAAATGGTTGGTAGCCCATCGAGTATCTCTCCTTACTATAAATGGGGATTTCATTAATACGTAATCAAATTAAATCACCCAAATATAAATTAAATTATCCTTTTTGCAGAAGGTGGAGTGTATCTTTACTTTATATAGAAGTATGCCCTTACACTTGATTGATCTAGGGTTGTGCATAGGTATAGGGTAAATTTAGAATTGGTGGGATTCCGTTGTGGTTCGAATTTTAGTATTTAGAGTACTCGAAGCTAGTACTAGAACATGCTAAAAAGAAAACTTGTTAGAGTAGTTAATTTTCGTAATTGGACTCTAATATTTGAGTCGTTTATACCGTTATATATCTAACTCGATAAACTTTCATTTAATATAGTACTTATTTGTATTTAATAAGTTTATCATATCGAAAAAAAATATTAAAATGACCTTGAAGATAACGATGAAAAATAATTAAATATATTCAAAATATACTAATTAATTGTAATACACTAACTCTTACAAAGTAAATAATTTAAATTGATAAAAAGTATGAAAATTCTAGCAAATCGATGAGTTCTAATAGTGTATCTAGAGCCTGTAATACAGTCTCGGGATAAAGTTTGGTTCGTAAATTTAACAACGTCGTCCGAAATTCAGGAATCGATCATAACCTACGTTTGTACTATGAACTCTTTCAAAATTCTCACTTCCCTGTTTATTTTGGTGTAAAATTGTTCATAATTTTCATTGTAATAAACTTTGCGCTAGGAATTACAATGTTTTATTACTAAAACAAGGTAAAAAGAAAAACGACTAGAGTTGATACGCACGCATGAACATATTTCTTTAAACAAGTAAAAAGTCTTACATGTAACAAATATATTATATTGCGTTACAAGATTTAAAAAAATTATTTTTTTTGTTAAACAATAATTCTACATCATGAACTTGAAACAATTTTTGCTGATATAACAGTCATGTCTGCCCTTTTTTTTCAGTTCATCTGCTTTCCAGTCCATTTTCCCCTCTGGCTCTGCCCCGGCCCTACTGCACAGTGCTTCTGTCGACTCTCGCTCTTTTTCTCCGGTCAGTGTCATGCTTCCATTCGTCTGCTCCTCCGTCATCAAATAAGAACAATTTAAGAAAATCCCAAACGCATCACGAGTTGGTTGAATGTTACGGCGCGCTGTTGCTCCACGCACGTCCTCTCTAGTTCAAACTGAATTAATCATAATATGTAAGAAAGAAAACCCGCCGTATTGAGCTTATAAAGAGGAGATGTCGGCCGAGCCAGCTCGGTCAAACATGAACGGGGCCCGATTCAAAGGGATTTTTTTTGCATCAGACGACAAAAACCCCTCAGAAAGAAAGAAACTTTGGGGGGGTTTGATTTTCGCGGAAAAAGCGATGATCAGAGATGGATGGACGCCGTGCTGTGCTCATCGATCGAAGAGGATACATATGGCAGGCACAGACAGAAGGGTGGTGCCCAACAAAACTGTTCACGAACATCTTTTCAAACCTTTCCGAGGTGTCAGATTCATGGCCGACTTGCTAACCACACTCCCCCTTCCGTATTACCAGCTTCCTCCTCCCTTCCCTTCCCTTCCCTTCCCTTTCCAACATAAATACAAAAAGGGGAAATCCTTTTTCTTTTTTGAAATTGAGAATCAAATCCGCTGCTGACGTGTATGATCATACACATGTTGACGCCGTTCAAAGATTCATTTCAATAAATCGACATTGGTCATTTCAGATAGCCCCGCAATTCTTCTAAGGTCTCATATTCAGTTTATGATTACGAGAGTTTTATCTTTTAATTGACCGTTCCGACTTGAACATTAATTAATCGATCTTTATTGGACTTATAAATATCAAATGTGGCAACAAGGGAAAAAAGAGAGAAATATTCTTCTCATATAAAAAAACTAATAAATATTTATTATGTGACAATTTGGGATAAAAATAATAATATTATTAAGACAAAGTCAAACAGTAATGTGAAACCGCGTTTGAGTGAGATCAGCTGGGGCTCGGCGCCGCTTTCTCAGCCCAACATCGAAGCGCCAGCCCAAAGGGAAAAAGTCTTCAACGTCGTGATTAAGTAATGAACTCAAACTGATCGTCGGGTCCATGATGAATGAGTGAGGACACGCGCAGGTGACGCAGGCGATCGGTGCGGCCCAGTCGGAGCCCACAGCTTCTTCTCATCATATTCCTGGTGAAAATTTTAATTAGTCCTGCCTTACAAAAATACTGGCAGGGAAGAACCGACAGAATTGATGTAATTAGCAACAATCATGTGAATTTTCGGGTGATTAACACTCGGCTGCTCTTTCTCCATAGTTTGATTAATATGTTCTTACATTGTGGAAAGATTATAGAACAATTTTTCAATTCTACCGAGCTACGTACGTCCTTGAGACAGGGCTTTTGGCTCGATATGCTTCGCCCTCAACTTTGAGCGATTCACTCCTCGTATGGGTCATTTTTAAGTTCACGAGTCTCTTTTATAATATAAATACTGCAGTGTTGTTGTGACAAGACAGGACACGGGAGGTTCATAAAAATGTCGCTTTCTGAACTTCCGCTGTCCCATGAAAGATGCTGTCTTCCCTTTCTGGCTAAAAGCTGTGGAAGAAAAACTGCAAAAAAGCGGGGGAAAAAAAGGGAAAGGAGAAAAGTGCTGAAAGCAGAACACAGCAACTACACGGTTAATCTGGCTAATTACTAAATATTTAGTAAGTAATACACGGTTTTTTATAATTTTTTATTGTTAACTTTACAAGTGTTAAGATTTAAATGATAATTTATATAATAAACTCGTTATATTTTACGTGCTGAATATTTACTCTGGAATCCTAATCCTTGGCTATGGTTTGGGAAGCACACTGCACTTGCCTTCCGTATTTTTACTATTCATAGAACTGTACTTGTGTGCAAGCGCGTGACCAATGTATACGAACGTTGTTTCAAAATAGGAGTTTCAGCTCTGCAAACAGACGATCACATTACTTTGACGTAATCGTGAGGAACTGAATCTCTCTCGAGAAAACATTGTTACTGTTACAAGTTTCAATTTTATGTATAGTTTATGCTTTGGCTATTTTTATATCATTTTAACAATTTAATTTAGTTTCACAATGCCATACTATTATAACAATATAATTTTATGCCATGAATTTTTATCTTGAATTATCTCATGTAATTTAGTTATGGTGCAAGAATTTCTAATATGTCATTTCTAAGCCTCGAAGTGAGACGTCATCCCGAGCATCATTAATTGCGATGGCGGCAGTGGGTCTGGCAGAGTTGGAGCGGAATCTGATGAGGGGGAATCTGCCGTAAAGAAAATAAGCGCACGCGCTACATCTTCACCTCAGGAGGAAGCCTTGCAATAACCCAATACGCACGTGGTAAATGCCAGGAAGGATTACTCAACAAGGCAACCCAAATAAAAAAAGAAAAGCTAAAACTAGAAGCTAAACCAACAGGCAACGGATTCTCCGACAAGTGCTTCCCAGCCGGGTTCAGTACGAGGGTTGGGGTGGGGCCAGTGGGACCCACCGACTCAAGCACGGATAATATCCCATTGCCCCCGCTGGGCCGTTTTATGGAAACCCCGTGGGCTCCAGCCTGGAAACCCGCGTCCAATTCGCATCCACGTGTCAAATTATCCGTACGCCAAAACTATATATATTTACATTACATTCCTCCGCCGCTTTCCACCGGACAGACCAAATCATCGACACACGAGACCGTAGACGCACTCTTAACCTCCGACCGGCAAAGGAAAGGATTCAGTCGGCGTGAGTCAAAAGGAAAACTCGGACGTCAATAAGTCAAAACCGAACTTGGAAAGTTTCTCTCCCTAGCTAGCCCTCTGATCAATGGACTTCTTCGGCCACTACTCCGACCCGAAATCATACAGCTTGGAGTACAACCAGTCAATGGAGGGGTCGTCGTCATTTTCCGACCCCTACACGCCCCGCCGGGCCAACTCGGACGAGGAGGTTCTCCTAGCTTCAAGCCATCCGAAGAAACGTGCAGGTACGTATGCTCTCATATCCTAATTACTACAATATAATATTTATTTCGATGAATTTATACAAATGCTTCCATTTTATTTTTATTTACCAGTGATATTCACATTTTGTGAAGACGAATCCGCAGCACTAGTAAATTTGCTTTTCTAGAGTCCGCGGAATGATTACCACAAACTCTTCAGTACTTCTTTTATGTGTAACCAACCAATGATTTGTCACTAGATATTTTATATATATATATATATATTATTTTCTCCGACTATAAAGAAAGCTCATAAAAGAGATATAAAAAAATGTTAATAAATGACCACGACTATCGGGACACTGATAAAAATCAAACACATAATCTTTCAATTTCAAACGATGATATTATAGACTCATTAAACCTTCTGTTATTATATTATAATTGCTTTAATTATTCAATATAAATGTTGACTTCGTCCTGATTAGGTAAATGCGCCCCCAATTTGCCGTTTTAATATTGTACTTCAACCAATTTTTTATTAAATTAATAATTTAGCCAATGCCGTCTCTTTTTCTTGATTGGTGGGTTGATTTAGGGCGAGTGGTGTTCAAGGAGACGAGGCACCCGGTGTACAGAGGTGTGAGGCGCCGGAACAACAACAAGTGGGTCTGCGAGCTCCGCGAACCCTCCAAGCAGTCCCGCATCTGGCTGGGCACTTACCCCACCGCCGAGATGGCTGCCCGGGCCCATGACGTTGCCGCCCTTGCTCTACGGGGCCGCTCCGCCTGCCTTAATTTTGCCGACTCAGCCTGGCGGCTCCCAGTCCCAGCCTCCACTGACCCTGCTGACATCCGCCGTGCCGCTGCCGAGGCTGCCAGTGCATTCCGTCCCCAGGAGCTCGAGGCCTCCGGCGGAGGCATGGGCGAGGAGGATGAGGAGGAGGAGCCGGTGGCGAGCCTCACTGGCCAAGGTAGCTGCGCGGAGGGCGGTGATGTGATCTCAAGCAGCCTCGGGGCTGGTGATGGAACATTCGACGTGGATCGGTGGCTTGAACGACCGATCCTCTCCCCACCCCACAGCGCAGGTGCTCATTTCGGCTGGGAGGAGAGCGAGCCGGAAGCCGAGGTCCCTCTCTGGAGCTTCTCGATTTGAGATTACATCGGAAAGGAATAATCTCGATGCAGCTGATAAGGAAAAACCTGTTCTCTTGTTGTAGCTGCTCTGTTCGAGTTGAGTCGGGTCGGGTCGGGTCGGGTCGGGTCGGGTGGAAACAGAAACCGGAACTTTAACGCGAGAAAGTGTGTGTGTGGGGCTTAGTGTCGTAATATGTTGTTAAAGTAGGTGTTTGGTGAGCTATAGCTATCCTTTGAGTTTGAATACTGGACACTGTTTTAAGCAAAGGGAAAGTTATGTTATAGGATGATTGCTAGGATTAAAGGCATGCAACTTTATGTGATGAGACTACTATATTATAGAAATAAACTAGTGCAACATCCCGCGGTTCGCTGCAAGGTTGATGAATATTCACTAATATAAAATAATTCTGAATTAAATTATTTTTTAATTATTATTTTATGAAAAATTGTGTTAAAATAGGAATTGCTTATATATAAGATCAATAGTTGTACATTCTATAAGAAAATAACAACAAATAGATAAATATTGAGAGTAATAGATGTTCATCCAATTATCACTGGTCAAGATAGAAGAGAGATTGGAAATCGGTGAAGAGCGAACATGGAAAAGAGAAATTAAATGGAGAGTGGGTGAAAAATAGAAAATAGTTAAGTAGTCAAGAAAATTATGGAATTCAAATGACAATAACAACGATAGATATAAGGAAAAAAATTTTAATCAAATAGGAAAATAATTTTATTAAATAGAAAAATTGATTTTTATTTACATGAATCAATTTCTAAGGAATTAAATCAATTTGAAGATAATTAAATAAAAATAATAATGATAAATATAAGTTAAAGAGATTTTAGTTCAATTAAAAAATTTATTTTGATTCACATAAATTAAGCAATCGAACAAAAATTGAAGAAGAAAAAAGGGAAATATCTAACATAGGAATGATATAGCAAACACTTATCCATCCATGTATTTTTTTATTTATAAATCAGAAAGAAAATAAAAAGCCTAGAAGGCCGGCACGTGGAGGCACTCTACTTTAGAGTATAGTACAGACATAGATATTTAATAAATTAATTAAAAAAATTAATTATAGTTTTAAGAGTAATTTTTCAGTCAATCGTATTTCTCTTTTATTATTGCTTAAGATAATATTTGCCAAGGAAATTTTTGGTAATTTCAAATTAGACGAATTACCTGCACTCATTTGGTATAAACTATGTAATAATATCGAAGCAGATAGTTACATATTATTGAATTTATTACCACACCCAATCTTTTTCTTTGTCTACTGGGTATTAAGAACTATAATTTATGCATTAATAGGTGATGTCGAAAAGTCAAAAAAAGATACCAAACCTCACCATTCAGACCACATACCGCGGTGGAATGCATGCTAGAATTGGCTAACTAATTTTGCTTACTCATTCCCTTTGCGAGTTTGTAGATTGTATGTGCTCAGCGGCTTGAGCTTCAGTTTCTGGGAGGTGCTATCGTGGGCTCTTCCACCGCCTATGTATTGTTTGATTTATTTAATTCGTTTCTGCTTCGACCTGTTTCCAGCTTAAAAAAGGACACTGATGCGGTCTTAATATAATAATACTCGATATGAACTTATATTATGCACAAATTTTGTTATCTAATAAAATTAATAAAAAAATGAACATGTAAATTATTAAATACAGTTTTAATTATAATTAATAATCTAAACATTTGATTTTTTGTTAAATTAAATGTAAACTAAGTAATAAATTTAGAAAAAATATAGTGATTTTATATTAATAAAATCAGTGAAGAGGTCGTTCTAAAAAATTTATGTGAAATAAGAGAGAACGTGATAGAAAAGAAAGAGCTGGTATTTATATATTAGTAAATTTATCATCACGACTATAATTTTTCTTAATTTAATAGATATATAAATTAAATTTTATAAATTAATGAATAGTTTGAGAAAATGAAAAAAAAAAAATAAAACTGCCAAACTTTTTTGATATAATAAAAGGTAAGATATAGATATATATATAACATTTTTATACAATATTATATATCATAAGAATTTTTAAGAAGGAGAAGTCAACAAGTATTTTTGAGGAATAATTATAATTTTCAAAATAAATGTGCAATTTAACATGTAATCTTTTTTATTAGTTATATTAATACATGTTAAGGCAGTTCTGTTTCAAATTTTGAAATGAGATCAATTAACTCAACTCCTCCAATAAATTCGTATAGAAATATATTGTATAATGAAAGCAGCTTATAAGTGAGAAATTGCAAAAAAAAAAAGAGTTTAATTAATTTCCATTCTTTTGATTCAATAATGTTCGGCGCAGAATTAAGATACAGTAGACTGAGAAACACATAGTTCACTTGACTCGACCACAAAACTTTTATGGGAGAAAAGGCGGTAGTAGCCGGTAGAGTAAACTGTACACTTGTCATGTACATTTATGTTATTTCATCGTCCATCACAGTATAATAATTTTTTATATTTACTATGATGTCATTTCTCGCTTGTGAATTTTAACTAAACTAAACTACCATTGGATTGAGATCTTCATTACAGCACGTGCGTAAATTTATTTTAGTGCAATTATCACGTGCTATACATTTACAGAGTACTTGCTTTTAAAAAGAACCACGGGCAATTGGGATTATGCAATAATTAATCGTAATCCTAAAAATGTTTGAAGTCCAAAGAAATAGTGTGAAACCGTATTTCTACGGTCCGCTCTTCCGATTCAAACGTCTCCGACTGATGATGGAAAGTGGTCAAAAGGTATTTTAAGACTTATTGAGACTCCATTGAACCGACACAGTATGATACTTCAGCATTAAGAGATCATAATTTCAATTTAAAAAATATAATATTGGCTTAAAAAATTGTAATCAATTGTCTAAACGACCAGTTAGAACTCTTTATTAAACAAATAATACAACTATTTCAACTAAGGTTATAATGTTTGAAGAATTAAAAATGACATGTTACAACTATGTAAATTAAAGCGATGGCTCTTTAAAACTGATATTGTAACTCCTTGAACTAATGGTACATGTTTCTACCGGCACTGGAACAATACTATGGCAGTTGAAAAATTTTTAGATTATCATATCTTACTATATACCGTGAAAAAATATCAATTAAAATATAATAAATGAATAAATTAACACTAACTATTTAAGTAATTATTATAATTATTATTAATTAAAATAATTTAATTAATTTTTCTTATTACATCACTTGACTATTTTAGATCTTTTTGCGGCTGTTTAATAAGATTTTCCGTATTTTAAAGGTGACAGTGACGCCAAGCACCTGCGAGTTTTAGTAAATCGACCAGGTGAGAGAGGCAACAGCCAGCTGGCACAATAAAGTGAGTCCGCTAGCTGTACAGGAAACGGACAAAGAGGAACCCCACAAACGGCCACTTAACCCCTCGTCCTAACCGTGGGGGAAGCCCACCCGACAGACAGCCGACTCCGTGTTCGCGTCCCCCTCGCACGTGGCCCCACTTCATTATTCAAAATTATCCACAACCCACAGAGACCAAACCTATAAAACGCCCCTTATCCGATACTCAGTCAACTCACACTCAAACCTCAAGCCGCCTTATCCAACAACAGGATAGAAGTGCTCAATAGATCAAAATCGATCTCACAACAATCCCATCGGCTTCCATGGAACAGCTGATCGAAATTGGATCGGGATTGGGATCGGGGTGCGACGAGACATACCTGCTGGCCTCCCAGCACCCGAAGAAGCGGGCAGGGCGGAGGAAGTTCAAGGAGACGCGCCACCCGGTGTACCGTGGCGTGAGGCGGCGGGCCGGCGGCAAGTGGGTGTGCGAGCTTCGGAACGGGAAGTCCCGCCTCTGGCTCGGAACCTACTTGCTCCCCGAGATGGCAGCCCGGGCGCACGATGTGGCTGCCCTTGCCCTCCGAGGCCGCTCTGCCTGCCTAAACTTTGCCGACTCCGCGTGGCGGCTCCCCGTCCCGTGTTCGTCCTCCGATGCCGACATCAGGGCAGCAGCAGTGGCTGGAGCGGAGCAGTTCCGGTCGTCCCACGAGGAGGAGGAGGACTGTTGCTCCTCCAGCGGCAGCGGGCAGTACGAGGGGGTGGTGTCGGATGCGGAGTCCAGCAGCAGCGGCGGTGTTTCGAGGGCTGGTGAAGATCGCAGTTCGAGGGGCGATGAGCAAATGGAAGAAAACGCGGGGGCGGGATGCAATTATTACATGGATGAGGAGGCTATCTTGTTCATGCCGGAGCTGCTGTTGGACATGGCGGAGGGGCTAATGGTGCCGCCGCCGCCGATCGTGCTGGGAGAGGGTTGGAATCACTGGGACGGTGATTCAACGTGCGATTCAGATGTATCAATTTGGAATTACTCCACTTGGTAGGATTGAAATTTGAATTATCCAACTAGGAAAAGCAAAATGTGGAATTCAATTCAAGAATCGTATGATAAAGTAATGAATCCTGTGCGGGCAATCCAAATATTTAGGAATCAGATCTTCGTACTCGGGTTGGTCATTCCTTCATCGATAACTAGCTAATCTGATACTAATAAGATTCATTCATTTTGAAATTTTATTGTAAAATTCTAAAATTAAAAATTAATCATGGAAATAATTCAATTTTATTTATTTATAACATTATGTAAATCTGCGCACAAGACTTTTTTGTTAGTGAGCGGATTAACACGGGTTGCCTATTTGGGCTCAACGCTACTGAGCCAGAGCCCGCCCAGAAATTGGAAATCGAAATGGTCCAGAAATTAAATTTTTTTCGGGGGGACTTAGGAAGCCCATCTTGTTAAAGATCAAGAAAGTATTCGTGGAAAGGAAACGAAAACATCGTGAGAGTACCGTTATCAGTTGTAACAGTTGATTTCAATATGTGCTTTCCCTAAGCAAACTTTTGAATTTTATTTTTATAAATAAAAAATATTTATAGTTGAAACAATTTTTCAAACTTGCCGATTTGAATTTGGATCAGACATCAAATAAAAAAAATAGCGAACAAACGAAACCTTAATTATGAGCCCAAATAAATAAAATTCAATGACTAGATCTGACTCGCTCCAACGTCCGTTCTCCCTTCAAGCGTTAAATTAATGTCAAGCACGACATAGAGAAAAATATTAATTTTTTGTCAGCACCGAAAATTTTATAAATCTCTAATTAATTCAGTTCGAATTAATTTGATCCGATTAAAGGTAAACCTCTCCGTATGCGCGTGCTTACCTCTAGGCCATGGATTTCTTCGTAATGCATATTATATTTCTCATTAAATATTGTATATAATCTATTCTTTTAATTTTTAAAGAACAATCACAATATTAAATATAATGTAAAATTTAATTTTAAATTGTGACGGAAGAATTTTCAGCAGACTCGTTCCTCTTACTCTCTGGAAAATTTGGTAGATTCGCGAAGAAAGAAGAAAATTTCAATTCCAATGCAATGCCACCCTTAGAACTTAATTTTCTTTTTAAAAAAAAAAATCTTCTTTTTCCTTCAACGGACGTGACAAATACTTCCTAATATCAGAGATTAATAAATCTCAATTATTCATAAATTTAGATAAGTTTGTACGCAAACACATTCACAGATGGCCCTGTCAGGGGGCCAAGAATTTAAAGAGAAATTTGAACATTCAATCGTGTCAATCACGAAGGACAATTTTTCCGTCTTATCATATCACGTGAGAAAATATAAAGAAAATTAAAAAAAAAGGGTAAATTATTGTTAATCACTCTAATAATTGTTATAATTATTATTAATTAGTGGAATTTAAGTCGCACTTTCTCGTCACATCATTATAAGATGGGCCTCATAAAATATACGCAGTCCTAGACTCTCAACCGGGAAAACAATCGGTCATTTTTATGAGCAATAATTATGATAATTGCTCGTGAAATTAACACGAATTTATTTATTTTATCATATTTTAACTGACATTTCACGTAATGTATAATGAAATTAGATCACGTAAGAATTTCTCTGCCATTGCGGTTGGTCCGACATTATGAGAAAGAGTTCATAACCGCCCACGTAGGGAATTAGAGAGCAAGAACAAAGTTTTCGCACTGACATGCGGAACAACCCGGGAAGAAGTCCAAATAAAGAGAAATCTGAACTGTATTTCTTGGCTTCTTTTGTTCACTTCGGTCTTCATGAATCACGCCCTGGTCAGACGGAAAATTCTATGATACAACTGTTTAAAGAATAGCTAATCATTTCATATTTCAAGTCTTTTAATACGAAAAATTCACGTAGAGTGAGAATTTAACCTCTCAGTGAATCAATTATGCTTACTCATGATAGCTTAAAGTCATGAGCTCGTGTAATTGAATCCGATTACGATATACAGACCACGTAAATCGATGATCGTGGCTTGGCACGTGATTACGATAACTATCCTTCCTCATTTTAATATATGCGTGCGAGGGTGGCCTCTAGGGGGTGCCGTGTCGAACGAGCGATCTCCGTGTAATTACTGCTGAGAGCGATTTCGATTTAGGCCAATGCGCCGAAGGTCATTGATTACGACTTGCCCACTCTTATCTTGTTTAGAGAATTTAAGAGGCACTTTGTCTTTTCCATAAGAAGGATACCAGAAATATCTGAGTACCATTTTTGCCCTTGCAGTGTTTGGCCGGCCTATAGATTTATTTACATGCGTCGTTAAATTGCGCTGTGAGCAGGCAACCGGCGAAATCGGCAACTAGACCTAAAGGAAGCTGACGGTGACGGGGCTTGCATCAGTAGGGAGACTCCTGATATTGTCATTGTCAGATGCTCGTATATTATATTATTTTTAGTAGAATTATGGAAGACCAAACTCATTTCCACCCCGAAAATCTAATCTGTCGGGTTACGGTACTCGCTTTTCTTATAAAATTGTAAATTAATTTGTTATATTGTTGATGTGAGATCTAACGTATATGTATGCGGTCGATGAATTTACAATGAAGAGCATAAAATTCCAAAAACAATCTGGTTTAGAACGCGTCGCCGGCCGGCCGGTCGGCCGGTTCGAACTCTTTTGACAACCTATCTTCGTTGGATATCCGTAGAATGTATACAGTTTTCAAGATTTTTTTTTTCATTTTAAAATCCAATCGAAGTGTTGAAATAAATTCTGAACGAGGTGACGCCATTCGGATGAAATGTCTCTTCAAATCAAATGTACGGCGAACTGATTCTCGAATAAAAATAAATACTTTTTTTCCGTTACAGATGAGATTAAAATAACGGAGAAATTAAGGGGTTTGAAAAATAAGAGGTTAGCTTACGTGGATGAAATATGTGCGTGTGCGAATAGTTCATAAGGAATTGCAACGTACTCGTCTAGATCAATTTATTCTGATCTAATTCCGTAACAGTATTTGTTCGAGAAAAATCAGTAACAGTTTACGTTGTACCTTTTCGTAGTTAATGATGATAGTCAGCTGAAACTACTCGAAATGCTTCATATTTACGTTGCAATTGGATTCACACATCTTTAATTGAATCGGAAGTTTTAAGATCTTGAATCTTGATAGTTGGTCAAACTGTCAAAATTTCATCTGCTTCTTTCTCCTTATGTTACTACCTCGAGGCTCCGGCGACGCGCCGATTAAAACTTCCGATGTGCATTGCATGGGATCGATCCGTCGAGAGGTAAAGATCTTCCGGTCGTGAATTTTTTTCCTATTCACAGAGCTCGAATCCGAAAATTTATTTAATCGGTTTGTTCGTTACTGTAAATTGTCAACTTATTCTGTGTTGCTTTTTGTTATATGAGCAATCGCTTGCATCTCAAGAAGCGTTCATTAGCTGGCCTTGGAGAAACAGCTCTTAAATAAATTGCGTTGACCGACTAAATGAAAGTTGACTTCATCTCTCTCTCTCTCTCTCTCTCTTAATTTTTTGTTGTTCTATTGACATATTTTAATTAAACACTTGCTAAGAGGTCAATGATATTAAACAATAAATCGTCTAATTCTTATAATAAACATATATCCCACCTTAATCAACAGATTAAATTTGGAATATTACGTAAAAATGGGCTCGATTATTTTGACGTAAAATGGATATGATTCAATCGCTTCTTCAGGAAGTCGGCACTTGGCTTCATCGTCACCGCCGACAGTCTAGTGTGACACTGTGTTTGTTATTTACCTCACCACTAACCCTATTTTTCATGCCAAGATTAAGCATATGAAAATCGATTATCACTTTGAGTGAGGACTGTTCATATGAAAGCAAATGTTAATTCGCTCTATTAATTCTGAAGGCATCGCTCTTCGGTCCAAGGTCATTTAATCTTACTAGAGTTTGATTTGCATTATGCATATATTTTATTTTTAATAAAATTAATTAAAAAGTGAACATGTAATAAGTTATTAAATAATATTTTAATTACAATTAATTTTAGAGTTTGTATTTTTTTTGTTAAATTGATACGAAGAATAAGAAATAAATTTAGAAAAAATTGATATGGTTGAAAAATTGAGTGACAATAAAAAAAAAAGTAAGTTACAATGAAAAGAGCAGAGACCGAGAGAGAAGGATTGGACTAGTAAATTTACTATTACATCCTTAATTCTTTTTAATCTAATAATTATTGAAAATTCAATTTTTATTTTTATTTTTTGGCCAGGAAAATGCTTTTAATTTATCCAACAATGCTAGTAAAATTGAATTTCTAATTAAGAAAGGTAAAAGAAAGCACCAAAATGGAACTTATTCCTTTCACATTGTATTTTAGCCATGCAATCTGGCATTTATTACTTTTGAATTATTTCCTATTTGTGAATATGTTTTTATTTACACAATTGAATTACCTAAGCAAGCATAAAGAGAAAACCTTCAATCAATCTACCTCCTCACGTGACTTAAGAAAATATCAATCAAACTGAAGTAAATGTGTAAATAAGTGTTAATCACTCGAGTAGTCGAGCAATTCTATTAGTATTTTCTCAACATATTATTATGAGATAATAAAATTTAGAGTAAGTCTTGTATATTGCGAGTATACCACTTCTGGTGGTGCAACAAGTCAATAGGAACCAATTGGGTTAATAGATTCATGAAAATTTTAGACAATAAAATGTAAATTTAGAAAATAAAAAAATAAAAAAAAACCCTAAGAAAGAATTCAAATAAAATTCTAAAAAGAATCTATTAAGCCCTAAAAATGTGTCAATAATTAGCGAGAAAGTAAAAAAAAAAAAAAGGAGTAGTATTTCATGCATTATAAAATATGATTATTTATAGAAATTTCAAGGGTTTCTAAGAGTTCTTAGAGTTTTTAGATATTTTATTTAAATTTTATATTTATATTTTACAATCTAAATTCTCTCTCATGAATATCTCGATATGGTTAGTTTCTGCAGATTTGTGATATTACTAAACAGTACTGACGTGATATATTCTAATATAGACAAAGTCATCGACTCGACTGCGAACCGCTTGACCTGAACTGAGCAGTATTAGCAATTATATTATCGGTCGCAAGCCTGAGTTTAATCAGATAATAAATTGATCATCGCAGGTCACACTTCAGCAGGACAGCGAGATCCACCACGGTCACAATATCATAAGCCCGATCCATCCACCCACTCTCGTTTCCTCTACATGTACCCATTTCCAACAACCACGGGAGGAAGTTTCTTCATCTTCTTTACTTATTTTTTTTCCTAACTTGAGGGTCGGAGAGCTGATATGGTCCGTGCCGAGTCTCAACTTTATTGTAGATTGCTTGGCTCGGATACAGACACGAAGGCCAACCTGGCCAGGGTTTGATGTGTGCTTTTACATCAAATCCGTGACATCATTTTCTCCATAATTTAAGATTTTGTAATGACTCGGATATTCGCTGACACACTATCCACGTTTTTCTTTCTCGTCGGCTTTACTCCCTGGCGGGTTCTTCCGGGGAGAGGTGAAGCTGAACCGGGCGGTGCGGATTTCGTAACGCACGCACGATATCCTCGAGAAAGAGATCAATCCCTGAGGCTGAGTGAGAGAATTAAATCTTAAAAGAAACACAATTTCGGAAATATTTTCCGTGACCTTCGCAGGCCACCGCGGGGAGCGCGCGACTCGTGAATGAATCTCTCTGAAGTCTCAGCCTCTTCGTCTCCGCCCCTCTTCTGTGTTCCCAAAACCTTCCGCCACAGACCCTCACGCCAAAAACCCATTACCTAGAAGAAGAAGAAGAAACCACCGTCCCCCTCTCTAGAGGACCCTTTTGATGCTTTTCGTGTCCGTGAAAAAATTTGACTTTCTTTTGTTTAATATGTTGTTCAACTGCGACGTAATCTTTCAGCTCTTCGAGTTCTAAAGGGGCCATGCAGGGCTAGAGCAAGCAAGGCCCGATTCTCAAAACCGTCGCTTTCCTGCTGGTCTTTCTGCTCTATCGGAGTCAGTGCTCTCTGTGCTGTCGCATCCGCTGAGTCGCGGAACAGGGGACCGGGGAGAGAAGGGCGAGTGAGGGGAGACTAAGACATGAAGAACGAGGAGCAGTCGAGGTCCTTGTTCGGGATTTCTCTCTCTGATCGCCCCCGGTGGCAGCAGTTCCTCATCTGCTCCGCCGGGTTCTTCTTCGGCTACCTTGTCAATGGCATCTGTGAGGTTCGTAATTTTTCTCCTCTTTGTATTCGCTTGTGTTCTTTTCCTCTCGTGGCCACCATAGCTGACCGTTTTAATGGTCATATACTATCTGGAAAATTTTTGGATCTCTTACCTTCACGGTCGGATTTTAGGGGTGGAATCAGGATTCTAAATGATGAAGATGATGTCTAAGGGGGAATCTTGTAGTTGTCCTTAAGAATCTTTATAACATACGGTAATTGCCTCGAGCATTCGACATGTTCAGGTACCACACAGCCACCACACATCCGGGCCAATTTAGCTAGTGAGGTGGCCGGTGGACCCTAAATACCTGGGAGTTTCGTTTGTATAATTCCCGAGTTTCAAGAGGGTTGGTCCTCACAGATTTTTTTTTTTTGGTTGACCCCTTTGATGATAAGAATGGTTGCTTTAGCCCCTACAGCTCAAAAAGTTGTCAGTCGCAGGGTCAAAATTGTTGTCTAAGCCTGAATTGCCAGGCCAAAGCTCGAGGATCCGGATAAGCTCATTGCTTGGCCTGGATTTAAGTGATAACTCATGGATCATAAGCACTTGGGATATTGATTGATTGTTGTCTACTTATCCATAACGCATTTTTCCTACTTCTATCCTGGCAGGCTTTTGAATTTCTTAATTTTGATCCATGTGAACATTGGAATTGTCATTTTCAGTTTGCCCTGTTATTTACAGTCTCCTTTTCGTGGTTGCAGGAGTATGTCTATAACCGGCTTCAGTTCAGGTACTTTGTTCTAGTCCTTATCTGGATCTGACTTCTTTATGTTTCTGTTACCAGTTTGTGTACATTGCGATTTGTGTAATCTCTTTGATTTCTTTCTGTGTTTTTTACAGCTATGGATGGTATTTCACATTTGTTCAAGGATTTGTGTACCTGATGCTCATCTACCTACAGGGTTTCACCACTAAGCAAATGGTGAATCCATGGAAAACTTATGTGAAACTTTCTGCAGTTCTTATGGGCTCTAGTGGATTAACAAAGGGGTCTTTAGCTTTCCTCAATTACCCAGCCCAAATCATGTTTAAATCCACAAAGGTAATGCCACCTTGTTCTTCTCGAGTAGGTTACATAATAAGCATTTCTGATGTTTGTTCAGGAAATCTCCCTACTGCTGCAGTAGGGCAGATGAAAGAAGCTGCAGAGGCTGCTGTCTGTATGTAGGCCTTCTTTAGGAGTGTGTTTAGTGTGGGAACATTTTGAATTTCCCGGAAATTCAACTTATATACATCTTCGTGCAATACTGAATTGATTGCAGATAGATTTTCAATTACTAGGAAATTTTTCATGATCTGAAAATTACAAGGCCACAGAGTATGCTTTGCGTATTGTTTTCTGTTATCTGAAGAATGAATGGGAAAGAAACTGCTGTATTCCATTGTGGACAAATTTTCAGGTTTTGCCGGTCATGGTGATGGGGGCTTTCATCCCTGGCCTCAGAAGGAAGTACCCAGCTCAAGAGTACATCTCTGCCCTGCTCCTTGTGGTTGGCTTAATCCTCTTCACCTTAGCAGATGCTCAGACCTCTCCAAACTTTAGCTTGATCGGTGTCCTGATGATTACTGCCGCTTTAGTCTTCGACTCATTTCTCGGTAATCTGCAAGAAGCTATTTTTACCGTGAATCCAGAGACCACACAGGTAGTCATCCTCCCAATTTCAGAGGGAATATTTATTTTCTCAAATCTCATTTTGCTAATGTGCTAATTCTAATAAAACTTCTGTTCTGCAGACGGAGATGTTGTTCTGCTCAACTTTAGTTGGGCTGCCTTTTCTGATTCCTCCGATGATACTGACAGGGGAGCTGTTTAAGGCCTGGAGTTCTTGTTCTCAGGTAACCAAAGGTCCCTCCTTTTCCTCTGTTTTGTATGACAATCAATCTGATCTCCCTGAAATCATTGTAACTTTTCCTCTGACCAGTAAATTTTGCATTGCAATTGAGCGGTTCTTTTCCATTGAATGAGTCAAAACAATAAGTTAATCAAATTATCAAGAAAAGAAAATGTGGTCACTCCCATCAGGAAGTTGACTTATTCAATGGAATATTCTATCCAACCTCTCCTTCTGCATACGTCCCTTCTCTGTGAAGAGAGATCTTATCTTAAAACCAAAGGTTGAGGTTGCGAAGTGGACTTAAAAAGGGGTTTAATTTCCAGCAATTCATCAAATAGAGTATTAAACAACTAGTGTTGAATAACTATTGGAATGTGATCTGTGGTGAGAACGAAGACTCTAACTAGGTTGCTTAGTAGATCGAAGAATGTATAACAAAACTGAATATTGCAAAACTGTGCAAGAGAAAAAGGTTTAAGACAAACTTGTGAAAATCGAATGGATTTTTTTTTTTACATTGGGTTTAACTATTTGAAGTCAAACGTTTGTGTTGTATTTGTAGATATCTGGTGGTTTCCCATTTCAGTTTTTTACGGTGGAGAAAATCAATGGAGAACATGACTGTCTTACACAATGTATTCTGTGATCTAGCCTGTGCTGCAGAGTATTTTCTACCTTGATTCTTTCTAAATGTTTCCAATAACCCGGATGGGAAAAAAATTGCGAACTGGAAAAGTTCTCCCGGCTTCAAAACCAAAGAGAGGGCCAGAAGTGTTTGGCCATCACATAGTTTCTAATTTATACTGTTTGCTTGCAGCATCCATATGTGTATGGAGTACTAGTTTTTGAGGCAATGGCGACATTCATCGGGCAGGTGTCCGTTTTATCCCTCATCGCCCTCTTCGGAGCTGCAACTACTGCAATGGTAAAAGCTCTTTAAACACAATAATTCGAGTAAAATAATGCTGTAGTATTGAAGACTGAATGCTGTTTGGGCATTGTTTATCGACTTATGCAGGTGACAACTGCAAGAAAAGCTGTCACCCTGCTGCTGTCGTACATGATATTCACGAAGCCACTGACCGAACAGCACGGGACCGGGCTTCTGCTCATAGGAATGGGGATTGTGCTGAAGATGGTTCCCGAGTACAAGATGCCTGCATCGAGGAGGAGCCCTTCGGTCTCCAGTGGAGGACCCAAGCTTGATAGAGAGAGCCATCTTAATGGGAAAGGAGATGCTAGTGGAGAAGAAACAAGGCCTCTCGTATAGACTTTGATGCTCAAATGAAGGAAAAGTGCTCCCTGAAAAAATTTATATTTTCATTATTTTTTTCTATTTATTTCTTCTTCCTCCTTTTGTCGGTAAGCTAAGGTGTCTTGTCGGGTAAATGAGAAGATTTGTCAGCACAGAGACGATAGAGAAAGTTCTTTCAGTCAATTACTGCTTTGACAATTACCTGTGATTTCATCAAACTTAAAATAAAGGGAATCTGGAACCATGATCACTTTCTTGCTTACGTTATATGCATGCGTTAATTTGGGACTGGAATTCGGGGCAATCTCTACCATTCGGTTGGGTTGCTCACTATCATTTAGTCAGGACCGATAGACCAATTCATTGAGATTTTTTAGATTCTCATCTTGTTTTAACCTGATCTTATCAACTTGCATCAATTTTAGCATTCAACATTCGTGATGTTTCGTGGGGAGATTGGCAGAGCATTGGCAAACTTTTGTTCTCTTCTGATTGTTGGGATTGTGTGTTGGTAAGATGAGCAGACAATGATAGAGCTCATGTCTGGAGACAGGAAGGCATGGATGGATCCATTCAGTCATGTTGTCCAAAGTTTTCCACAGGTAAATGTATGTGAGAAGATTCCTAAATTCAGAGGTTGAATGAAGCTGTTTTGTCCACTATGCAGTGCTTATTCCGAATCTTAGTCCGACAGTTTCACATCAGCGCTACAATACCGATACCCATAAACTAGTACTCTTGCGGAGATGGACGTGGACATAGAATAATACTTCAGTATCATTTTGCTTTCTTCTTTTTGATGCTTTGCATTTGAATTCGAATGAAACAGCTAAAGAACAGAACCACAACATGGTATCCTTCATAGACAAGATTCAACTCCTTGAAGGACCTAGATAAGCAAGGAAGAACATGAAATAGAGTTTTCTGGGAACTCTTTGGTGGAGCTCAAAAGGCAAAAGCAGCGACAGCAAAGACGGTTGGTGTTGATCGACACATGACCAATTGACAACTAGCTAATATCCTTTTGCTCATGTCTTTGTTCAGTCAGAAATCAATCCAGCCTTCTTGGTACCCCAACAACAGAATCAAACAATCATCCACAAACCACAAATCTCAATCGAAACCAATCCTCAGCCGGTCACTTTCTCTCTCTCACTCTGTGTGTATATATCTCAAACTGTCTGTATTAGTCCTGTCAACATTGGCTAGAAAATCTCTCTGGTCCATTATAGTATCAAGAAAAATGCACTCTTCAGTCCTAGCAGACTAGTGATGATTTCAGGGACGGGGAGTTTGGGATGTGCGTGCACGATGCCCAACGAATGACCGATTCTGCAACCTTCAGATTCATCTGGTCATGCTCTCCAAACCCGATAGTCTGGTTCCTGCGGCTTTGGATCCTCACAAGCCAAGTTTTACCAGTGCCTCCTCCCCCCCGTAAGACAGTCCTCTGCTCGATCTGTTCTATCCCTTGCTTTACACGAGTTGAAGAATCTGCCAACTCAAACAGCTTTCCAGACCTGGAATCTGCAGCATAGAGCAAGAGTTTATGTGTAACCAGTTTTCTGTTTTCATATGTTTTCCAGTCTCTTATATTTAATCTAAAATTTTCATTGGAAAAAAATGCTAAGTTCTCTCGGTCGAAAAAAAATGCTAAGTTCTCTCGGTCAAAAAAAAAAAAAAACATTTGCCATGCTGCAAAGATAGCACCTTTTGCTTTCTTTTCCATTATCTTAGGAAAAAGGCAACCAAAATTTTGCAAAAATTCCAGTGTTCAATGGGGATGTTGGTACAGTCAACAACTGTAAACATTCATAAAAAACTGATTGTTGGAGGGGAAGGAACTTGATACCATTGGACTATAACAAACCCGCGATTGAGCTGAACTTCAATTTATTAGTGTATGTTGATTTTGACTCGAAAAAATTGAGAAATTGAAATAAGAGGAATAAGCATTCTTACCCTCCTTGTGTGTATCAAACTGTGAGACCAAGTCATTAAATCCTCTACCAGCTGATTCTTTGAAAGCAGAGTCCGGGCTGAAGAAAGTCAAACTCGGCATTGATGGGATGGGAGAGGAGAACTGTCCTGCCCTTGACTCATGGTCGAATGAGAACCCACTGAATGCAGAGGAAGGAGCTCCACTTTCATCCCCCATCAGGAAAGTGGAGAAGGATGCTCTGCAAGAGAATGTGGGCGTTTGCTCGAGAGTGTGCTCATCAGAAGAATGCAACTTGTAACTGAAGCTGTGATCCCGAGACCTCACAGCACAGGGGCTAGAAAAAGAACCTATGCCCACTTCCAGCGTTCCATAATCCATATTTAGTTGAACTTGTGATTCTTGAAAGTCTTGTTTGAAGCCCTCCATCCACGGGTGACCTACAAAAAGCGACAACCGTATGAGAAATAAACACAGAGAAAGGTATAAGAAGAGTTTTCAGCCTCCCTCAAACTTATATATGTGAAATAAGGCACTTTTTATTTATAGTGTGTTGACCGATTCTTTCCTGTCCATCCTTGGCTTCACCCTCTCTGGCATACATATAACAAGGTCCAGTTCAAATTCTGAGCCAGCATATAGCAGACAGTCACTGGCATAGTTATTGAAGCAGAATTGTACAGGTTAAGCACAGATAAGTTTATGGCTGATTCATGAATGTCATGGTACAGTGTTTATTTGTCTGCTTCTTTTGTTTTTCGATTTGGATAGGAGTATGTTACAAATCCTTAACTGCAATATGTGAATGCTGACTTAAGCAATGATCCAAATAGCTACAAGAACTACACCTAAAACCTGTGCAGCTGTGAGCCTCTTGGATGTATCTAACTGTAGCATTCCAGCAATCAACTCCTTGGCTGACGAAGAAACACTGTCCCAGTGACTAGACGGAAACCGAAGATTTGCAGCCCTGACAGATTCAAATATTTTCGATTTTGTCTTCCCCCAAAAGGGAGGCGATCCACTGAGTAGAATGTAGAGAATCACTCCTGCACTCCACACATCGGCAGCTTGATTGTATCCGCCAACAAGAACCTCCGGGGCTATGTAAAAGGGGCTCCCAACAGTCCCATGCAAATACTGCCCTGTCATGAGACTTCCCAGGCTTATTACATAGCAAAGGAGCAGCATTAGAGCTAAATTGGATTGATGAAGATTTCCTTGGATCCGTATGAGTCTGGAAATCTTCATTAAGACCATATGAGTGCCCAAATTGTGTTAAATGATTGGCACAAGTGAGTTGAACCTGACTGTAGATTTAGAAGTCAGAAACATTTATATGAAAAAGAAGCCACTGGTTTGTGTGTTTCTAAGAAAATGCATATAACTAAATGAACCATTTAAAATGGGATGGTTCACAGCGGGAGCCAGCCAAATTATAGTGAGTGATTACTCTCCTTCATATTATTATCATTTTTGCTGCTAATGTTCTTTATAAGAACAGTTCCACAAAAACTCTCGCTTGAAATTATAAAACTGTTGCCTGGCCAGTTAAGAGCTGGACACAGATCAGAAACTATGCCTAAAACATGTGTATGCGTTTCAGTTGTTGCCCTGATCATCCACAACATGTTCATTTACCATCAGAAATTCAAGGCAGAGAGGTGGAAAGCCTAACCGGGTTTTATGTAGGTTGCAAGACCAAAGTCCGCCAGCTTGATTGGTGATTCCCGGGATGTTGAGACCAGTAGTATGTTTTCGGGCTTCAGATCCCTGTGAATTACTCCATTGTCATGGCAATACTTGACCACTTCCATCAGATGCCTAAAGAGGAAACGAGCCTCCGCCTCCGAGAGCCTCCCATGTTTCTCGAGGCGGTGATAGAGTTCTCCTCCCACGCACAACTCCATCAACAAGTGCACATAATCTTCTTCCTCATAGACTGCCCTGAGGTTCACAATGTTTGGGTGGCCTGATAACTTGCTCATGATTTCAATCTCAAGCTTCACACTCTGCAAATCTTGAGGTGTAACTAGCCTATCTTTAGCAATGGATTTGCACGCAAGGACCTCACCGGTGAGTTTATCTGAGCACGCCCTGATGATCCCAAACTGTCCCCATCCCAACTGCTCTTCAAGAACATAGCGATCTTTCAGGTTAGAGATTTGGGTTGACTCGAGAATAGTTCCAGAAAGGTTAGCAACTCTGTAGCAAATGCAGCTTTGGGTTGAAGAGTTTGTAATGCTGCTGCTCTTGGCTATTTCCATGCTAAAGAGCCAACCCAAATAATTTCTAATGGAACACGACTGTCATGTCATTCTCAACGAAGCAGCTAAGCAAAGAAAGATACTGTAGAGCATATTTGTGGATTTAGATACACCATTTTCTAGATGCTTCATTTTACTATCACATCTTCTGCACAAGCTCAATTTCGAAGCCAAGGTTGAGCTTTTCCAGAAAACATGACAAGTGTGCCCAATAGCAAGATCAGTACTTTGACTTCGAGAGGATCACCTGCGCATATTAAGTGGGTAGATAAACTGAGCTAGAGCTTTGGTAGTCGCATTTTTCAAATTAACTGCACCAATTGGGAGATTCTCTAGTTTCTCCACGCTAGAGTCCAGAGCATAAGGAACGAACCCAAGAAATTCAGCCGAACCCATATTTTGAAAAAGCTTGGTGAATCACAAAGTGGAGAAAAAAATTCAACCTTGTAAAGATTCAATCTCTTAAACATGATTCAAAATAGCCAACTCCCCAGTCTTTCTTCTAAAGCTCAGTTCAAGACACAACCATGCCTACCCTCTTTCAGCAGCTCACCAACCAGGCCGCTGGCAGTGGAGAACACAAACATAGGACGCCAATCGGCTCAAATTCAGGAACCAGCAGAGCTGCTCAGCTCGGTTCATCAGAGATTCAGGGCTCAAGTTAATTACAGTTGACATGGAAGATACTGTGAGAACAGCCTGCATTCCCAGCAGAGAGTGAGGAGGGAAGAGAGAGTTACTGACCTGTTCGAAGCACCAAGAACGTTGGAAGACAGCTTCATCCCTGCCTCCAGATTCGACAGTTTTTTCCCCCCTTCCCAATGGTTGGAAAGCTGCTCTTCTCTTCCCCCTCCACTTTACTCTTACGCGCGCGACCGGACCCGAAATCTCCGGTCTCCTGTCAACTATTATGCATCGGAATATTTTCTCATTTCCATTGTTTTTTGACCTTTTTGGACTGGACTTCTTATTAATGACGTTCAGCCGGATCGGTTCATTAAGTAATAAAACTCTCAATATGAGTTTTCCCCGTTCATATATACTCGAGCTTAAGGAGAGAGTGTTGTGTGTAATATGTATATTACGTGACAGTACTGATGTGGTATCATAAATCAATAGGATTCCATTATTTTTAGAATTTTTAAAATTAAATTAAAAATAAAAAATTTTAAAAATAATTTAATTTTATTAACTCGTGATACTATATCAGCACTATTAGAGATTACATTCACCGTATAAAACACTTTCTCGAACCTAGACCTTTATCAAGTGCCAAACTTTTTTGAACCAACTCTTAGCTACTGTTTGTTTTCTTTTTTATGCCCTTTTATGGTATTTTTATTGTAAAAAAAAGTCTGCCTTGAATTTCATTTTTCGCATAAAACTTATAGAAATTAATTTAATTAATTTCGATGTGATTATTTACTGAATGTAATTATAAAATTTCTCCATTTATAATATTTTGAACTAAAATGTTAAATAGTTACGAAATCGTTTAAGTTAATCTAGCTATCTTGGTATTAAATTTTATACATGGGACTACAAATAGTCTTGAGTCTGTTTTCACTCCAAAGCCTTAATTCTCTTATAGATCCAAGATTTTATCTCAATCGGATCGATGTGGGATTCTAATCTTAACAACTGACCTCAAATCAGTAGAGGCGAGAAACTACCGCGAGGCGGGCATTCTCTTCCATCCTTGGGCTAACACACGAGTCAGATTTTTTCCGAACTCAACAAACTAACCACGAGCCGGGCATTTTTCTTCGGATCTTAGGCCTAACGGGCCACGAGTTTTACACTCGCACATGGCGTGGTGTGAGTTTAGGATCGACCCACCCTGATACCATATTAAATTTTATACATGGGCCTACAATAGTCTTAAGTCCGTTTCTACCCCAAAGTCTAAGCTGATAGGTAGTGGTACTCAATTCTTTTACAAATCCAAGTTTTTATCTCAATCTGATTGATGTGAGATTCTAATCTCAACACTTGGATTCATTTAGTTGATTTAGCACTTCTTTTCTTTCCCTCGGCTGGTTTTAAAACTTGAAATGACATTACTAATCCAGATTCAAATTTGATCCGATAATAAGAGGTAAAAATTATTTCGATTAATGACTTTCCTCGTGGGCTTTTAGATAAAGGGAAGAGAGAAACTTATTACCGGTTCGGGTTGAGGGACCACGAAACATGAAACGGGAACCGATGAGTGGCTGGAAATGAATCGTGACTGTGTCATCCACCACCATCTATATGTTGAAGTCAAGGATGTGGAATCTCCACAGGAAGAAAGATTCTGCCGTGTCCGCATGTTTGAGTGGTCGGGGAGAATTACCTTTTCTTTCTACACGTGGACAGAATATCTCACCAACGTCTCCAGATTCCCTACTAAAACGCACCGCATCATCAGTTCATACTAAAAACAGAAAAAAATTCCGAAAGCTTAAAGTCTCTGATCGAACGTTCGGGCTTCAAAGGAGAAGAGAGGACGAAACAGATAGTGAGAGTCTAACTAACGAATCTGAAACTGGGCCACGACGACTCCCTTGTCCTGTTGACAGTTAATAACATGAATGGATTGAAAACCAGATTAATGGGTATTATAATTTACGTAAAAAAATTATAAAATTTTGTAGAATATTTTACAATTTCTTTCGAATTTATGCAATCCTAAGTGCATCCCAATGATATTGTACAATCTCTATTTGGCGGGAGGAATTGTATGAATCAACATTGTATGAGATTAGACATTCGGCGCGTATTACTCGTTCGCTGTGTGAGGGCTGATTAGAATTAATTTAAGTGAAAAATCGGGCCAAATACAACCCTACATATCTAATTTAAATCAATTTTGATTCGACTCCTACACATTCACAATAAAACGAGCAACGCAATGCCGAGGGTATGGCGGGTGGTGGGGGCGAGGAGAAGATCACAGCAGTGGCTGATGCTCTTTTAGGAGCTGTACATCCATGTGCTGGCTGCATTATTATGCCCTAGCATCTAAATGCTCTCCATAATCCTTTTTTTTTTCCCTTTTGAGGAGACTATTGTCCCTCTATCTTCTTATACCCTTTATCCCTCCTTGCTCCGAGTAAATATTTGGTGTGTAATGCACAACGAGTTCTTTGTAAAAATCTCTCTCGCACCTTGACATGTGTAAAATTTTTACAATTTTTCAGATTAAC
This sequence comes from Lagerstroemia speciosa, assembly GCA_037672795.1. NCBI lineage: Eukaryota > Viridiplantae > Streptophyta > Magnoliopsida > Myrtales > Lythraceae > Lagerstroemia > Lagerstroemia speciosa. Next base: position 3,581,116 of record CM075298.1, on the reverse strand, counting down.
TCTACATGTGTTAAGATCTGAACAGTAATTTACATAATGAATTTATTATGCAGTGACGGATCCAGAAATATCGCTCAGGGGGCGAAACTCGTTGTAATCTCATAGTAGAGGTAAAGCAATGAATCTAAGAGGGGAAACCAGTAACTTAATTAAAAAATAGATAAAATTATTAAAATATTTATAATAATTCAATATTTTTCCCGAGTTTGGGGGTGATCGCCCACTCATCATCTTAAATCCATCCATGTCGTTACGTTACATACTGAATATTTACCCTTTGTCTTATTTTATCGAGCTTTAGAATTCATCCCTCATTTTCCTCTTCATTTAGACCACTTTTTGAACTTAATGGGCTTTTCGGGCCATGGACTAAAGCCCAAGAAAATTCGATGGACTCTCACATCCACCTGAAGGCCGGATTCAACGGAAGGGTATGAAAACTTCCATATTGAATATTAATGGATAATGACCGAAATAGAATATTTTCATATCGGTTTATAATTGAAATTGGCATTCGTTCGATGGAACATATGAAGGAAACGAGGATCTGATATCCTTTCGAGAGGATCACTTCACACTTCATCGCAAAAGCTCTAGTTCACAACGTCTCTTGTCTCAATCTTTGCACCCATTATCGATCTCTCAGCCTTTGAGTTCTGATACGGAAGATGACTGCAGTGCTGGCGGGAGCTGCAAGTTCCGTCTGGCATCCTCAAGAGGAACCGTCTTCAAGGTTATAACCTTGGATCAGATACAGTAAAGTTTATTCTTGTTTCTTCATATTGATCTGCTCTGGTTGGAGTCACCGTGGTCGCTGTTAAGAAAGGTCAACTTCACAATGAAAAACATGATGAAAAACCGTAAGGAAATTTAATACGGTAGTTAGACAATCCCCATCAAGTTGCCATCTTCAATACTGCATCTGCATTTTCTGTCGGAAAGTTACAAAGATCTAGAATGAAATCTGTCCGGGATGTAAATCCATCAGGAAAAACCACCGATAACTCTTTGTTCGTCCAAGGTATGACAGACCCACACATTTCACATTACCACATCAAGTCTCGAGCATCTCTTGTCTTTCTTTTTTTGTTCTTGTACTACTAGGTTTTATGACTGAGTTGATCGATCGGGGTTGGGCGGGCACAGTTGCTGAATGTATGTTTTCCATCAGTTGTGTCTTGATGAATGAATTACCAAGTGGGAGGCTGTCCTTTACCAAGCTTCTTCTTGCTCCTTTTAGTACCGGAACTCGTTTGCCTTCCGTGAAAAATGTGGAACGGGGAAGTCCTAGTGGAAGCACCAACAGGACAGGAAGTTATTCAATTCCTGATCTTGATATGTAACCAGACCACATGATTGTTAATTAAACTGGAAGTCCCGTGACCGATAGCGTGAAATTAATTAAATAAGGGACGTGCGCGTGTGATAACTCAAACTCGTGCTCTGTTATAATTATAAAGTCGAAAGTCGTCGTAGGCATTTGGTCTACTAAGTTAACCTCACTAATAATAAGATGGTTTGCTGTTTATTATTTGATAATCTACAGTTACTCGAAGATTCTCTACTCAGCCTCAGCTGCCACAAGAGTTTTTTTATATAATTAGTACATCACGTTATTGTACTTTTGTGGTATCATAAAAGCAATAGGATTCAACTATTTTAGAATTTTTTAAATAAAACCCTAGAAATGACTGAATCTTATCTGTTTGTGATACCATGTAAGTACCGTTACACATGATATTTCATCTAGATTCTGAATAATTTCCTTCTACCATCACCTATTTCGATTATTTCATTAAATTTACGCATATAATTAAATCTACTATTTGCTCCATGTTCGAGTGCTCTCACAGTGCATAGCATGGTCATGTGTCTCGTGTGATATATTCAGTTATACAACAACTCTCTTCTTGAGAATAAAGTCTTGTATGTACTGGCTTTACAACTGATGTAGTGTGTGTCACAAACGAATAGAATTAAGTTATTTTTTAATTTTTTTTATATTTTTTAAAATTTTATTAAAAATCTTAAAATAACTTAATTTTATTTATGTATAATATCATATTAGCACTAATCACTCTTCGGATGAAGTGGCCGCAAATATCTCATTGTTCTTGTTTTCCAGATAGTAAATGGAGGCATGGCAGGCAAGTGGAGAACACCATGGCCCGCCTTCAGCCCGTTCACATTCAAAGCCCCACTCCCGCCCGCAGTGTCCGCCGGTGAAACTCCGTTAAATCGAAGCACTCCAGCCCATGCTTTCCCAGAGATTAAAAGGACAGTTCAAGAAGCGACCATCACAGCCTCCTCTTCGTCCATTAATTCGCCCGAACCATTCCTTGCCCGCAGAGAATTAGGTAAGCCGTGTTTAATAATGGCACGCGGCAGCAGCACGGGCATTTCATTTCGACGAGTAATACGTACTCTAGAGGTCGTTTATCGCACGACTAACTCGAGAGGTCGCCGAGCCAGCTCTCAAATCATTTGTCCGTCATTCTCGGTACATGCTTCGGTGTTGCCGTCTGGTTCTGGATAACTTACGAGGACAAAACGTGTTAGTCATGCATGCCTCTTGGTTGAACATTCAAAATGGAACGTTTCCGAACATGGGTACTTGCCCATTGTTTCCTTGATTTTTGTTTGGTTTCCTTGACAAGACTTATTTTTATTGTTATTTTAATGCCTTTGTGATTCTGCCTGATCTCATGGTGGGGAATTTGCATCCGCACGGGAAGCTAAATTAATCATAATTCAATATTGAGAATTTGCATTCAACCATAGATATATCAGACGAACTGAACAGCGAACGCTCAGTGTCAACCGTACCAGCATATCATGTTAAGAAACCTAGTATGGTTTAACAAATTAGTATCTTCCAAACACATGATCAAAGAGTACGCGTTTATCAAACCCTTTTTTTTTTTTTACAAATGTGTTGAAAGAATTTGAACATGTGATATTAAACTTGTCAAATCACGTTAGAAGAGCATTTTTTTTTTTTGGTCGCCAGCCACGGTATCCAAGTAGGCCCCACCAGCGGTGAGACGGCATCTTTCAGCCAACCATACTTGACTAATCCGTTGGTCGCCCCGGGTCGCACGCCTGGCAATGGCGGGTGAGGCTCCCAAGGGGGGTGTCTGCGTACGTGAGGTCTCGAACCTGAGACCTCCTTAAGCGGCACCGAGCTGCTTACCACTCGGCCCAACCCCCCTTGGTCGTTAGAAGAGCATTGAACGTTAGTTGAACGCGTTTGATTTGTCTTTTTTCCCTTGTAAATTATAAGAATTGCACAATTGAATTTCCCGAGTAGTTGCCATCTATCTTGCAGCTTGTACTGGAGAGCCTTTTTCCTCATCAATTATGCAATGCGGTAGGACAACCTTCATTTTGACTCGTCATCTATCCGTCATCGAAGGCCGGGCCCGCCCGGATATTGACACCGGGAAATTTTACTGTACCATTAAACAGATGAAAAAAATAATCATGAATTATTTTTTAATTCGTATCATTGATTATGAGTCATTTTATTAAACTACTAGACGATCGAGCAACCAAGCCGAATAAGCTTCCTTAACATATTAAATAATGTACCGGTGATCAAAGAGTGCTAATATTAATAGCTGATGTGGTATGAAATAATCAATTTAGCCGTCTTAATAAATAATAATTATAATAATTTACTTGAGTAGTTAACAATACGATCCTTTCTCGATCTATGAGCGAGAGATTCAAAGCGAGGCATGGATTAACCCTTAAATCTCCAGAATTATTCAGATACTGCTTCCAGAAGTCGAGAAAGTTTTGTACGTAACAGGTGCATCACGTGATAGTGCTAATGTAAAATCATAAATTGATATGATTAAATTATTTTTAAGGTCTTTTTTATTGTTGGGGTTTTATAAGAAAATATTGAAATGATTGAATTTTTTTATAGTATACTTGTTACATATAAGAATCCGCCGAGTCGAGAAATGTGAAAAGTCCAGCTTGCGCTCAGAGCTGACGGTCGCAATCTCCATTGAAGTCGGCTCGAGGTCGCCGATCAGTCCGCGCTCGAGCAGAGTTTGCGATTTCAAACGGCAACATGAAGTATGCCAACTCGGATGATTGAAAGAAACAAGAGGACTGAGGACATAAATGAGGATAAAAAGAGTAAAACCAGATGCGCAAAATTTTACAGATATAATTTCAAAATATTAATGTTTAACTTTTATGATTCAAAACTCACTTTCATATAATTTGGTGAAGTCAAGGCCCTGTTCGAGTTCTCCACAGAACAGAATTGTTTGACCTTTGGTGGATCAGCCCACGGCGGACACCGACTTCTTGAATTATACCAGAATTTTAACGTGTTGCGTTGGTAGAGTTGGGATTAGTACTAGCTGTTTAGCTCATCTAATATGTTCACAGTCGAATGCATAAACTTGAATATTACGTGTTAGAGTGACTCGATCAAGGCGATACCAATTACATTAAATATCATTTCTAAAGGATATCATGTATTGAACTGAGTGGAAAGAGATGAATCTTAAAGGGTTGTGTAATTCTAAATCTAGCAAAATAACAAAGCACGGGTAATGTTCGATTTGCCATTGGATGAGATTTAGCATTATTATTCTCTTGGTTCGCTCTTTGAAGTAGTTAAAGAGATCATGGAGAGCACAATAATTGTTTAATTGTGGTCATCAATCACAATGATGATACATTGAAAAAGATCAATTATATTTGCATTTTTTCGATTAATCTAAAGTATGGCACATCAAACGGGTAATTAACGCTCTAATTATTCAGTCATGACGAATAAGTAAATCATTAAAAAATTTTAAATATCGATGAAGATATTAATAACAAAATTAGATTAAGAATACAAATAACGACCGCTGAAAATTAAGGGAGAAAATGATAATTTAGTCATAAGGAAGAGTTCAATTGAGAGGGCACTCCGTTGCACGAGAAATTACTGGGTAGTCCTACCCTGTTATATATTATGAGAAAATATTAATTAAAATATAATAAATAAGTAAATTTATATTAATTATTTAAAAATTATTATAATTAATACTAATTAAGATAATTTAATTAATTATTTCCTGTGATCTTCTAAAATTTTTTAATGTGCACTAAGGTGGTCCCCGCAGCAGTCAACCAGATCTTGCACCATTTTCTGCTCGCTCTTTTTTTTTTTTTTCTTTTTTTTTGGGCCAAATCTATTACGACAAGAATTTCGGCACACAGCCAAACGCAGAGTTCCTTGTCCGTGGCTAACTCCTCCTCTCCGTCAGCTGCCATGTTTGATTCCTCTACTTCTGCTCGAATCATCATACCTCATTCGTCTTCGTCGAGCGATCCGCTCTATCCGTGATCGGAACTTCACCTTCTCCCCATCCCTCCCTCCCTCTCTGAGGTTTCTCTCAATAATTCTCTGATATTTGAGCTCTCCAGTCCAGAGCGATTTCAGGCGCTGCTTTTCAGAGCATTCCGTCTCCTGCTCTTGCTTTTGATGGGAGCGCGCGCTCTGTGGCAACTCGTTCTCCCTTCGTTGATGGTCATCTAAGTTTGAGCCGAGCGCCGCTTCGTTCGATTCTGTCAGAATCGTGGCAGTTGCATCAGTTTTGACTCGGTAATGCGGTGTCCTTTCTCGATTCTTTTCAAATTTCATTTCTCTGTTTTCGCGATAGGAGATTCATCGTTCATGTCTTGTCCGGTTGGTTGGTGAGAAACCGAACGAAACACGGCGAGGAATCCTGACGAAGTAATCTCGTTTGAGCTTGAAGGGCGCTTGATTTCCGCTTAATTCCTGTTTGATTGAGTTCCTCCATTGAATGGTTTGTTTTTATGTACACTAATTCATGGCGTACGAAGTAGTTAGTCGCTTCGTTGCCAACGTTTACTTCAATATTTGATTTCTTTATTATCATTCTCTTAATCTGTGGGGAAAGAATTGATCTATACGTGGAGGCACCTTGTGTACGAACTCTTCAATTTTATGCCTAAAATAATCTCAAGTTGCAATTATTTTATACGTCACTCTTGCTTCTGGATCTAGCCAGCTGAAAAATTATATTTTTATCGTGTGAGAATGTTGATTGAGTGATGCTCTGTAAACTTTGGAATAGACATGAACTGCCCACCGTAGACTGAACAAATTGGAGATTCAAGATTCAAACTGGTCCCCTGTCTTATTGAATCTAGTAAGTCCCTATCAGATAAAATTTTGGCAACTAAGATTATGGGAAACATATGCGACATTCTTGTAAAGCAATTTCTGTTGGTCTGGAGCTGTCAGTAGTTTCACTTTTTCTTTCCTCCTGTGATCCTTTTTTGCTGCCTTTTTTATAGGTAAAGATGGTTGCTTTCGGGAAAAAGTTGAAGGAAAGGCAAATTCAGGAATGGCAAGGGTATGTCTAACATGTAATGTGTACTTGCGCTGTGAATTGCGTCCTGGATGGCAATTGACTACAGCATTGACCTTTCGTGACTTAAGAAAGTAGAGGTTAAATTTTTTCTTAAGTTAAAGGTCATGCACTTCACATATAACCTAAAACTTTTTGAGATATGCAGATATTACATCAACTATAAACTGATGAAAAAGAAAGTAAGACAGTATGCTCAGCAGATTGAAGCTGGCACACAAGATCGTCGGCATGTTCTCAAGGATTTCTCTAGAATGCTGGATAACCAGGTAATGAAGTACTACAGTTGTAAGTATTAGATTCTTTTGTACTTGGAAATTCATGAGATGTGGTTCCAGTGAGGCAGTGATTTTCTTTACTTTGACATCTTTCTTATGCGCATGCACCTCATAAACTTTTACATTGTTTTCATTGAAAAGCTAGAGGAATGAGTTTCCTGCATTGGCGTGTTAGTGTAATTTAAGTTGAACTCATTAAGCTGTAATTTTTATGCGTTAATTTCTTTTGTACAGATTGAGAAGATTGTTCTTTTTCTACTAGAGCAACAAGGTGTGCTTGCAAGCAGAATAAGAAAGCTTGGGGAATGGCAAGAAGCTCTTCAGGAGCAGCCAGATATATCCCAAATATTTGAACTGAGAGAAGCTTACAAAGCAGTGGGACAAGATCTTCTGAAGCTTCTTTATTTTGTTGAGATAAATGCTATTGGTCTCAGAAAAATTTTGAAGAAGTTCGATAAACGTTTTGGCTATAGGTTCACAGACTACTATGTCAAAACTCGTGCTAATCACCCATACTCTCAGCTACAGCAAGTCTTTAAGCATGTGGTAATATTTCAAGTCACTGCCCCTAATCTTTCTTTCACCACTATTATGTTTCATTTTCACTGATTCGCTAATCGTGGGCATTTAGAGAGTGATAACTGATGCTTGAACTTACAGGGAATAGGAGCTGTTGTTGGAGCCATTTCTCGAAACCTTGGCGAACTTCAAGACCGCCAAGGAAGCTATTTATCAATATATGATCAGCCTCCACTGCCTCTTCAGGTTGATATATCGGCTGCAGAATATCTAACTCTCATGGCCGAATGATGAAAACATTGTTTTCATTTTACTTATTTATTATGATGTGTCTTAATGGGTTGCAGGATTCTATGATTGATTCAATAAAAGGAGCTGTGGACAGGTTAACGCATTCAACAAACTTCCTGAATTTTTTGGCTCAACATGCACTTATTGCACAAGAAGAGATCCCTGCCCCTGTGGAGGAAGAAGTTGAGGATCAGAAATACCATTTCATGTCACTGATGCTGAACTTGGCAAACACATTTCTTTATATGGTCAATACATATATCATTGTCCCCACAGCAGATGACTATGCTATGAGTCTTGGAGCTGCAGCAACAGTTTGTGGTGTTATTATCGGAGCGATGGCTGTTGCTCAGGTATTCTCATCGGTGTACTTTAGTGCTTGGTCAAATAAGTCATACTTCAGGCCTCTGATATTCAGCAGTATAGTTCTTCTTGTGGGAAATGTGATGTATGCATTGGCTTATGATCTTGATTCAATAGCGGTTCTGCTTATTGGCCGTCTTTTCTGTGGGTAAGTGATCTTCTCATTAAATAACACCATGCACAAGTAAATGAAGCACAACTTTCAGGATCTGAATTTAAGTTCCTGCTGCTATACTTTCTGTTGTTTACAATCACAAGCTGTAGACGTTTAGTGATGTAATGTGGATATTTTGCCTTTAAGAGGAAAGCTTTTATATGAGAAGCTGATGGTATGTTTTTTCTTCTAGTAATGGATTAGCCAGATGTCACATCCCAGTGTTGTCAATTGTTAAAGAAAGCTCAGAGGATACATCCAGCACTTGAAGCGGCAACCCGAACCGGGTGTCTGACTAACTGAACCTAATATTGTCCTAATTATTCCCATGTCTTTTGCAATACATCTACAAGAAATATTTTCTTTGTTAGTGATGACAGATTTGACTATGTAATAGCACCAAGATTCTAGAGTTGTAGAGTATGGACTTCTGAATCCTGATCTTTTTTCTCTGCACAAATCTCATAACAATTGAACAACTTGTTCTCTGCAATGACAGGCTAGGTTCTGCAAGAGCTGTGAACCGAAGGTACATCAGTGATTGCGTACCCCTGAAGATTCGAATGCAGGCATCGGCAGGTTTTGTTAGTGCTAGTGCTCTTGGAATGGCTTGTGGTCCCGCTCTCGCGGGGTTACTTCAATCTAATTTCAAAATATACAAGCTTACTTTCAATCAAGATACTTTACCTGGTTGGGTTATGGCGCTTGCATGGTTAGTCTACTTGGTGTGGCTGTGGATCTCATTCAAAGAACCGGCTCATGAGGTAGAAGCAAATAGTACAACTAACGAACCTAATGCTTCTGGTGGGTTTCAGTGTGCTTTTCAATTGCGTTCTAGAACAGGATTTTGTTTTATTTTAATTGTTCATCGGTGTATTTTTCCCACTAGTTTTATATAGTATTGAACGTTCAAGTATTATTCAGCTGAAGAACTATTTGATAACCTAACTCTATACAGGGGCTTCAATAATTCCTTTAAACAGTCACCGTAGTTACTTGACTTTTCTCATTGTTGTGCTATTTTGTGAAAATGATGAAATTTTTGTGGACTTTTGGCTGGTGCAGGAACAGCCAACAATGATGCACTTGAGAAAGGTGTTAAACAGCCGCTGCTCATCAGCTCTCAAGATTCACACGAAAATGATGAGGATCAAGATGGGGATCAAGATGAAGAAGATGACAGTGAAGAAGCGCCCGAGGAGTTGAGAAAAGCAGCCACATCACTTGCTTCAGCATATAGATTATTGACACCTTCTGTGAAGGCAAGCAATCTTAATTGGATTTCAATTTCCGAGTTCTTAAATATAAACAACAGCTTGGCTGGAAATAATCAAGAACTGGATCTTTTTCAGTATATAAATCTTGGATCTAAGCCGTGAAACAATAAGATTGTCTCAAAATTCTAGACTTTTTAACTCGTTTGTTCTTTATAAATAACAAGGATGTCTGTCAGTCTGTGCACATCTTCTTAACTTCATTTGGGAACAAAAGCCATTGACTCCTATGCTACCTCAATCAGGTTCAACTGCTGATATATTTCATGCTCAAGTATGCAATGGAGATTCTACTTTCAGAATCAAGCGTTATCACTACTTACTACTTCAATTGGTCCACAACTGCAGTCGCTATTTTCCTCTTCTGTATTGGCCTAACAGTTCTTCCAGTGAATGTTATCGTGGGAAGCTACATCAGCAACATGTTTGAAGACAGGTAAAGTCAGAACCTTCCTCTTCATGTTGGAGCTAATTCATCTCATCCGATTGTGGAAATGTTCTGATTTGCTTCTGCTGCTGTGGTTACAGGCAAATTTTACTGGCATCTGAAATTATGGTCTGCATAGGGATTCTTCTCAGCTTCCACATCATAATTCGATATACAGTTCCTCAGTACGTTATCTCGGGCCTCATTATGTTTGTCTCTGCTGAGGTGCTGGAAGGTAATACTTGTCTCCCAAGTTCGATTTCCTCTTGTTTGTTATGATTGAGAATGGGACTAAAAATAGAATTTCATACAAGATGAATTGCGGTGCAATGGGTACTATTTGAAAACTGAAAACACAAATCAAATACTTTGGGCTCGATTCAGTTGCCCTGCTTTTCCAAGAATGTTTGAGATGACACTTGTATGGGCATTTTATAATCCACAGTGTGATTTTCTCTAATTTCTCCTCTCTTTTAGAAATGAAACTACTTCGATCTACCACCTTATGGATGACAAGAAAAAATGGATTACTTCAATGCTTGACACTGGATTTTATTACTGATGTACAAGAATTGACTGTTTAAGATTCTTCTGCTTGATCAACGGGTTCTCTGATTTAACAAGATCCTTTCTTCCAGGTGTCAACCTGTCATTGCTCTCACGGGTCATGTCCTCTCGCCTTTCCCGGGGAACCTACAATGGAGGGTTACTATCGACTGAAGCTGGCACCATTGCCAGGGTCATAGCAGATGGCACCATAACTCTAGCAGGCTATCTTGGTGATAAGTGGCTGCTGAATGCTACCCTGCTCCCTTCCCTGCTCATCTGCATAGCATCGATCATCGCCACCATCTATACTTACAACTCCCTCTATTGATGCGTCCCGCTCTCTCAATGATCTCTGGTATGTAGCGATAGATAGAAGCATTGGTCGATTTTTCTGTGAAACAATTTTTTTCAAATTCAGTTGAAGGATCTGATTGGATTAATAAAAGGTCTGCCAAAAGGACCGATTAGTTTACTAGGGGAACTGCTGGGTTTTCTTCCAGTTTGCAGTGTATCTTATCATTCATTCTTGCTCATTCATGGTCAAATTCGTCATATTTCTTTTTGGAGCCTAATAATAGAAGATCCCGTGATGGTTCTTACGGCAATCGCTTGTGGGATGGGATGATCGGGTCGTGCTCGTGCACACGGTTCATTTTCGTGGTGGCATAAACTAACTTCCAATCAAACCGTTGCATGTTTATGTCGGTCATGTGTTTCGTCAAGCAAAGTAGTTCCACGGCTCATCTCCTTTGGCTGTTTGCATGTGCACGTTGAACACATGTCCGTGTTTCTTATGTGTTTGTGTATCACATCGGGCGTCGCAATGGACCGTCGACTGGGCTCGATGTCAGGTAAGTTTAGTTTTATGTTCAGGAAATTTTAGACGCAGAACGTAAAGCCATAGATCTTTGGTTAATTCACCCGCAAAGGGGTAAAATTCTCTCGACGTGAGTTTTCTTCATTTATAAAAAATCGAATCCAAGACCTTTATTTAAGATGATCAAGTGTCGAATCAAGTAAACTAACTTATGTTGAATAAATATACACAGATACCTTTGATCAGAAATCCGATTCATAAACTTAAAAAAGAATAATGGGATTAAAAGGACTCGATAAGCCTACCAATGGAATTGAACATTTTGATTCAAGTTTGAGAACGATCCACTGCATCAAATCCCATTTTTTTTGAGATGAGATAATCTGTGCATTTTAACAAAAAGGAGAAAAGTATTATGAGTCTAATCCCTGGCCTTTTAATTAAGTTCATTTGGCACATTTTTCCCTTAACTAAGGCACCGAATTCAAGTCTTGTGAATGAAAAAATTCATATTGAGCGAATATTACTCTCTTAACAGATCAATCCGACTTGAATTTTTATCTGTTAAAAAGTGCCTATTGAACTTTTGAACGACAAGTGGTCCATCGAAAAAATTAAAGTTTGATACATTATTTTTATAGATCTTTCAAGACTCGATTTCTTTAATACTTCATTTTGGTTTGATTTTCTCCAATTTTGCGTGAAATTAAAAGCCTCTAATTGGCCTATTAACAGCCTCACCAGGCACCCGATTTGCACAGCAAATTAAGACAGGCAAAAAAGGGTGGGGGGTGGAACAAGATAGATTGTCTTTTCGTGTGGGGGGAATGAAGAGAGTGACGTCATAATTTAAACCCACCTACCTCCGCCTAAAAACAGATCAATGCTGGTCATTGTCCGTATTCAAGTCCTAAGTTGACTTTTTCAAAACACATTTTTTAAAAAAATATTTGTACGATTAATTGTAAATCATTTGATTATGTGATTCAACACTCTATCAATTAGACAGTAAAATTATGTTTTTTTAAAATAATAAGTATCATTTACTTATCTTGCCCTTGCGCCCCTCCTTTTTTTTTACATATAATATAAGAAATATATTAAGTATGGCAATTTTGTGAAGAGAAAATGACGGTAAAGCCCTAGTAAAAACGTGTCAATTGAGGCTACCGTGTAGCACGAAATCTCATCTCTTACAAGTCTCCAAATTTAACCTTCACGTATGAGTCTAGAGATCCGGGCACCCTTGGTTTCCCGAACCGTCGAGAAAGATGAGCAATACCGACTTGTCAAGTTAACGCTTGACAAGTTATCGCTCGTGCAGGTTTTTTTTTCGAAGATCGAACTTTAATTTACCAGAAAGATCAAGTAAATTCACCAAATAAAGATAAATACAACAATTTTGTCTTTGGGGTTAAGATGGAAAACATGATAGCAGACAAGGAGGAAGTCAAATATAGAGGACTAAAATACCCGATCGTTCGATACGATCTTATTTCGGATATCTTATCTAATGAGTTTCACCGACAGTAATCGAATTTAGAATATTTTAAATCGAGAGTAGCGAAAGTGATATCGCTGTCTCGAACTCTCTTTGTTGGATGCAACAAATTTTCGGTCTGAGCCACACCGGTATCCACAAATTCGAATCACGATGGCCCACTAGGGAGTAAAGCTCTACCAATGCGAATTCTCTCCATTCACAGGACCCGAACATCCGACCTTGCATGAGAGGAAGAGACATCCTGTCACTTCAACCGATCCATTTTAATCCATTGTAACGAATTAATCAATAAATGAATAGAACTACAAAGATAACGTACGTAGGCAGGAATGTTTCCATTTCCATATCATTTCAGCCCCGCCAAAGTGGACAATGAGCGCATCTTTCTTTTTCTATAATTAGTGCAAAAGTCTCGACGATTCTCAGTTCAATCTTGGCAGGCTACCTCTCGTGTGTTCCCGCGCGTCTCCATTCCATTTCCAATACCTCGTTGACAACAACAACAACAACAAAAAAAAAAAGGCTGAAGAAACGGAAAGGTTAGCTTTTGTTTTTTTTTTTTTCTTTTCCCATTTCATGTGCGCTCCTAAATTCCTAATATCAAAATAATTCGTTCGTAATTAACTAATTTAGATTTGAGTGGTAAATTCTGTCAATTGATAATCTCTTCATTGACAGTACTTAAACTAGATACCTCATTTAATAAGAAGAAATGTTAAATTAATTTAACCAACTCATATCTGTAAAAAAAAAAAAAAAAGGAGTTAGGTATTTATAATTGATATCCTCACTGTGAATTGACCTGTCTCAGTCGGAAAACATAAAACTCGAGATGAATTTAAGAGTATGTACGAGGCGATCGCTCCCTTTAGTAGAAGAGAGAAAATGTTTGGTAAATATATGTACAAGTGGTCATGTAATTTTCCCACGTGAAACAATATTTTTCTCCACATGGGAAAACTCACCCCACCAGTCACGACCTTTTAAATTAGGACGGCAGTGAGAGTCTCACTTACGTTAAACATACTCATAAGAAAATGTCGATCGCACAATTTCTGACAAACTTTTACTTAAAATTTTCCAAATGTAAGTGGAAAATCTTTGCAGTAGCAGTCTTGACACGGTTTACACCAGCCAGCAAATCTGAAAAATCTAAAAATAATCCTAAAAATATATGAATCTTATTGACTAGTGTCACCGTATAAAGCACTGTCACGTGATAACATTATTTCATAAGATAATTTCTCGTATAGATGAAATAAGACCGGCCGGTCTGACCTTGAATCAGTTCGGCAAACTCAAATAAATGACATCCCCACTGAAAGCCGGTTGACTTAATTGTGGGTGGCTTTGTTTGACCGGTCATGATCTACCCAGCTGCGCTTTGAGATTTATGTATTGGACCACTCAATCATTCTTTAAAATACATATAATAGTATTTAGAAAGACCAACTTTTAAATCACAAATATACATATAATATATACTAGACACCGACCGTACTACGCAAAAAAAAAATAAAAAAATATAAAATATTGTGATAAATTCATATAATTATATTATTTATTTATAATTTATTGCAATTTAATTCACTTAAAACTGGTTAAATTATAGTAGTAAGTATAATATTCTCAATTTTTATCAGTATACTATGTCAATTTTACTTTTTTTATTTTGGCAATTTTAAATTATACGTTTGAAAAAAATAACAAATTTTTGTTACTAAAATTATATAAAAGTAGTGAGATATGAAAATCTGAGCAGTTAATAAAAAATCTTTCTTGTTAGGATCATAGATAAAGGGTGAGGTGAAAAAGAATGAAATTATTATTTTGTCCTTAATATGAAAATTATATAAATATCATATAGTTTAATATGTAAATCATATTAAATACGAATATGAAAAATAAAAAAATACTAAACTTCTCATAGGTGTGTGTATATATATATATATATATATTATTTAGAAAGACCCATTTGTCCAACCACAGATCAAAGTCAACAGTTATTTATTATAAGAGAGAGAGAGAGAGAGAGAGAATGTTACGAAATTTGAAAGAATACAAAGATTGAGAATTATAATTAAGGACAACTTTATAAATATATATATATATATATTCGTGTTTTATGAACTTAATTAATATATTAAGTTATGTTTGCCTGTACTAAATAAAACAAGCTGAAAACAATTAAATACCGAAATCGGTGTCAGCAAATATCACCAAAATCACACATTTCAAATAATTTTTTTTAATCTAATAATAATTTTGAACTTGTAATCAGTAATCCACTTTCTTTATGCGGACGGGATTTGGTATAACAGCATAAGTCGCCGACTTGAAATCAATTGGTGCCGTTCTATGTCCTCATCACCGAATTTCTTATTGATGATATAAACTAAAAAAAAAGTGGATAATTTTAAAATATCATAATAACATTAAAATTAAATTTAAAAAATATTCTTAAGCGATTTGCTTCTCTAGATGATAAGAATAACATTTCTAATAAAAGCTCGCATCTATCAGATTCTTGAAACAAATCGTAAAAGAAAAATTTATCGAATCATATAAAAATAAATTTTAGATTAATAAATTGCCGCCGTGGTTGCTAACCATTGCTAGTTAGTTAGTAGGCTATTAATTAAGCAGTCAAATTTGGTTGTCCCAACAAGACAACAAAGGTACGTTAACTTGGCGGGTTGTGATTCGATCAGAATCACCAACGGACAGACGACGTACCCTTCCGTCCCGGGATCAACTCTCAACCATTCTTGACGGCGAGATATAGCGGGGGGCCCACCATCCTTCGTCCGAATCGACGGCTCAGAATTGACAATTCCATAACTTAGTGCTAAAACTAACAATTCAATGAGAAATGAGACTTGGTGTACATTATTTTCGCACAAAGAATTCTTAAATTCCGTCGTTATTTACTTTTTGTGTCAATTTATTTTTCTCTTTTTTTATTTACTTTTTAGGCCTAGTGATCTTTTTAAAATTAAAAAAAAGCCGGATTTTCATTTTTACTGAACCACACTATATATTACCCAAAAAAGAGTATAAATAAAAAAATAAAAAGACATGAAAAAATTTTCCGATAAGGATTAGTAACTTTTCATTTAAATCGCGAATGATAGAACTTAATTATATATATTTCATGAAACAACAAAAAAATCTTAGATGGTTATCCTCATAACTACGCGATAAGAAAAAAACAGATTAAATAATTTTAATTAATATTAATTATAATAATTTATTAATAATTAATATTAATTTACTCATTTATTATATTTTAATTAATATTTTTTTACTGCATTGTGAGATTGGATCACTTGATAATTTCTTCCAAACCGCAGGGATGGCTGCCAGTCCACGTCAGCAGATCTCCAACGCGCAGGCGGTAACATGACAGCTCCGCTTCGCTGTCCGGAGATCTGAGCTGATACTAAAATCACCCATCTGTTCCCTTACATATAAGTAACGTACAACTTCCTTTTGGAGCAATCGAGTACTTATATATTTTTTGATTAAAAAAAAGTGCTTATATATTTAGTAGTAGTCCGCCTGCACATGCGAAACGGGACTGTTTAAATGAGACTACCTAGCAGGGCTCTTGGCATCGATTTTGAATTATTCTATCAGCTCGATGTCATTTTTCATTCTTGTTGGCCACTTTTATTCATCCCGTGCTTCGTCTAGTTCGGGAAAAAACTTATAAACTCGGTCTATGGGTGCTCGATATCGGCCGAGTTGATTCACGACAAGCTTCGGCAATGGAGGTAAGTAAGAAAAGACTGTCGAAGCGCAAATTGACACTCTTGAGCATATTTGGAACTCATCCAAAATGTTATCGAGTAAGTTTGTGTGGGTATGAAACGCGATTTTGAAACATTTTTGGAAAACAATTGGTTTTATATTCAACGACCAATCTAAAAAACTTCGAGGGCGAAATTCAATATGGGAAAGTAACATTACGAGTTTAGAAGGACGAAATTAGGTAATATGAAAAATTAGACATAATCAAGTAAAATTTACATACTAATTCATAGATTTTCTCGAATTCGGCGAGCGGTTGCTTACTTGCACTCCTCGTGAATCCATCATTGTTGTTTACACATGCTTGGGGACAAAAATGATAGAATAAGTGCATGTTCACACATTTTTTTCCCATTTTTTAACAACTATGTTCTCAGCAATTCGTCCCTTAACGCGTGTAACATTGATCTGATATGAAAATTCATTTAACAATCCGTTAAATCATTTGAATTAACTCATATTAAGCAATTAAACACCTTTAGCAAATCGTGCAGGTTTAGTACTTGCATGATCTGATGGCGAGGATTCGGTTCATCTAACCTGCCAGTTGAAAAAAAGGAAAGCCTCATCCTACGATAAGAGAAAGTCTTCATTGGAGCGGTCATATTACATAGGTGATATTGATGTGGCGTATCCATCCAATCGGAACTTGACATGTCATCAATAATTATATATTTATGGTTATTAAATCCTAAAAATCCATAAAAAAATGTAAAAAATTTAAATAAATGGTGAACCCTAATTAAAAATAATATCTAAATGATAAAAAATTAAAAACCTAATTAATGGTGAATCTTGAATGGAAAAATATGTAAGAGATAAATTCTGATTGGACGGATGTACCACGTCAACACTGCTCACATGGTATAACTGCTCAACTGAAGAATTTCTCCTACCATAGATAGTTGTTAAAGTTTTGTACATTTACGGTTCTATAACAGTTAAGAGCCTTCTCCATCTTAGTGAAACATTTTTCCTATGCCTTGAATACAAAGTTGCTAGCTTGTATGTATGTTGAGAAATGAATTTGATATCAGATAAATAATAATAAAAAGTTATTGTTTATAACATAAATTGGTTCAGACACCTATAAATTTATATATTTAGATAGATACGAACACAGAAAGTTTTGGACCGCCAAAATAGAATCTAAAGCAATACATGTCCAAATACTTGGTAATAAAATGCTCCTTTTAGTCAATCTCGATCATCCCCCACGAAAGTCGTCATTCATTGTCACCCTAAGTTTAAAGACATCTTGCCTGCTTTTAAGTATCTTAGCTTAACTTTCAAAAGAAAATACTGTAACTTAGAAAAAAGTTATAAAAAAGACAGCTCAAAATTGGAGTGGACAGAAATAGCCTCTTGGGAAGAAAAATGAATGTGACTGTGAGAATGACTCCATGCACAACTGTCATTAAAATAGACATTTTGCAAAAGACAGTGAGATACTTTGATATCTTTTTTTTATTAAATAGAATTAGACACCGATCCGTGCTACCTACAGAAAGAAAATAAAAGTAAACAGGTGTGGAATGCTGTAAAGAACTCGTGAAATTAGATAATTTATTTACAACATAATGTAATTTAATTCATTTAAAAATTGTTAACTCACAGTATTAGATAAAGCATTTTTAGTTGTCTTTAGTATACTATGTGAATTTTATCTTTTTCAAGTTTGCAGTTTCAAATCTTTCTTCGAAAAATATAATAGATGTCTCTGCTAAAATTGTAGATACGGAGTGAGCAGAGAGAATATGAACAATTAATGAAAAATTTTTATAATTGATGTGAGATGGAATGACTAAAATTACTATTTTATCTTTATTTTAGAGAATATAAAATACATGTATATCATAAATTTTAATACGTGAATTAGATTAAGAATAAATAAGAAAACAAAAACTTCCCAAATATCTCAATCAAATTCGAGTTTGGCTAATAAAAATTTATTTATTTAAATGCATTTAGCACATGAAAAAATGGAAAGGTAGAGAACGCGGGAAAAGGGGGAAAATAATACTCCAACACAACACATGGAGTAAATATTTAGTATACAATATATAACGAGTACGTTGTGTAAATTTCTCTCAAATTTTTTATACATGTAAAATTTTTATAATTTTTTACAGTCAATTTTGTGTGTGTTGAAATTTAAATAGTAATCTACATAACAAACTAATTATATATTATACACTAAATAAATATTTACTCTAACGCATGGGTGCAGATTTTTCAAATAGCGGGCCCACCCAACAGATGCAAGTCCCTGTCGTGTTTACAGAAAGGCAGCTGAGGCTGTGGGAGATGGCCCTTTCAAGACTCACGTGCTGGCACTCTCGTAATATAGTGCCATGGAGACGGGCACCATTGCCATCAGATGCCGGTAAATAGGGTCAAAAATTAGCATTCCTCCGTATATAATAATTTAAAAAAATCAATTGAAATTTGCCTGGTAATTTCTTTACTAAATTTCAAATGAGTGATCTCATGATCGATTTTTAGGTTAGGAGGTCAGATAGAAATTTTTTCAGCAATTCAGTCTGACTGCGGATTAATCTCAGGATACAATTCAGCTGATCTGAAATACTGTATAGTGCAAATAAAAAAATAATTTTAAAAAATGGAAAATTGAACTCTAAATTTAAATGAATTTTAATTTTATTATCTTCTATATATACCTTCCCTGGGTTCCAATATTCGAGCATCGCCCTCCCACAGATTCATTCCTCCGGTGGTGGCGAGCTTCCCTGAACACTCTCATCTTATCTCTCCGCCCGCTACAAGAAGAGGATTCGCTGCCGCAGCTGCGGGTTCTTGGTTGTTTTCTGGTTTCCGCTTGGATTTGATTGAGTAGAGGAAAATGGCGAAGAACGTCGGAATTCTAGCCATGGACATCTATTTCCCTCCCACCTGCGTCCAACAGGTCTCTCTCTCTCTCTCTCTCCCTCTCTCTCTCTCGCTCGCTCTCGCAATCTTGTAATTTCTACATGCCCGTCGAGTTTTCAAGTTTCAGCTGAAAGTATCTTCTAGATTTTCTTTTCCTCCGTTTTTTCGCTTCTCGAATCTCTTGTTGTCGAAAGAGGAGCTCACTGGAACCAGCAATCTCTATGAAGATTGCTGCTTTGAAAGTATCAGCAGTTCCTCGAGCGAGGATGTTCTGTTTGGCTGTGCAAAAGATCCGTGAGATCGCACGTATATCTCTGTTATGGTTAGGAAATTCAGATCACTGTGGTAGAATTTTTTTTCCAAACGTGATCTAAATTGCTTTAGCCTATGCTTTAGAATCTGGGCTTCAGCCCTGTTCTTGAGTTAATTACGAACACATACTGGACCCCTTTTAAATCGGCATTTCAGTCCCTTCTGAGGTGTTCGGAGCTTTGAAGATCTTGTCTGATTGCTCGTTTCGAGCCCGGACCGCGGAAGCATGAACCCAAAATCGTTCAAGGATTATAATAAATGTATAAAGACGGAAACGTGTCCCTTATAAGAGACTAGTTTCGTGATGTCGACCGATCCTTCTATTTTGTGTTTGGTTTCATTGTTCAAGAAATTGCTTTACGCCGGTGTTTTCTCTGCATTTTCGATGGAGAGTGGGGGGTTGCGTCTGCGAACTTTTTCAGTTCCTCATAGGAGATAGTAGCTTGACGCTACTACATGTTAGGAGACAAGGGAATGACTATACGTTGCTTTTGAGAGGGGAAAACAGTTTTCCATAATTTGCCTTTTATTGTTTCTTTTTCCTTACCCCCCACCGACTACTCCCTCCCCCAAAAAGTTTCATCGACTGCATAGAATTTCTGGCAGCCCAGCTCTGAGAAGTGAAATAACTGAATGGCTCTATAACTGGTTGATCTTTCATCGACTAATTTATAAAATTTGCCCCTTCTCAGAAGCTCCTAATCTGCACGTAGGATTCCCAAGATCTTGTGAATAGATCGTCTTAATTTTGTTCTTGTCTGCATTCATAGGAAGCACTGGAAGCTCATGATGGTGCAAGCAAGGGGAAATACACTATCGGGCTTGGACAAGACTGCATGGCATTCTGCACAGAGGTTGAAGACGTCATCTCAATGAGGTTATTTGTTTATGTTCTTGCTCGAAATTATCATCATTGATTGTAATCATCATATACATCTTGCCTCCTAGCTCCTCTATCTCCTTTTCTTTTTGATGAGAATGGAATCCGGACCTCTTAGTCCTAGATTAAAGACGGTGCCACTGCACCGAGCCCCATTCCCTATGTCCTTTTCTCTTAGTGTTTCAAATAATAGTAATCGTAGTAAATTCATTTTCCATCCATAAAAAGTTGCCCTTTCCCATATTTCTTGTGCGCCACTGGGAGTGATAACTTATAGGGGGTTCTATTTATGCAGTCTTTATCGTTTCTCGCACTGAATTTAGTGTGCTTGCAGTTTGACAGTCGTCACATCCCTCCTCGAGAAGTATGGGATTGATCCTAAACAGATTGGACGATTGGAAGTCGGCAGTGAGACTGTTATTGACAAGAGCAAATCCATCAAGACTTTTCTCATGCAAATATTTGAGGTGTGATAGCTAATATGTTTGTCCAGCTCACGGATTTTGGAAGAGAAAACAAAACAAAATAACAATTTTATCATAAACCACTTGATTTTTCACCTCAGAGTATTTCTGGACTGAAAGTATCTTATTTGTGTAAGCCAGGCATCTGGGAATACTGACATTGAAGGTGTTGACTCAAGCAATGCATGCTATGGAGGAACGGCAGCTTTATTTAACTGCGTTAATTGGGTAGAGAGTGCTTCATGGGATGGCCGCTACGGACTTGTTGTCTGCACTGACAGTGCGGTATGATAATTATTTTTCCTGGAAAATCCTAGACTTCTGAAGTTTGTGGATACATTCAATTTCTCATTAAGAGGTTGATGGTGGAATTTGTTAGGCCCTGGTTAAATTTAGTTGAACTAAGATTGATTGTTTGTTAAGAAAGCTTATCACCAAATTTGAATCTCATATTTCCCTTTCTCAGGTATATGCTGAAGGTCCAGCTCGGCCCACTGGAGGTGCAGCTGCCATTGCCTTGCTTATTGGGCCTGATGCTCCTATTGCCTTTGAAAGCAAATTACGTGGAAGCCACATGGCTCATGCCTATGATTTTTACAAGCCTAACCTAGCTAGCGAATATCCAGTAATTCTCCTTAATCTCTTAAAACTTGCAATCAGTTATCATTGTTTTTTTGCATGTAACTGCATTGGCCCATTTTATTGCTTATCAGTACACTTGATATCAAGTTCAAAAGGATAAATGACAATTCCTAGGTCTTACTTATTTATTACGGAATTAGTCCTTCGCATTGATTGTTTCAAGTTTATGTGCCTGTACATCTAAATAAAAGAGAGGATGAAACCACAGTCAGTCACTGATCTTTGTAGGAGCCATAGGGTTCCGAAGACATTGAAACAAGTGTAGGATGCAAACTGAGATCTTTACCTCCTCTTTAAGTATCAAGTGTTTGTCGTTGTTAAAGACTTGTGAATCCTTGTGTTATGGAGGAACGTATTTTCCTATTTCATGCTAGGGTTATATTCTTTGATAAACTTCAAGCTGCTGCTGCTCACATGTTAAGGTTTCAATTATTCTTGCAGGTTGTTGATGGAAAGCTTTCCCAAACATGTTATCTAATGGCTCTTGACTCCTGCTACAAGTATTTTTGCCACAAGTGAGTGCAAGTGACGTGGGAAAAAAATTAAAATCTTTCTCCTATGCATTTCAGCTATAACTTACACCGTCATACCCTACATTCCACAGATTTGAGAAACTTGAGGGCAACCAATTTTCTGTTAATGATGCTGATTACTTTGTTTTTCACTCTCCCTACAACAAGGTACTTAATTGTGCACTTATTCAGCTAATAATGAATATTCGACGAATCTGAGTTGGCTTTCCCAGTATTCTTATTTTACCGCTTCAATCTATGCAGCTTGTACAGAAAAGCTTTGCCAGATTGTTGTTCAATGACTTCGTTAGGAATGCCAGGTTTTCATCTAACCTCTCCACGCATTGGCAAATCTAACTAACTTATTTTCCTTATCTAATGGATTCATGGAATCTTCTCTCTTTTTGCAGCTCTGTGGATGAGGCTGCTAAAGAAAAATTGGCTCCTTTTGCAGCCTTGACTGGTGATGAGAGTTACCAGAGCCGTGATCTCGAGAAGGTGTGTTATCTATGGAAAAGATTTCAAATGTGTATGCTATTCAGTCAATTCCTGATGGAGATGCTGATGCTGATGATGAACTAATTGTTAACTTGCAGGCTACTCAACAAGTAGCAAAGCCATTTTATGATGTAAAGATTCAACCCTCCACTCTGATTCCAAAGCAAGTTGGGAACATGTACACAGCATCCCTATACGCAGCGTTTGCTTCTCTCATTCACAACAAGCACAGCACACTGGTGAGTTTTCTCCCTGTCTAATCCTTCCTTCGCTGCTTTGTGCTCTTCAAGAGTACCTAATAATTTCCAAGCTCTTTATGTTACTTTTAAATTCGGGAACTTTTTTGTACGTTGTTTCTAAAATACCTGCCCTTTTTGCAAAACTCTTCATAGAATGACAAGCGGGTGGTACTATTCTCATACGGAAGTGGTTTAACTGCTACAATGTTCTCGCTCCGACTCCGTGAAGGGCAACAACCCTTTAGCTTGTCGAACATAGCAAGCATTATGAATGTCGGGGAGAAGTTGAAATTGAGGCATGAGGTACATTTTCTGGAACCTCTCATGTATTCTTTTCTTTTTGGTCGGTAAGTATGCCGACTTGGGGCTTTTTAACACTGCACTAGCTCATAGATCTCAATTACAATTAGTGTACTTGAGAGGCTTAGCACTGACTGCATTCACGTTTCGGTGCATGAAGTTCCTTGAATTTTATGAAGCTTCCTAATTCAAGGTTCACGAATGAAGAGATTAAGGAAAATATGTATCAAGAATGTGAATACTGGACCGTTTAAAGGCATCCCTTGATTCTGTTACAATTCTAACTATAACGCTTGCTTTTCTCCCAACACAGTTTGCGCCTGAGAAATTTGTCGAAACAATGAAGCTGATGGAGCACAGGTACGGAGCCAAGGACTTCGTAACGAGCAAGGACTGCAGCCTCCTTGCTCCGGGCACGTACTACCTGACCGAGGTCGACGCCATGTACCGGAGGTTTTACTCAAAGAAGCCCAAGGAAGCAGCTTGCTGCCAGAACGGAGCAGTGGCCAACGGCCATTGAAACCGAGAAGCAGGTTGGGGGCGGGGGAGCGGCCTCTTAAGAAGGAGAGAATTCGTGTCCGTTTAATTACCTGTAGCAGTTGTTAGCACATAATAAGTTCAGCGAGTGTTCTTCTTTAATTTATCTTTCCCTTGTCTCCAGCAAAAAAAAAAAAAAGGGAAAAGGATCTTCAATAATGTTTTCCGACCATCTCTTCCGATATTGCGTATTCAGGGTCTCGCTTTTATGATATACGATAGTTAAACTTCGGAGCAGCTTGGGGTTCCTCGTAAAACATTGCAGCAGGGGATCCCTTGATTGTTGTCTGTAAACAATAGTGATTTTAATTAATGAGTTTCCAGCAAGAATTTAATGAATTTTAGTTAACTCAAGCATATTTTTAAAATGTTTCATTTTGTTGTCATTGTTGGCCTCCTAGTTCTTGTAATATTATCGGTACGTGGTTGAGATCGCGTCCGTTGAATTTAAATTTGATAGCACGTTTTCATTATCAGAAAAAATATAAGAAATAGAAGGAACAGGCAGAGAAAGGAAAAAAAATGACATGGAAATTAAAAATCGAAAAAGAAGATGATCTGATAATGAATAAGAATACGTACTTTCTAACTGTACGAAAGCAAATTCAAGCACTCTGCTGCAAGTCGAGCACTCCTGCTGGGAAGGAGACAGTAGGGGGAAAATGGAAACCGCTGATGGAAGGACAGGTGAAGCTGAATACCGATGGTTCATCCTCTAGAATACCGAGCAAGGTGGGAGCTGGAGGAGTGCTAAGAGACACCAGTGGAAATTGGATCTGTTCGCTAGACAACTTGGCAATACAAACAGTCTTGTGGCAGAGTTTTGAGCGTTTTGAGATGGGTTGATTCTAGCGAGAAACCTTGGCTTCCATTCTATTGAGGCGGAAGTGGATGCCGAGGTGGTCTACAACCAAATCTGGGGGTCACTTGATGTCAACGAACTAATGCGGTTTTTGTATTTAACTGCAGGATGCTGTGTAGGGAGTTTTAACAACTGCGGGCGAGACACATCTACTGTGAAGGGAATCAAGTAGCGGACATGATGGCGAGAATTGGACACGTTTCGTTTGCTGATTTACTGAGGACTGCTACCACTCGGCAAATTAGTACAGCAGCAATTATAGCTGCAGTTAGAGATTAGTATCTCATGTCTTATTAGAATGTGATTTCCATTATGTATGAAAAAAGAAATCCCCAGCAGCTGTCCTAACCGAAAAGGAAGCTCAAGCCTTCAACTGTTCCTTTCAGAATTTAATTTCTCCTACAGACTACCATAGACTGGAAGCTAAGTAATTGCACCAGCCGGACTGACCCCGTCAATTCATTTAAGCGCACAGAAGTCGGGTTAATAGAGAGCTACTTAATCGAGAATCCAACCCGACATCGTGCTCTTGTACCTAGACATGTATCAGCAGTAGGGAAAGAAAATGGAAACCGTCGAGTTATTATACATCGCAAGTCATGTTCTGTTGTTAATAATATGTTGCTCGATCGGGTCCAGCCTTGGGTCTACCGCTTGCGCTTGGACTTCAAGGATGTGGCGGAGTGAGATGCGGAGTTGTTGTGCCAGTTGCGCTTCCTCTGGTTGATGAACCAGTTGTTGATCTGCTTCAGCTGCAGCCCAGTCTCCTCCACCAGCTTTGCCTTGTCATCTTCCTGCATAAGTAAATCTCCACTCACTGTGCAAACATCCATAATACAATCACCACCAATGATTAAGTAAATCATTTTTTCCAATCTGCGTCACTTGTATACAGAAACCCAATGTGCCATGACCAGTTCAATTCTAGTTGGATCGGCCCACAAGGGGTAAAACTCTCCTACAATGGGTTTTTTCCGTCTTATAAAAACTCGAATCCATGACTTTATTTAAGGGGAAGATTCCATGAAACCGATGTGGAGATACACATATCTGATGCATTTCATACTCAGACTAGACATGAATCCTAGATCTTTGTCAGTTTGACTCCCGGCTGGATCAGAAACCGATAACCAGATAGAGTTAACCAGCTCATGCAGATTCATCTATTTGATGCAACTGATTTTGGTGGGATGGTGATATGCTTACAGTCGGGTAGGGCCATTTGGAGTGCTGCTGCCACCAGTTCTTGAGGACCGAGGTGGTGTCGCCAGGCAGCTTCCCGGCCCTTCTCTTCCTCAGTATCTCTTCCCTCACATCCTCAATCCTTGACCTGAATCCCTGTCATTAAATATTCGTAATGCTTGAGTTTTCATACTTCATTGTAAATATATCAAAAGACGCTCGACATTGACTCATCCGAGCATAGTTGAAGAAAGTGGTATCTTCCAAACTCAGATCCAAGAGCACACTTTCAATGATAAAAGTGATTCGAATGTGCTTTCAGTCAGATGGGTTAGCCGCTGCAGCATGTTATCAACATGAAATACGACTTTTTAAGCTACCTGCTTGAGCTCGATTTTTAACTCCTGGCGAACCCTTTCCATTAGAGACCTCTCGGATTCAGTGGGGAGGAGGGGACCGAAACCCATCATCATGTCGTGGGCCTCAGCTCCTGACTGATCCAGTGAGTAGTCCATCTGAAGATCATCCTCGTCGTCCGACATTGTTGCCCCCGTCCCTTCACCTAGAGTTGCTCCTACAAAGCAACCCGTGCATGCATAATAATTGTCAAAAACTTTTTTTGTCTGTTATAGTGTCTGTAATTAAATGCAAGAAGCCTCCTCACACGGAGAAAGTCTTTGTACGTAACTGGTACACTACGTGACAGTATTGACTCGGTATCACGAGCTAATTAAATCAAACCATTCTTAATGTTGTTTTTTCCCTTTTAGGGTTTTATTAAAAAATACTAAAAATAATTGAATTACATTGACACGTAACACCACATCAGTACTATCACGTAATGTACCGGTTACACGTGACACTCTCTCCCTCACATGAGCTATCAGCCATATATGTACCGGGCAAGAAGCCAGTGATGGGAGAAGGTCTTAGGTATTTACCCAATTGACGTGGAATTTCTTCTGAAAGGAAAGTACTGGCACATCGCTTAGAACACATATGATGAGGTTTTTATTGAGTAGATTTTTTTAACATCATAAAATACCGGTACTTTACTGTAAGAAAAAAATGTCACAACAGTGTTTTCCAAACCGCTACACTTGAGACATTCATCAACGATGGACTTGAGGGGCGATGGGGAGGCGATATAACATCAATGTAAATTGTATTGATATTATCTATATTTTTTAAACTTATCTTATACCGATCTCTCTGATCTTGTCATCTCACTCTCCTTCTGACTTCTATCACATTTTGCTCCTTAAACAGGTTTTCGGCATTCCTACATAAACCTATTACATGTTTAGAAAACGAGCTCGGGAACTTATTGAAAGAAAAATAATACCGAACCACCTCCAACAACTAGTCAATTAATTAACCATGTGTACATGTCTACTTGTTGAACTAAGAGACAAGAAATCATATTTATATGAACATGCCAACAACCGTGTTTGACGTTGAGGCTTGCTTCCCCAAGGAAGCTCCAGATTATGAACATGTACCAACGTCTTTGATTAATTAATAAATAATAAAGGGCTCAAAAAAATTATTCAACAACCAAAGAAGATCGATTTTTCTGGAAAATTAATGTGATGTTTCCAGGCCAATTGGTGGGTATAGTGCATCTGGTGGTGCCCCTCCACCGAACCATGTTACCAACTCCCAATTTTACCAGCTGTTATGCATTATCTCCAGAAAATTAAAGGAAAAAATTACATCTTTATGAAAAAAAATATAATTAAAATTGATTATATATGGGACTGGAAATTTAATTAGATGGTCCCTAGTGCCTGCACCTTCTCTAACATTGTCCGAACTTGAGTAAGTACGTTTCTTTTGTTGGCTACGTTGTATGACCCGTCCGGATCACAGTTAATGATGAGTGAAAATAAATACATTTTTTTCCTTTTTTTTCAAGATAAATAAAAAGGGCTTCTGGTTAAACTGAAATTTAAAAAAAAAAAAAAAAAGGAGTCGGCCGTTTACATGCATTCATTAAATTCAACTGAATTCGCCTTTAGCAACCATATCTAAAGAAGGACACATTTACTAAAGTGAATTAGTTAATATGGTACGACACTTCTTCTCTTTAATTAAGATCTTGGGTTCTAATATCGTGGATGAAGAAAAATTGCATTAGGAGAGCTTTTTCCTTTAATTGATCGGCACGACTTAAATTGAATTAGTTAAAGGTACATAAGATTTCTAGGTGTATCAATTATGCAGGAAAGAATGATGTGTCTACCCAAAAACAGAAGGGTATATGGAGCAACCTGGACTTAATACAATGTTACTATTCTCGATCTGAAATCAAAATTTGATCATATATCTATCCCTTCTTCATCAGGCTCATACTTCTCGTACTTTTTTTCTCCGTGTACAGGTCTAGAGGGGTAGAGGGAGGACAGGGTAAAAGGAGTACGGGAAGTCCTATACGTGAGATCGAACTCACGACCTCCAAGTCACAGGGCGAGAGCGGTAACAACTGCATCAAATCTCTATTCTCACATTTCGTACTTTTTCATTCCCCATCCTCTTGTCCTATTCTAAGACTCTCTTGCAACTGAAAAAATATGGATGATTGCTATTCACAGACAAGAAGAAGGATTTCATTGTTTGAACCAATTACAAAAGAAGTGTGGTACATATGCATACACATGTGTCTAAGTATACAACGAGAAAATCATACCCCTGGACCTAATTAATTTGCTTATCATGTCATCATCATCACTGTTCTGATTACTTGCACTCTTTGGCTAATTGAAGCGAAAGCGTGGCTCAATATGATATCACCATATATATATGTATGGATATATCTTAGCAATTTATATAGATACTTATAACATTATATATATATATTGTAAAATGCTTCCACTACGCTATAGAACAAATCTGATCGAAGGGGACATGCATTATGTGCGTATATGAAATGTATCGAGATTTAGACCATTTTATGTGTCGGTGGATTTTCTTTCATTCAGTCCTCTGCACAAAATTTTCGACACGAATAATATATATATATATATATATATATATGTACGCACGCACACATTGAGCGGAGATCATTACCAGTGAGAGCTTGGAGGGTGTTTTCGATTTCACGACAGGCCATGACGGCTTCCACAGCATGCACCCTTACATGTTGCTGCAGCTGCTCCTTGAACGAGCACAACACTATCAGATACTGTGCCTGCATCAATATACAAAAACTTGTAATCCAATAATTTACCAAAAACAAAGGGAAAGAAAACAAATATCGTATTTGATTTTAACATGTATTTTTTTAACGTTTGTCTGTCGTACAATATCCATAAATTGTATAGGTTCTGATTAATTCATATTAACGAAAAGCCAGTGGACTCGATTAAAGGACGATATCGAAACACGATCCGTTGGATATTACTGAGTAACCGTTGGATAAGATTTGTTTGACGATCAGCAAGACTTTGATTGCTGTTCAGTTAATGGATTTCATTACCAAGAAATTGTCGAGCTCTTGGCGCTCGAGGGGGGAGAGGGAGTGCTGCTGGCCGGCGGCGTAGGAGCGGAGGAGGTTGTGGGACTGGGCGAGCTGGGCGTCGATGAGGGGGAGCTGGTCGATCGGCGTGGCCACGCGGAGGCAGGCAACGTGGGCCGAGAGCAGCTGCTCGTACAGCGGGTGCGTGGCTATCTCCGACTTCAGCTGCCTCTGCTGGTCGTCCGAGACCGGACCTTCGCCGCCCAGCACACTGATTCCCCCTCCGCCGCCTCCCATCACCGATAGCTGGTTCGGCTCCTGCATTCCCCTTCGCCCGGCCAGGCGTCCGTACGGAAAAGCGGCGGGAAAAGCGTGTGCGAGTTGTAATCTGGAGACCGGGGAAGCTGCGCTGGGACCACAGGAGGAGAGGCAGAGGCCCCTCTTGTGTACTGCGGGGGAAGATAGGTCCCTCTCTGTCCGATGATAGAGAAGAAGAGGAAGAAGACGACCAACAGAGGGAAGAGAGAGGTAGTGATTTTATTGGGATCTGAGACGGGGAAGCTTTCTGTACGGCTTCTGTGAGATGAGCAGATTTTGCTGCCACAGTGAAAGAGAGAGATACAAGCAAAAGAGAATGGAAACAATGAAGGGAGGGAGAGAGAGAGAGGCTATGGAATCATAATAACTAGAAAAAGAGCTCGCGCTACGCTGCGATTCGATTTATCTTTTATAACGAACTGAATGAATTATATTAAAGTATAGAAATGTTTAAAAGATGATTATGTCGTTTAACTCACACTCAAATATCTTTTTTGCAAACAAATATCATTTATTTAAAAAGCTATGTTATTATAATGTTAATATTTTATAATTTTTTATTTTCCAATATAGAAATAATATACATTAAAAATTTGGACATGAATATAATATTTATCTCTTTCCCATAATAATATATTAATGGTATATTATATTTAAGTCTAGTCACTCATAATTAAGAGGTTATTTTGTGTATAGGTTAATAAATAATTTCATTTCCCAATAAGGGATTCGATTCCCCTAAATGAAGGAAGCTCATTCTCTTGATATACTAATAGAATCAAATCCGAAATAAAAATAAAATGCATAAGTTTTATTCTTGTATTCAAAATAAAAATTTTTAATAATAAATTATATATTAATATTTTATATATATTTTTAGATAAATATTGATATATATTTATTCATGATATTTATTAATTTTCAATAATATATTCTATTATTTATTAATGTAAAATAAATTAAGACAAAAAAAAGTGGGCAAACGGGTGGCTGATTGGAGGAAGAGGACAGAGAACGGCTGGTTAGGGTACACAGAGAAGCAAAAGGTTTTTTGTTGGATAAAAAAAAGGGTGGGGGACCAAAAAGTGAACGGTAGGAGAAAAATAAAAATGAAAATAGGAAAGGAGCAGTGCCCGAGAGTAGGAAATCCATTTCCTACTCGCCTCAACTTTCCTCCCCTGTGGCTCTCTTTTAGTATATAAACTAGAAAAAGAGCTCGCGCTACGCTGCGATTCGATTTATCTTTTATAACGAACTGAATGAATTATATTAAAGTATAGAAATGTTTAAAAGATGATTATGTCGTTTAACTCACACTCAAATATCTTTTTTGCAAACAAATATCATTTATTTAAAAAGCTATGTTATTATAATGTTAATATTTTATAATTTTTTATTTTCCAATATAGAAATAATATACATTAAAAATTTGGACATGAATATAATATTTATCTCTTTCCCATAATAATATATTAATGGTATATTATATTTAAGTCTAGTCACTCATAATTAAGAGGTTATTTTGTGTATAGGTTAATAAATAATTTCATTTCCCAATAAGGGATTCGATTCCCCTAAATGAAGGAAGCTCATTCTCTTGATATACTAATAGAATCAAATCCGAAATAAAAATAAAATGCATAAGTTTTATTCTTGTATTCAAAATAAAAATTTTTAATAATAAATTATATATTAATATTTTATATATATTTTAGATAAATATTGATATATATTTATTCATGATATTTATTAATTTTCAATAATATATTCTATTATTTATTAATGTAAAATAAATTAAGACAAAAAAAGTGGGCAAACGGGTGGCTGATTGGAGGAAGAGGACAGAGAACGGCTGGTTAGGGTACACAGAGAAGCAAAAGGTTTTTTGTTGGATAAAAAAAAGGGTGGGGGACCAAAAAGTGAACGGTAGGAGAAAAATAAAAATGAAAATAGGAAAGGAGCAGTGCCCGAGAGTAGGAAATCCATTTCCTACTCGCCTCAACTTTCCTCCCCTGTGGCTCTCTTTTAGTATATAAAATATAGATTTATTAATTTTCAATAATATATTCTATTATTTATTAATGTAAAATAAATTAAGACAAAAAAAAGTGGGCAAACGGGTGGCTGATTGGAGGAAGAGGACAGAGAACGGCTGGTTAGGGTACACAGAGAAGCAAAAGGTTTTTTGTTGGATAAAAAAAAGGGTGGGGGACCAAAAAGTGAACGGTAGGAGAAAAATAAAAATGAAAATAGGAAAGGAGCAGTGCCCGAGAGTAGGAAATCCATTTCCTACTCGCCTCAACTTTCCTCCCCTGTGGCTCTCTTTTAGTATATAAAATATAGATGAGAGAGGAAGGTCGAGGGAAGAGAGAGAGAGAGAGAGAAGATAAAGCAGGCCAAAGGGACGAAGAAAAGTAAAGCAAGGAAGGAAAATGGAGGAAAAAAAAAATATCAAGCAGATATAAAGCTGTGTGGCCCCCTGTGAAGCCTGACAAATTGGATTGGCTTTAATTTTTTCATCTTTTTTTAATAAAATTTTATAAAATTGAAAAAAAAAAGTTTGGTATGATATATCATCATAAATTTAAAAATAAGGTATTCTAAATTTAGTTCAAGTCAGTGAAAGTCTTATCCATGTTTATTCTCTCTTCCTCGTACACTTTTGAGCGAAAAATCTCGTATGGTCCTAACTTACAGTAATGTGACGAGAAAAATTAAATTTAATTGCTCTGACTACCAATAAATATGGCAATTACTCGAGCGATTCGCATCAATTTGCCCGTTTATCACGATTTAATTGGTAGCGACCCGCGTTACATACGAAATTGTGAATTATTCATTATATAATAAAAATTTAAGATACTCAAAGAAATAAAATTTAATGTTGTAGTGGATAAAAAATGAGCAGTTTAAATTAAATAAAAATGTAATAGAATTGGAGCATCGAGAGAGTTTCTGATGAATAAAATCGATTTCAGTGACAGTTGCGAATGTTGTAGGGAGTATGATATGATAACCGTAAAAAATAATTGAGAGAATTACAAAAAATAATTAAAAAATTATTTTGAATTTACTTGAAATATTTTAACTGAGATATACTTCTTTTATTAAAAAAATAAATTTTTTTTTCTAAAATTAGAATTTTCTCTTATCACGATGCATAGCCACCTTTAGTAAATTAAGCTGCTAGCTGCAAAATTTACTGGGAGTACGTACTTCATGTTAGCTAGTCCTTAGCTGAATTCTTAGTCTTTAATCGACATGTCAGTGCCTACAACTGATACTTTTGTCAAGCTATTCTTTTTTTTAAAAAAAAATTGGTAAAAAAATATGGTTGCAGTAGGGATCATTAAGTGATATTTAGATTTTAATATTCGAATACTTCAAATGAACTAAACAACTCGGTGCTCAGTAAAATCCTACCAAATGTTTTTAACAAGTGCATGGAAATAGTTCGAGTGCAGGGCCTTAAACTTATCAAATCGTGTGAGCGCGAACTTTTATTTTATTACATGGAAACACCAAGTTTACAAGAGGTTATTAACTCGTTCGCTCTAATATTATTTTAAATTTTACAAGCTATAATATCCGACCGTCTCATATTTGTATGATTTTATTTTTAATAGTACTAATAATTTTATATAAATTACTGTAAAAGAATAATAAACTCATTTTCTCCTCTCTGTATTACTAGTATAATCTAGTTCGAGTCGGATGGGTCGGTGCGTTGATTCGCAGCAGCATAGGCAGTTTTCAAAATTAATAATAATATTTTTTTTTATTGTGGAGAGTCAGGAAGACGATAATGTTGAATAAGTTTTGCTTAATAGGAGAATTTGAATTAGGTAAAACAGTGCTTCTAGTTCTGATCTCTCTCTCTCTATTATTAAGTCCATCTGAATTGGTTAAGATGGGCCCCTTTTAATTCTTTATTTTATAAATAAAAGAACGTAATAATAGCAGTAACTTAGCGGTCATCTCATTACGTAATATTTGAGAATTGCGTTTGGCCACGGATATGTCGAACATTGAACAATCGGCGCTCTGCATTGACTGTATCACTGTAAGACCACCAAAGGTCAGGTATAGTTCAAAAAACTAATGTCCACCTAGTCCAGCGTTAAAGAGTGCATTTCCGGTAAATATATGTTTCGATACAAATATATAAAAAGGGATTCAAACTCGAGGTCTTGGATTTGCCATTCCACTCGATAGTGTGTTTGAAGCACTACACCGCCCCCACCAATGTTCTTGACGAGGTTCTCGGCCGTAGCAGAGACTGTCAGCAAAACCTTGCAAGAGACAAGGGAGGCTGGAGTCGAGCCCCATGGCTCCCCTCCCTCCTCCTCCTCCTTCTCCCTCCAAGTTTTGATTCGAGATAACATCGGGATGGCAGGGCTCGACTCCGGCCACGATAGCTCCCTCGGAGGTCGTCGAGGATCCGCCCTGTCCTTTTTTGCGTAGTGTTACAAGTATATATTAAAATTCTTCTTCGATTTAAAATGAGGCCAATGAGACTAAAAGAAATTATTTAAAAAAAAAAGGTAGAGAGTGTTAAAGAAATACGAGAAATTCAACTAACTGAAACGGAATTTAAAACCTAATCCCAAATCGATAACGATATTATCGTATAAAATCTCTCTCTCGAATAATCCCTTAAATGATCCCATTTTCTCCTGTCTCTTTTCTTTATGCCTTTCCCTACATATTTTCATTTTTTTTTTCACTTCATTTAAAGGTCCAATAATTATTTTTCTGCACATTATTATGATTATTTTGTTTTGCTGATAAAAAGGATATAACCTAAATTCTATTATCATAATTATTTGATAAAATGCTAATAATATATAAATTCACTAGCATTTACATGAATTTTATAATAATATATAAACCCCCATAAATTTATAATTCATTTATTTTATTCCTTTTCGAATCATCGAAACATGTACTCGTTAATGATACATACCTGATTTTATGTTCAACTCGTAATAACACGAAAGTTTTACATAAAATGACTTGATCGCTTTATGGGAGCGTGCAATCCTTTTTTTTTTTTTTGTCAGGAAGTGAGATTAGTGTTTATATTAACATTTTTTGATATTAAATTTTATAATTTAGTCTGTTTGTATTTCTGTTGTAAATTTCCTGTCAAAATTCTGTCATTTCCTTTATTTATTTTTTATTTTTTACTTTTGTCTATCTTCCCTTTTGTTCTGCTCCGCTCCTGTTCAACGGCAGCCACTCAGGTGACGTGATGTAGACGCATCCTTAATTGAAGCCCCTCCACACACACAGAGATATATATATATATATATATATATGTAATGTCGTAGAGCATTTGGATTTTAATAGACTAATCCTCACAGTCACGTACAAATGCCAGCAAGTAGCTATAAAGGAATAATTTTATGAAGAGTTCTTTATGGTGGTGGCATCAACGATAGACACGAGTCGGTTCGAAAAGCTCTACACTTGATCTCCTGAGCAAATGTTTTATGTTCGAGTCTCTGTGAATGAATAAAACTAATTTTACGAGAATTTTACATCTCAACCGGTCAACTCGATATAGACTGCTAGATTAGCCGGAAACTCGTAGAAGTCTTGGGTACTCATACTGAATTATTCAATTATCGACACCCTAGCTGGAGATCTTCTCGATGGGCATTTGCAGTGGCTTCTTTGTAGTTTCAGTATTCAAGGTTCCGCTGACACGCTGCAAGAGGAAAAACAGATCAGCTGGTTGAAAAAGATACCCCCCGCCCCTTTTACCTCTCAGGACTTTTCTCTTTTTTAATTAGAAAAAAAAAATAAACAAGATTAAAACAAACCTTCCGACAAGAATCAATTAGTTCAGAGATTTGTCTGAAGAGAGAAGAAAAAACAGTACATGTTAGATTACATGGAGGAGCTTATAATTTGATATATTTTTTCATGAATAAGATTTTTTTAATTTATAATAAATAAAATTTACTTCGTTAATCGATCGATCCAATTCAAATATTAATTAATCAAGGTTTATTACATTACTAAATATAAGATAATAAGGTAAAAAAAAAAAACGCAGTCTTATATTTGAGCTACTAATTATAATGTCTTTGAAATTTTTTCACAACTGAACGTGGGAAGGGTACCTAGCTAGGAAGAAGCTCATTTCCCCTAGGGCAAGAGAGGATATCGGGGACAAACAGGGAGTGGAAATTATCATAATGCCCTCTTTTT
This sequence comes from Lagerstroemia speciosa, assembly GCA_037672795.1. Lineage (NCBI taxonomy): Eukaryota > Viridiplantae > Streptophyta > Magnoliopsida > Myrtales > Lythraceae > Lagerstroemia > Lagerstroemia speciosa. The sequence goes on along the minus strand of CM075298.1, from coordinate 3,545,403 downwards.
TTTTTTAGTCAATTAATATCCAGATATCTAACCAGTTCTGACTAATCTATGTTCCAGACAGGTTAGTTCACCAAGAAATAAAACTCTCTCGGCATAAATTTATTCTTTTCGCAAGACTCGAATCCGGGATCTGTCTTAAAAAAATAAATATCGAAACATTTTAACCAATAGCATTCTTTTATTTGAGAAGTTCTTTTTGATAGTTTGGAGGACAACAAATTCACTTGATATATCCGTACAATCGAAAATTGACATGTAATTAACACCAATTTAGTTATAATGATCGAATCCTAAAATATCCTGGAGAAATATTTTTAAAAATCCTAATAAAAAGTGAGTTATAATTGGACGGATATACCATATCAGTATCGCCACCCGGTTTAGCCGCTGCATGTGATTCTTTCCTCTACCAATCAAGAGAAAATCGAAGCACCCAATCGAGAAAAGGTCTCTTTTAATTTTATCTACATTTTTGGGCCTTTTTTAAAAATGAAAATTGAATGTTAATTAGTTGATTTGATAATAAATAAAAGAACCACGGCGGATGGTTGAACTGTCACTGTTCCGCCTCCGTGGGCCAGATTTGCTTTTTCAAGTTCCTTCCGTCCCACTCCCCTTCCCCGCCGAGAAAATTATAAAATGTTTTATTTATATATTTCCCTATTTTTCAGTTTCTTCTACTTTTTTTTTCTCGGTATAAAAATAAAATAATATAACTGTGATAATGATCAGCAAATATATATATTTTTATAACGTTAGCGATCTGGATTTCGCCCGACTAATTTCCATAATCACGTACGCACACCGGCAAACACACGAGAAATGTTAAATTCAAATGTATAGGTTGACCCCGAGGGGATTTCAATCTATATTAAGAGGATACTGACACTTCTTTTTACTATCAAGTCGAGACTTATCGGTAAAAATAATTAATTATAGCTAAATGCTAAAAGAAGGAATAATTTTCCATTAAATGGTTTCACCGTACAAGGAAACTTCTACCGTTCAATTACTTGGTATTTTAATAACTTAATTTAATAATTTATAATTTATAATTTAAATTTTAAAAAGTATATAAAAATTTATAATTATTTTTTTATTTGGAGAAAGACGGATACGGGTTCATTTGTTCGTTCGTTCGTTCGTTCGTTCGTTAGGGAGAGTAGAGTACGGGTGACTCCGTACCAACTCAGCTGTGCTGGTGGCAAGCAACAACAACAGGTTGTTGAGTTGAGGGCTTACCAGTTACCAGTTAGGAGTTGGGAGCTGCCCATCTCTGACTTTTTTTTCATATCTGGCGATGGCCTCCTATTAACCGTTCGATCTGTAGCCTCCGCATTCAATTCTGCTGGCCGTCGATTTAAACTCTCCGGAGCAATAACCACTGGACCGAGTTAGGACCACCCGGTTGGCAAACTGTACTGCATAGAAAGAAACACGTCACAGGCCAAGTCAGGTGAGACGGTGTCCGAGCTTGATCAGTTTCAATCAACGGACCGAGGACGAGGAAGCAAGCCATGTTGGGTGGGTTGCTGGACATATGAGTCGTCGGTAGAGTTGAACTTAAGCAAAACGAGCGAACGAACGAGAGGATTGAGGTGATGTTTGGTTTTTTTTTTTTTTTTTTCATTTTTGTACGAAATGGTTGCGTGGGTACGAAAACATTGAGCCCAATTAAGTCAAATGCGCTTTTCTTCTCCGTCCCTGTTTATACAAAACTGGGATTTCTTCCCTTTTAGTAATAACAGATACATGGATTTCTCGAACCGGTTCTCAGGCAGCACATAACAGCAACATTTTCTCGATGTAGGCATGAATGAGGACCTCAAGACTAATCTAGGGTCGGATCGGAATTTCTCGAAAAATTCTCGTCAATCCTTATAATCTGCGAATCGATTCTGAGATCATTCGTTTGAAAAATAGTGAGAAAATCATTAGATCAATCTCATATTAGTTATAATCTCATTCAACGATTGAAAAAAGACTCAGTTTATATAAAGGAGAGTGTGAAAAGAACCTATGAATGTGCTCTGGACTGTTTAAGCCGGATTAATTGACCCAATTCTCAACTGAAAAATGATTAAAATTAAATTTTTTTTTTTTAAAAAAAAAAGAAAGAAGAAAGAAGATGGTAGAGTTGTAGGGTCACCGTCACATCTGTGGACGTTGTCGCCTTCTCTCTCTGTCCTAAGACTGCGACCTACGTTAGAGGCGGTCCCCCTCCATACATATATACACATAAATAAATTGTCTATATATAAATGTATCAAAATTAAATTAATCTGATTACCGAAAATTCAAGCTTCAAGTCAAGTTGTAATTAGTTCTTTATCCAAAAAAACAAGTTGTAATTAGTTGTAAATAGCAAATGGTAATTAGTTCTGCACATTACCACATCACATGTTCGAAATTCTAGAATCGACCGGAGTATATTCATGGAAGCCATATGCATTCGTTATCTTCCCAACCGAACCCAATATGAGACATTTCGAGTTCGGGGCCAATAACACGAATTAATGACAGTACGAAACTAATAGCAGTTGTAGGTGTTGAGCTGATCTCGTGCGTTAGGATGATCGAATTCGGTTGGACTTGAAAGGGGGCAAGAGGAAGTTGGTAGTTTTTTTATTATCATTAATGTAATTATACACGTGCCTATAGAATGTATCAAATAGTATAGGATGGATCCAGAAAAATTATTCAGCAAAGCCAATACTCCACAAAAAAGTAATACGATGAATTTGAGGGCGAAATAAGATAATTTAATAAAAATGTATAAAATCAAGTAAAATTTGTATAGTACTAAGATCCCTTTGCATTGTCAAGCAAATTTGCTATTGAGAGAGGAGAAATTTTTTAGTGATTCTATCGCGAGGATATATCAATTAAACTACAACAACATGTAAGTGCTAATCACCCGAATACCATAGTTAGTAGCGAGTCGAGCAATTTTATTAATAGTTGCTCACCAGATTATCGTGAGACACGACCAATTACAATTTTCTCCGAGACCAGACTCTGGAGCTTCTGACCCAGTGAAGGCCACAGCTGCTGCTCCGTACCCGCGCTGGTCTTCGCTGTCTGAGAGCCTCGAACAAAATGAGAAGTACGAAGTTCGATGGCACGTACCTCGCTGAAGGGAACCGGCTGTCACAAGTGGGATCCGTACGATCCAATGGTCTGTGAGTCTACGAACCATCACGGTCTTCCATAGTTCACGTGGAAAGACCTGATTTTGTAGAGTAGAACACTGTGTGTTGCTCATCAACTAGCAAAGAACCTAATTACAATGTTACAGAGAGAGGAAAAAAAATCGGGGGAAGTAAAAGCCAATGCCGATAATTCCGTTATATACTAAAAGATCGATTGATAGAAGCATACGTATTTGGATCAGAAGGCAGAGAATTTACAAGATCGACTTCCCTGCGTACAAGCACACCGACGGCAGAGAGGTGTGAGCATTCACATGATACTGCACTTGTCCTTTGATTTTGCATCGGGCTGATCGGAAGATGAGGCGTATCTGGCATTGTTCCTTGGCTCCTGCAGAACGGAAGTCGACAAATTTTTCACGAGGCACGCTAAGTAATAACATGACACAAACTTAATCACAGAGAGGAAAACCAACTGAGCAAGGAAGACAATGAACAGAAAAGCATCAAAACTGCAGGTAACACCAGATTGGCTGCATTAAGCTGCCGTGAGTGTAATTTCACTGAACCGCTGGGCGATGCTATATAAGAAAAATGAAATGCACCTCATTTCTTCAAAATATAATTTCATCGGCATCCTTCCGTGGATGCAGCTCTCCTTACTGTCTAGACTTCACCAACTGGGTTTATCTTAATACAGTGTAGACATCTATGGTATTGTCATCTTCTAATGTGCAGATGAAGGATCGGCTTCAATTGTTATCATTTCAGGGAAAAAAGGCTCTCCTTCAGGATTCCATCTTCGTTCTATCAGAAATGTGACCTACAATCCTTCACGGATCAGCTCCAAGCAATCAATTCATGGTTCAGGTATTCTACATCAGAGGTTAATGGCATAGGATCCAGTCTGCGGCTGAAGGACCTGTATGCAGCACGTGTTCAACCAAAGACAGACCTAAGCCTCCAAGAAATGATAACTCCCAGACCTACATGCAGGATCTAAAACAAAAGTAAATTCTTAGTTTTTATACGACCGTCAGGAACCTCGAGGGTAAGAATCACCTTCTCCTCACACCCACAGGAACAGTTTGACCACCCAGAGGAATCAAGGTTTAATGTTCTAAATCTGCCGTGCCATCGATTTAACCCCTTGTACGGCTCCACGAGAAGAAGACTACTGTGGATATCCATTGAACAGTAGGTGAAGTTTACTCATTAATTAGCACTAACTGCATACGCTTGGCCCGATAAATAGATCGACATGTTTTACATGGGGTTATATGACATCCTTGCGACATTGTAGGTGGACCAGAAACAGGGGATATGATGCAAAAGAAAAACTTCGGATATCAAGACAAAACCATCTTCGTCCCCAAGGGACCCTGAATAGATCAGCTGATTCAATGTGTTGCACTGTGAAACAGAAGCCTATCCAGCAAGAGAAATCGGATAACTGGAACAAGCTAAAGCCAGAAAAGAACCAGATGAACTGGTTCTTGTAGTAGCTTTCATTCAACTAAAGGTCTGAAAATAACCAACGCATTAACAATTCCCAGAATGTGAGACATGGTCAAATCTGGAAGTACTATGGATCTAGCTGTCAAATTTTCAGAATTTCCAAAATCAAACGGTCATGGTTACTGATTTCTTGATTTCGCAATTCAAAAGCAAACTTGCAAGGTGATGAAATTGGAAACGTGGAAAATGAAAGCAAGTGAAACCATACCTGGCGAGGTTGTTAGTGGCACCCTCACCATCCATAAAACCAACAAGTAGGTGTTTCTTTTTTTCTTTTAATTGAAAATATTTTATTTTGAAAAATATTGAATTATTATTAAAATTTGCCACGCCATATTGGTTACTAGTAAATATATTATGGCGGACAAAAACTGAACAATTTCCAAGAGCTTAAGGACTATAATTAATAATAAAAAGGTTTGGGAAAGATATGAACTAAAGTCAAAGATTGAGGATTAAAATAAGCTTTTTTCCCTGAGATCAAGGACAGGATGAACATAAGGTTTGTGATTTTCCTCGAACAGCTCCAGTCAAATTTCTGGTGAATATTCGAAGAGCAGATAGTTGTGGTCTACGTGAAAGCTGATAGACTATCTCTATCTCGTGAAGAGCCAAACAGTATTTCTTATAGTAACAATCGATCTTTTATGTAAACTAAAATTCGTCCTCAGAATGAAGTTGTATGCCCAAGAGAAAGGTGAAAAGTCACTGGACCTGAGACAGACCATCACTAACATGACAGAAACTGAAACATGTTAGCTCGACGCAACAAGTAGCAGTATCTGAGCACATGAATACTTTCAGTCGAGCATTTTTAAATTACAATAATGTAAAGAGAAAGGGTATAGCAACCACAGGGTACCTGGGGGCCTGTAACAAGCCTCGAGCTGCCAATCGATGTTTGTTGTGAGCCATGACGCTGCTGTTGCTGCTCAAACTCTTGCTGCTGCAGTTCTATTGCCAGCTGCAAATCCGAACTGCCACAGAGAAATACTTGTTAAGTAAAAAGTTTTGTGGAGGCAAAACATCTTTAACGTAAAAAAATAGGAGAAGTAAAGAATGCAAAGTGATCAATTGAAATTAGTCTTGTGCCCTAGAAGTTCAATCCCTGTGGGATACCACGGTCATAATATTTAAGCAAAATTGCAACAGCAACCCCCAACCCCCTTTCATCCTCCCTTCCTCCTTTCCTACAAGGAAAATCTCAGCAATCCCTTTTTGCAGTGACTAAAGAAGTTATCCAGCATACCTTTTTAATAGCAAGCTACCATGCACTTACTAAAATGAAAATGATTATAGCATTTGTGGTTGTTCAATCACACATTTCCTATGTGCAGTATGATCCTAAGTTAAGGGGGGGAAATGCCGTATAATTGGACAGAATGAAAGAGGTGGTAATAAGAGAGAAGAATTACTTGACATCAAAGCCAGCTTGTGCAGCACTGTCAATGCTAGCAAGATAATCCTGAACCACAGGAATTCCAATTAGTTTCATTGCTTATGAAACATCAAGTGGATATAAGAAGAAGAGGATACATACAGCAGTGCTTGCCATAGCATTGTGCTCGTCCCACGCATTATTTGACTGATTTTCTGCATTAAATTCCTTGAAAATCCCATTCATGAACAAGGTATTCCCATTTACCTGATACTCAAATCAATATCAAAAATCAACATGTATCAAGCAACTATAATTAATGTATTCCATCTTTTGATTGCAACCCTCTAGTAATCAACTTTCTGAAACATAATGCATGTGCCTATATTGCTCAAGGAGACCATAGCATGAAGCTTTATGGAACCATATAAACTGTGATAGAAATTCTCAAACTGAACTAGAGGAACAGCAATGATCCTATCAGTATTAAGAAGAATCTGATACTGGTTTGAAAGTAAATCTCTCAACTCTCAAATCTCAAGCCTCAGAACTCAACCTCTAAACATAGATGATTGAATAAATTGTGCCTCTAAACTCACAGTCCGTTTAGAGCTAAATAAAATGGTTTATACCTCATTTAGTTTCTCCCACACCAAGTCTGGCTGAGTAATGTAGCCCTGGTCTGTGGCTAGAAGATACAGTTCACCTTCATACTGCAAAAACATCAGATTTCAGATAACATGTGCATCAATTTCAGTTAGAAATATATAATCAAACTGACCTTAAACATGGTGCTGAAGTGATTGTTCCGAAAGAACACACAAAGCTCGTGTTCTTTTACACTATCTTGCAGGCAAAATAGGCTGCAAACAGTATCAACAAACTTCATAAAGAAATACATTTGTTTTTGCTGGAAACAGGTGAAAGACTAATGTAATTGAACTCAAAGCATACCCATAGAAGGTCAATTGACTAGCATTGTTCTTCAAGAAATTCCGAACTAATTCCCCTAATAAAGATCAGAAGAAAGTATAATGTTGTGAAAAACCAATCACAGAAAGGAGGAGAGACAAGTGTATGACCAAAAACTGTTTACCTTGCTGTGGAGTAAGTTCAGTCTTAGATCCAACTCCAAGAGCATTTTCTACACTTTTGTCAGTTTGCCCTGCAAGAATGGCCTCGCCTTCATATACAGGCTCTTGATCTTCAAAGTTTGTTGAGTGAGAATCCAATACGCATTCTTCTCCTTCATAGATGGGTTCATCATCTATACTTGGTGTAAAAGCATCAGTTTCATCTAGGCGCTGCAATCTGTCACTGGAAGAATCTGAACTGGCATAGGGTGCAGAAGAGCTTGAAAATCCAGTGGTACCTCCAGTTTGATCTTTTGCTTCTTCAACAGTGTGATCTGGATAAGTCAGTAACTCCCCTACTTTCCCACTTTCTCTTGATGGATCTTTTAGGATTTCATCAGTGGAGATGTACTGCATGGCAGGAAGAGATGCATCTTGAACATGAATAGATGAGCCAACATTTTTGGTACTAACTACAGCATCACCACAAAGTACCTCATCAGACTTCTCTTGCTTAGACTGATCGGGATGATCTTCCACATTGGCAGTTGAAAACAAAGTGACTGGTCCTTCCATTAGGGCACTGGCAGATACTACACCATCTTTGCCAGTCAATGTAACACAGACATTTAGTTCTGATACCTCCACCTTAGTATTGTCAGACTTGAGAGCACTTTGATCCTCTAATGTATTAATTGTATCCACACGAGCATTGTTCACCTTGTACTTAGTTTCTACCAAACTAATAGACTCATCACCTCCATCATGACCAGCAGCAGGAGATGCTCCTACAGAATTTGGCACTTCATCTTCTGACAATTTTAAGGCTCTCAATAGCTCCGCTTCTTCCTCAAGGTCCCCCTTTCTCATGACATGAGAATCAGCAACTGGATGAGAAGGATCATCAAATGATCTAGCTCTTGAAAGATAAGGAGAAGGCACTCCAAGGGTCGCAGTCGTTGCAGCAGCAAAATCTATGCGATCATCTTCAGTGGGATACCACTTGTGCTCTTTACTGGAGGTTCGTGTTTCCAAGGCAACAAGCTCCCCCATGAGAGCATTATAGGATTTGTATGCAATTGCATTAGCAGTATCATGATCCTAGGTTGAAATAACATAAGAAAAATGGCCCCAGTTAGAGCATGAAGTTAGCACAGAAATACTACGTCCCAATGATCCTCTAAATATTGAACTTAAACTTCAGAGGGCTATGATGCAGTCTGTTCTCCAGCAGCAGAATTTATTAAGGTATGAAACATTACAATGACAACAAAAGCCAGGCTAAAGGTGAACATGAAGTTATGAACAGGGGGGCAGAATTTGGGTTGAAAATTTGATGCTTCAGATGAGCATACCTGGGCATCAACTATCCAACCATGATATAGAGGAATATCCAGTAGATCAAAAATTGCACATTCAGGAGTGAATTCAAAGTCATCTATTCTGCAATTAAACATGTATTCTACTCAAAATCAAAGAAAAGAAGAAACAAATTAATAGAATACAAAGTCAGAAGTTGAACCCAACCTCCTGAATTTTATATTTACATCAATGCCAGTTGCAAGTCTTGGTAGCAGATCAATTGCATCAGCAATATTTTGTTGTTGATTTTCAATGTACCCTGCTTCTTTGTTCTGCAGTTAATTTGAAACAAAGAGATCATGGAGGAGGAGAGTAATGAGAAACTACTATCACCAGCATATAGAAATGTTCTTCATTTACATTGAGATTACTGTTCGTATCAATTAGTCTTTCAGCGACCAGTGAAAGCAACTTCTCCTGAGAAACTTCAGTAGTATCTGGACTCAAATTCAAGTTGTTCCTTAACAGAAGAGCATTGCCTATAATGATCCCGAACAAACATTAATTATTCACTGGTTAAAAACAGACCAAATAGAACAGAAAGAAAGAATCATCACGAAGAGAAACAAATTTATCCATTTTTGGCATGGCAAATGACAAGAACCACGAGGACAGGCAAGCAAACTAATGATGAGCAAATCAAAACATATGCAACAAGGTAAGATTAGAGTTTTGCTGAAAATTATAAAAAGACCAGACAGAAAAATCAATCTAGATAATATGCTTCAAAATTAAATCCATAGAATACTCAGATTACAAAATCTCCTGTGCAATCGTTAATAGTTTTCATGAATACAAACTGTAACAAGATTTCCATGTAAGAATAGTAGAAGCAAAACAGAAATAAGTCAAAATATTAATAACCAAAGCACAGGGAATGGAAAAGTCATAGCAGCCAGCTATTTGTATAAAATTCTGTAATTAAGTCAGAGAGCTTTGCAGGCAATCATTCAGCGTCCTTATGAACAACATATTGTACCACAAGCCTGAGAAAGAAACAAAACCTGAATAGAATAGTACAACTATTACCGACTAAATATTTCAAATAATGAAATAAAATTCGGAGCAATAAGCTATTTGGCATAAGATCATCTATCAAATCAACATGAACAGACATCGAGACACGCACTTCTATAGGTTGATAATTACACATTTGAACATGACCTAGTCTATTAGTCTATACAAATTCAAAGATATCGGTGACATCCTTGTCAGTACCAGCTATACAACTACACGTAAGTCTAATACGATCACTGCTGTTTCCAGAAGGATATCAGAAGTGATATGACGTAGCGCTTAGAGAATCAACAAAAAACATCCGATCATCGACAGTGATTAGGTCTCAGTCGTCAATGAAGAACACAATGCGATAACATGAAAATATCAGTTCAGCTTCAATATGATTTGCCAATCCTCACAGCTCGATTAAGAGAAGATTTCATGGAAAACAGAGAATATAACTGATATAGCCCTAAAAGGAGGGGAGGAAGGGATTACAGATGGCGAGGAGAGGGCAGGGGCCATTATCGTTCTGCAGAATGATAGGAGTGGTGCGGCCAAGGAACTCAATGAGTTTCGTCTTGTGAAAGCATTCCTTCTCCATCGCGGTCGACGTTTGGTGCTGCTGCTGCTGCACGTCCTGCAGCTGCTCCTCCAGAGAAGGAGAGGAAGTAGAAGCTTCCATGGCGATTGCAGGAGCTGAAATTGGAGGATATACGACCAGCAATTCTAGCCCTTAATGGACTCGACTGTTCAGCGCGTCAGCCAACGGAGACGGAAAATGGCAGAAGAAGCTGACGAGGAGAGAGGAGCTTACAAGACGAAGCGACAGTGCATATTTATATATATATACACACACACATCGGAGTACAACGGTGATGCGGGAGAGGGATGGAGTCGCCAATCGGAAAATAGAAAAAGAAAGTTTGAAAAACATTGTGAAAACGAATGGAAAATGAAACTCTTTTTATTTCGAAAAAATGAATTTATCTCTCAACATTCCTTTACTTTTTCTATTTTATTTTATAAAACTGGTCTTTAATCATTTTTTCCTCCTTAAATTCGCTCTTATTTCTTTAGGTTAATTTATTATTACAAATTATTTCAAAAATGTAGTTGTGTATGAAAAAATTAACTAATTCCTACAACCACTCCTCTAGCTGGATTAGTCAAACTAAAGGTATCCTGTCTCTCACAACCGGCCTCATTAGATGGGCTCAGGCTGGTATTAATTCGGCCCGGTCTGAAAAGAAGAATATTGTCAATGGGCTTGAGAGTTGAGAATGAGAAGCGCGAGCCCACCCACCGGGTTTTCTTTCATTTACAACAGACAGTTTGGCCAAGTGCTCAAAGGAAGGAAAAGTATCACCACTTAACGGTAGTGGTCTAATGGTTCAAAACTCACGTTCATGTGGTTTGGTGTGTCTAAGGTCTCAGGTTTAATTCCTTTCGACATGCTTGTCTCAAAACATCTGCCATCACGGTTCTCTTTGAACCTACATTTGGAGGACACAAGCTTCTGAAGCTATATTCGTCATAAGTAGTCCTCTTCGATAATAAAATTGTTCGGCATTTCAATGTGGTCGTGGACATGGCACCTGACTCAGCGCTACGTGTGAGCCAATAATCTTTCGTGGGCGCCAAAAATCAATAAGAGTGTACTGGTTAGCAACAATCACAGCAATTGCTCTCATGATTAGCTTCTGTCTACTAATCTAACTGGCGCGTCATGCAACATTTTGAGGGAGGACACATTAAAGTTGCATAGGTACCACATAATAGTGATAATAAAATAAGATATGTTCCATCACATGAAACATATATGGAGAGAGAGAAGTGAGCAAGTTGCTGCAAGTACTAATAACACTAGTTGGTTAAAATGGTTCAGCATCTCTTCATGAATAGATAGAGAAAAATCATGTTAGAAGAGATTAACTCCAGTGGGTCAGTCCAGTTCGAATCTAAGTTAGTCAGTGCATATTGAAGGGACTGGATATTAGGCAATATAGACAGAAAAAAAGTTGGTGCAGGTTGCTCAAGAAAAGGAGGACTTGCTGCTACTGCTATTACTAGAGAAAGCATCCCATGGAATATTAATGGACCACCCAAAAGCAGTGCAGGTGCTGATGCTGGTGCTGGTGCTTTTTTTTTTTTTTTTTTTTGCAGCAGTTGTTATTATATTCACTAAATATCAATGCCCATTCCATTACACAAATATTGATTCGAGTTATTTTTTCAGTTATAAGAAAGATTCGTAAACCTATGAGGGGTAAAGATATTCGGTGGAAAATGGAGAGCAAGAGCATCATTGATTAAAAATCGAAATCAAGTCGCTTTAGTTTTAAATCGAGAGCGATACCGCTGTATCATATCTATATTTCTATGATTTTGGTGATTTTAGCTATTAGTTTAGAAGTAAGGTATTGATTAATTAATTCGTTCCCGTGCTTTTGATGCAAAACCTTTAATTACATATTTCTGTGTCAATCTCTTTTCAGTACTGTGGCATCCAAGGGAGTAATATAATATATATATATATATATATATATATAGCATGTATATGTGTGTGTGAATGCTAACATGCCCTTGAGGAAGAAGTTTAACATGCAACGGGTATATCATATACTAATATTATAATTTAATAAAAATAATTATTTCTAGGTTTTTTTGGATTTTACAAAAAAAAAATTACAATGATTGAATTTTATCAATTTGTAATAGAACATAATTACCGTCACATAATATACTCATTACATGGAACACTCTCGTCCTTGAGAACTTTGGTTGAAAGTCCGAAGATTGAGCATCCATATATAATCACCAGGTAACATAGCATAATGTTTGATCTGATGATCGCAAGGTGTTAAGGACGAATTTTATAAATGATAAAATAATATAATTTAATAAAAATATAAAATTTATCTAAAATTTTACCATTTTTTCCCGTGTCAAAGATAGCGATCATCCACCCTCCCTTCAAATTCATCGTAGATCAAGGTTCATGGGAACGTGGGAGGTGGCGGCCGGACTTCCGAGCCTTTATGAGCCGGCAACGGCCGATTGGCCTTCCTATTCTATGCGGCGAAGGCCAGTACGCGGGGCCAAAGCTCACATACACGTAATGTACGAAATGCCACTTCTAAGAGTAAGAAAATCCTTATCCTACGAAGAGCAGCCGCATTCATCCTCAAGTTAGGTTAAATACTTATGTATATGGGATTCAGATATACATCTCACAGAACAAGTGCACAATTGGAAGCGATAACGAGGGAACACGTGAAAGCTGCATCCCCACGGCGAAGAGTATATCCGGAATGTTCATGTCCGGCCCCGGCCGGCCGGTCCACACTCCTGAAGGGGCAGCTGAGAGGAATTCTGCTTCACCTGGCTCATGGGGTCTACCGAGCAGCAGCTGCTTAGTTGGAATTGTACAGATATCAGTCGGGTCATGCTGCATGCAATGCAAGAACTGTACAGTGCGGGTGCATGCACCCGCCCTTGAGAAACGCAAATTCGCCACTTCCCGGAAGGCTCAAACACCGGGAGCATACCATTATCAAAGTACACATCCAAAGATACCTGTCCTTTTTTGGCTGATAGTGAAGAACCATGAGGAGTTTACTTACCAAGAGGGGTTGGGCCGAGTGATAAGCAGTTCGGTGCTACTTAAGGAGGTCTCAAGTTCGAGACCTCACGTACGCAGCCACCCCCCTTGGGAGCCTCACCCGCCATTGCCAGGCGTGCGACCCGGGGTGACCAACGGATTAGTCAGTATGGTTGGCTGAAAGATGCCATCTCACCGCTGGTGGGGCCTGCTTGGATACCGTGGCTGGCGACCAAAAAAAATGAGGAGTTTACTTTAGAACAATAATAGAAAATAAGGAAAAATAACAGCACGTAACTTTCACGGTAATGATTGAACTCCGAATATCTAAGTTATGAGTTAGAGTTTTGTGAAACTGCAGTAAGACCACATCTTCTTATATTGCTGTCTCTATTACTGCTGCTTTGAGATTTACCTTTTTTGGATTAAGAAGACCCGAATAAGTCTCCGAGGAGATAGTAAGAAGAGAAACATAAAAGACGAGTTTTACTAATAAAAGTCAAACTCGAGAATATCTTAATTTCAAGTTAAGGTGATACCTAATGTGCTGAATTTTCATTCTCTTGACTACTTTCAGCCTGTTTCCCTCTTTTTTTTTTTTTTTGTCGCCAGCTACGGTATCCAAACAGGCCCCACCAGCGGTGAGATGACATCTTTCAGCCAACCATACTTGACTAATCCGTTGGTCGCCCCGGGTCGCACGCCTGGCAATGGCGGGTGAGGCTCCCAAGGGGGGTGTCTGCGTACGTGAGGTCTCGAACTCGAGACCTCCTTAAGCGTCACGCCTGTTTCGCTCTTTCTTTGTTGGGGCAATAGCCTCACTTGCCATTTCAGCTAAGCTCTCGACTGCTGGAATTGGATACGACAGTGATGTCAAATCTTTTCATGCCCCAAACTTGGTATATATGTCAGCGGGGCCATGAAAATTCTTGTACTATGTCACTCACTATCTCTCATATAGATTTTTACTGTTCAGTTTTTTAGTCGTTTAGCAGTTTAATCTAACAGTTTATAATTAAAAATGTCAAATTAAATAATAGGTTTTCGCATCTCCACGGACCTAGTATGCGAGAAATGAGAATCCTCGAAAATTCCATCGTTGCCCCTAAAGAGCAACGACCAAGATTCAAGGAGTTGTATGTGTAAATACATACTATTGAACACATTAAAAATAGCAATTATAAAATGATTGTGTCAAAAATCAAATGAAAGTGTCGCAATCTCGCTGGGACGCTTTATCTGCATCATGGGATTGAAACCTCCACCTTTGACAAACGTAATCTGTAGAATTTTTATCACAAGAAACGGAGAGATCTTCAGAACATATGTTAATCGGGCACTATTAGTGTCAGTGGAGCAAATCGTCAAAAACGAAATATTTGAACACTCAAAAACGATTCTTAATATTAATCTTCATACAACATATTCGAGGAAGCCATAGACATTCCGTTTTTATGAGTTCTTTGGATTTTTTATCCGACCTCGAGCACATGGACACCCACCATTTGACTACCACCTTTGGGACTAAGTGAATAGTAAGGAAAAAAAAAAGAAAACAATCAATATAATTTTATTACTTAAGATTAATATCTCTTCCTTGGAGAAAAATTTTGTGAATAAAAAATTTTAATTTTAAAAGAAATTTTTTCTGTCTGAACCACTGGTATCTAAACGATTAATGAGTCATAATTAATCTAATTCAAGTGTAAAAGACTACTAAAATATAAAACTCTAGCGGGATAAATTTTAAAAGAACTTTAATTCAAAGCAAGCTGCTTAATCTAGATTAATTAGGATTTATTGTTTTTTTAAATATAAGAAGTGTTTAATTAAAAGTGAAAGTAATAAATGCTAGTCACGTGTCACCACGAGCTGGCGAGCTGCTAGTGGCAGGTTTCTCCACAAAAAGCGTACGGACGAGCGGACGTGCATTCAGGATAATTGTACGGACTGATATTCCCCCCTCTTTTTTTTTGCTCTTTATTATTTTTTAGGTGAAAGGAAAATGGAAAAGAGGAGAGGGAAAGCCGTTTTTTTTTTTTTTTTTGCATTGCTTCGAAATCTGCGTGCAACTTGGCCGGGGAGCTGTCCGGCCGGGGAGCTGTCCGGGTGTGACTGGCAACCGACAGCCCTGTTGGCAAAATCACCCCCCTTCACATGCCCATGTGCTCCTCCAGTGGTTACCGGCTCCCAGCATTCGTCATTCCCGTCCGCCACGCGTCCGCACAGATTCCTCGTGCATCGGCTGGTGTCTCTCCACTGGGGTGAGCGGTCGGACTTTACAATTAATCCATTAATTAATTAATGGATTAGGAACCATTTCATCAATTAACTATTCGATTAGCTTTTTCTCTTTCCTTCCCCACTGAGTTTCTTCCCTATAGAAAAAGAAAAACCAAATCTCGAGTAGAGCTTAACATCGTGTTGTGTTGTGTATTAGATTCCTACATTGACTCAATATGAGAATAATTATATGTTTATAAGAAAATTGAGTACCAATATTTGATAGTTTAAACTTTTGAATGGAAACCGGTCTAACCTCTTGTAAGGCTAGTTAATAAAAATATGACACATGAGCGTTCGATCAATGCAATTTCGCAAATGGTCCGCTTGCAATACATAATTTAACAACATGCATTTACCCATACTCAATTGCTTTCTATGTTAGCAAGAATCCTAACCGGAGCTCTTTTGCACTGTCTAAGTTTCACTGTATTGAGGAAGAAGGTTCGGTACAGTTAGTACCGCTATCGCCATATAACTTGAAGATTCTGGGTTCGATTTTACCTGTGAAATTTCTTATAACCCTCTTCTTTCTACCATTTCTAGGCCTATGTACTTTATTGTACACAAAAAAGAATTCTCATTATACTGTAATAAAGGATGCTGAGTTAAATAATTCTACCTATTTAGACCACCTCCACAAACCATGTCCATTATTGACACTTATTCCCCGCTTTCTCCACTGTGATTCTTTCAGTGAGAGCTGCCCGTTTTTGGACATGAGCTTACTAAAAGAAGAAAGAGAAGAAGTTCTCTCTCCTTTCCTTTCCTCCCCCAATTTTCAGACCAATAAATATTCCTTATTTTACACTAAACGTTGCATTTGCAGTGCACAAAATGCTTATGTAGCCCCTCCCCACTCCACTGGTTCACAGGTAAAGATAAAGCTGTAAGATGAGTGGGAAAATATATATAAAAAAAAGGGTGAATGATCAAATCAATGCGTAGTGTTTTGCTTTCTCCATGGAAGTCCTTCTAGGGTTTCTTGGATTCCCCCAACCTCTCCCTCAAGAATCTCCCTAAGCTGGCCGCGCTCCGAGAAATCTTTCTCCCGAAATCTCCTCCCCCCGCACCCAAAGACAGCTTTTCCTCTGGGCATTTTCCAATTCCGACAGGCTCTATCATATTCCATTTCTATTATTGGAAACCTTTTACCTGGGCGGCATTATGCATTTTTGGCCTTTCTTGTGATAAATTCTCGCCGATCTCCCTCGGTCTGTCTCATCGCTTCTCCACTCCAGCACTCCTCACTTTCCAATCTCGGTAAGTTGAGGCTTCTGGGTCTTTCTCTTTTGATAATTAAGGTTTCTGGGTCTTTCAATATGAGAATATAAAGCCCTATTAGATAGATGAATTATCTCTTTCGGGCTATCGATCGTTCCTCGCGATTCGTCTAAATAATCACCTGTGCCGCTGCTGATCTTTGCGTTCGGTGCAGGTATCTTCGGATTTCAGACAATGGTGAGAGGGAAGACCCAGATGAGGAGGATCGAGAATGACACGAGCAGGCAGGTCACGTTCTCCAAGCGGAGGAATGGCCTCCTCAAGAAGGCCTTCGAGCTGTCGGTCCTCTGCGACGCTGAGGTCGCACTCATCATCTTCTCCTCGAGAGGGAAGCTCTACGAGTTCTCCAGCGTGGGGTAAGATTTTCATCGTCATCCTCATCGTCAAATTTCTTCTTTCATTACCAAACCAAGTGCAAAGGCTCTTTTTTTCGTATCGATCTAGAGTTACCCGAGGAAATTAAGCATAAAGAGTTTCCGCTAAATGAATCGACCGATGAAAAATCATGAACTCTCGATTATGGCGAATTGATGCTTTCGTTATAATCAGCTCAAGCATTTCAAATCGATCAGAAGCCACTAACTTCTTCACTCACAGTCGCATTTTCATTTACGCTTTCTCCAAAAGTAAATTCCGTGCCCGACCCCTTCTATTAACAACTCCGGGAATCTTATATGTAGATTATGACTCGAATCAGATCGATTCTTTTGTGGATCTCTATGCACGCAATTCCCTTTACATTAGAGGGTATTTTCGTGTCTTATGCATATAATTTTTGATACAAAGTAAATTTAACTACAAGTTTGAGAAGCTCCTTTTCCATTTGTTAATTTTTTTCCCCATTAGGCCCCTTGTTTTTGATAAATCATCAGGGTTCCTAGTTCTTCGCTAGTTGCTAGAGAGAGAGAAAGACTGTTCATTCACTGCACTATCCTTTCTTCAGCAATTAACGTGTGGGCATTTGGATATAATGATTCCTTTAAGTCAAATTTAGACGTAATTTATTCATCATCGATCGAGTTGCACTTGACCGATCGGCAATTTTCGGACCTGGATGGCAGATCACTGTGCCGATGAAAAGCGGAAACTTGTTGAGGACTTTTTAATTCTCGCGTGTGTGCAAGACCTCTCGAAGAGAATGCAGCTTTGTGTTTTTCCATGAATTAAAAGTACACATAGTCATGCTGAACATCTTTTTAATTAATGTATGCTTATATTAATCATTAATCTTCATTGAATGAATAGAGTTTTATCTTTTGTGCTGGACATCTCTACAATCCATGACAAAAAAATTACCTTGTTTTTAACGTAGCTTCTTATATATATATATATATGCATGTGTGTATGTATGTATGGTGTGTATGATAAAACAATACTTAAATTGTAAATGATAGGTACTAATTAAGTCTTAGTGACTCGATTAATTGTTATAATTCTTGCTACTTAGAGTAATTTATTGATATTTTCTTACGACATCGTTGCGAGGTAGGATTTTATATGTGTCTGATTTGTGACAATATAAAGCTACCGACTAGACTTTTGATACACGAGTACTTCTTAATTATGTCAGTTGTTGTGCTTAGGCTCGAGATAAGGTAGGGATCTAGAAGTTTAATTTCAATAGGTGAAACTCAAGCGAAATAGTAAAAGAACGGGTTAAGAGGTTTGATTAAGACAAATTAACAAAAAATGAATAAAATTTATGTAATTTATATAATATTGTATTCTATAATTTCTCCAAAGTAGGAGACTATGCGTACATCCCCATAAACGCGTATATAATACAGATTAATAATGATAGCTCTTGCCCTTGTGGAGCCACATCTTGATCGAGAAGTTCTAAGATAAAAATCTAGTTCATCTTGAATTGCTTGACCGTTGGTATCTTGGAGTCCATTGTGAAAGTACTTGTACTTTCCTTTTTAATGAGTTCACGGTGGACTGAATTTTTTTAAAATTACCCCATTACCCTCTGAGTGAATTTATCCTTGTGGCTTGTAATTTTTGGAATAAATTTCATTAGCTCAAAAATGTTGAAAATTATAAATCAAAATGGACAGATCGGGGTGGTTCAATATCCCTTTTTCTTAAACAAAATTTCGGATTCAACCGTTGTGGATAAAAATGTTTACGATCGGAGAGATTTATCTCTTAATGGATCAATTAACACCTCGATCATAAGTTGATCAAGGCGTTTTTGGGTTTTTCGTATCAGTGGGTGGTGTCGTGGTGATCCACTATTCTATGTGCACGAGTTGACCTCAAGGTTTTAAGATTGCATTATGATCTTCATAATTTCTTGATCTTTATAATTTTTTTAATTTTTTTTATAAGTGCATGTGCAGTCCATATATTTGAGAACTGATAGGTGTTAATATCCATGCACAAAGGTTGCATTTGATTCATTGAGCTTGAAGCTATTAGTTGCGAGCTTGTTACAGGGAAAAATGGACAGGGACAAAACAAAGGTAGGTACTTCAAATATGATCCTTTAGGCTTGATTCAACATGGTAAGAGAGAGGCCAGAACTCGATAGGGATAATTCACTTTGACCTGAACGATTTCGTTGAGCATAGAGACTTCAGATCTTATCAGACGGGCATAATGTGCATGGTTCACAAGGAAACCTCTACGATGATTTCAAGGTTGAACTCATCGAAAATGCTACTCTCTTAAATGTTGACTCGAGGCTGGCCTGATCTTGGTTTTCATGTGTATGTTCAGCAGCCTTTACCATATGGTGTTTCCTTTATTGACATGCAACCAGAGATCAAAATTTCCATCTTTTCAAGGATGCTCTAGATTTGGTAGCGGCAAAATGTTTACAGTTGGGCTACCGTTTCAATAGGTTGAAGAAATTCGAGCTGCTATAATTTTTGCATTTATACAGCTACTGGTGTGTCTGCGGTCCTTAGATAATGTGGTTGAATGATGTGCTGATCGAGTTTCGATACCACAATATCGAGTTCATTTTCTTCTCTTTCATGGTGATCGCAAGAACAATGTGATCAGAATCTTTGACTTTGCACGCGCTGGAATCTAACACTGTTTCTAACTGGATTAACTGATGAACTGGCCATCCAACCGTGGAAATGTTTCAGGTTGACAGAGACTATAGAACGATACGAGAAGAGATCTAAGGAACTCGGAGCCAACAACAGGTGCTCAGAAGATAACTTGCAGGTGAGTATACCCTATTTCCTATATCTCCTTTTATGCTAGCAGTCAGGTCCGGTGTCTTCTGTCTTGTGAGCCCCGTAACCCCTTCCCCGCACCATTCTGAGATCATCTACGTCATATGCAGTGCCTATCTACTAGGGATTTAGATTTGAAGACTGTTTTGTCAGAGTAGTATTCTTATGTATACTAGATGAGCTAGGTCGTGTCGAGTTGACAACAGTAAATACTTGATCAAGGTCATGGTTCAAGTAAAAAACATAAGGTTAATGTTTGTGTGAATGGCATGGTCTGTATAGTTCAATTTTAGTTAGCATTTCGAGATTCGAAATGGCAACACTTGAAAGATGACGGCTGTGGTTGTGTTCTGGGTGCATGCAGACTTTGATTTTGTTGGATTATGTTTGCAAGTAAGAGTCATACCTAAGCATATGATTTGCATGGAATTGCAGCATATGAGCAGTAAGACTTCAGATATGGAGAGGAAACTCGAGGCACTCGAAGCTTCTAAAAGGTTCGGTTAGAGATGCCTTATGAAACAGAAACTAGTGTAGCTCATTTTACAACACTTCTTTTATCGAAGTATTCCATTCAATTTCGTATAAAATCTTGCAGAAGATTACTGGGAGATGGTCTGGAGTCGTGTTCCATCGAGGAGCTTCAGCAGGTTGAAAACCAGCTTGAGAAAAGCTTGAGCAAGATCAGGGCAAGAAAGGTAAACTCCTTGTGTATTTGTGCACGAACATACTCCACTCATACTACCGGGAAACCTTTTCTTTTTCCATCTTTTTTTCTTAGTACGACTTTGAATTTAACGTTGCTTAATGAACGAAGAACGTATAGAATGTCTGTTGATTTCAATTCATGATGGAATTCGAGGATCTCATCTTCAAAGCAATCTGGACAACCAGCAACTGCAGTCGGGTTCGATTCATGCTGTTTTAGGAAGTTGTTCTCCCTGTGAACATTTTCAAGCAGCATTAAAGTTTCTACGAATCAAACCGAGCTCTAAACAAACAAGAACCGTTTTTCTAATCTTTGTTTCACTCTTGTATATGCTATGCATTGCTTGTATGCAGAATCAATTATTGAAGGAGAAAATCGAGCTTCTAAGAGCAGAGGTAAGTAATTCATTTCAGTTACATTCGAAATACGACTGAACTTCAATGATTGTCTGCTAGCCTTAGACTTTACAAATTTTCATAATTATGGTAACTAATTGACGGTTCCGTGCTGTTCTAACAGGAGAAGAAGCTTCTTGAAGATAACAAGAAGTGGCGGGAAAAGGTATACAAATACGTAAGTATGTAGATACGTACATACATGCATGTTATCTCTTTCACTTCAGCACCAAGTTCTCACTAACTAGGTGGTGCTCATTCTCAACAGTATCGTATTCATGCAGCATCCAGAAAGTATATTTGGATATCAATTCTTCAAAAATATCGCTTTTGCTGAGAAAAGCTCCATTGCACATGCTTAGTAATTCTGAGGAACATACTGTTTGTCAAACAAATTTACTGTTCTAATTGCATAGAATTCGAATATTGGACAGTCAAGGGAGTTTTCCCTCAAAAATAATAGGAAAAAAATCCTTTGTGACGTGAGATTTTAAGACTCAAGTTGAGTAAGTAGGCATGCTGATGTCTGTCTGTGTTTAAGTATCTCTCTGGTTGGTTTCTCTTAGAGATTATCTGTTATTTAGTCCCATCCCATGAGGAGGTCTTGTCTTCTTTCCTTTTGAAGGATTCATGCTGTTCAAAGCAAACCAACTGCAAGTAGAGTTCATAAATAGTTGTTTCTCGCCAAAATATCGATTTCCGGATCATTCATTTGTCTTCACCGAACTACATAGGATCCCATCAGATCTGATCCGATCGTTTTCTTGCCATCGTGCCTTGACTACATAGTCATCTTAATTATGCTCTCATTTTGCTTTCTGTTCTTTAGTTACTTGTGCATGGATTGTGAAACGAAATCTGTACTTAAAGTTAATCTCCTAATGCAATGAAGCTTGGGAGGATGGGGTCACAGCCAACACCGTTGCAGCCATCTCCGAACTGGCCCCAGGAAGTACTGCTGCTTTGTGCAGGGCATATGGACGTCGAGACGGATTTGTTCATTGGACCCCCTCCAGAAGGTCGACCTCCTCAGAATTGATTACCCGAAACAGCTTATTTCTCTCTCTCTATATATAGATATAACGTCTCCACTGGGAAAAAAGATAAAAAAATCATAGAACTCTGTATCCTCTGGTACTGTAATGGAACATCGGACGTGCCGATTGATCTTTGCCTTTCGAAATAAAGCACATACTTACATGAGGAGCATGTACTTGTAATCTTAGGTGAGATCTGCTGTCTGTTGTAGAATAAATCCAAAGAAACAACAACAAAAAGTTCTCCTTGACAAGTAAAAGGCTTTCAGGAATAGTAGTAAAAAGAGGTGGAAGTCATTGAGGAACATGGTTCAGTGGAAATTCACATTGGCTTGGTAGCTTAGCCCGACGTTCCAGTTAGCGGGTGCGACATTGTAGGAGATGAGGGTCTGTTTAGTTGTGAGGGAAGTGATCTTGAAGGAGAGGGCTTGACCCTGCAGCGTGGAGAACGCTTGGTAGGAAGCTCCCCAGTTGTGGCTCATGCTTATCCAGCTCGTCCTGCTCCCCTTCACCCACATGGCCCCGATGTCCCCGGTGCCGCCCACATTCATCACGTACACCAGGAGCCAGTAACCGTTCCCCTGTAGCTGGAACCGGATTCCTCCTGTCCTCACGCATGGAACCCTGCAATTTTACAGCAGTGGTTACGTAGTGGGACTGAAGCTGTGCAAACATATGTAAAAGATGTTAACTTCCATAGACTACCATATCCTTAGCTATTTCAAAAGTTTGAGCTATGTGAATATGATCTTAATCTCTTATGTGTCGGTGGGCTTTTACATCTGTGAAGTTTGCATCCAGTCCCGAGCCTACTCGAAGTGTTTCGACTTTACATATACTTGGAAGCGCAGGAGATGATGGGCTTCTTGACAAGGGAGCAGAGTCAACTAAACCTCAAGACGGAAATGAAGTGGTCGTTTGTCTTAATTACCTCCTGTACATAACGGGGACGATCCCGGCCTTCCACTGAGCAATCTTCATGAAGGCGGGCTTGGACATATCGAAATGGACCCGGGGAGGGTTGCACCATCCACCATTGTCGGAGTCCTGGGACCAGTTAGGCGGGCACAGGTTCGTGGCGGTGACCGTCATGAACGGGCTACCGGGGAAGCACCAGGGCGACTGCACGCACTTTATCTGATAACATTGCCCGCACGCGTACCCGTTGTTGAAAAGGGTCGAGCTCAGAGCCGCGGTGTCCGTTCCGTACCCGTTCTGGAACAAGTTTCCGTACCCACATGCCCCTCCTGCATGAAATCTAAGATTGTAATGTTTGGAAAAAAAAATGTAAAAATGATTGTAAAATTTAATAAGTATAACTAAAATAATTGTGAAGTTGATCATAACATTCGTGATTTGAGAATGCCACGTGTTTATATGTAAAGATTTTACCAATCACGTACTATTCAGTTTTAACTTATACAATATTATATTACAGTAAATTTTATAATCAAACAAAAAAATAATTTGTTGTGTAAAGTATGGCGTAGTGTACTGAAAGACCCTCTTAAATCAATCTCGGACATAGAAGGGTGTGGTAAAATGACAGACATGAACTTTCCCTCCTAAGTGTGTTGATCGATAACATACCCATGGTCTCCGAGGCGGTCTCATCACCGTAGAATGTGGCATGGGCCCCGTACCAAGGGCTTGGCTTAAACGCGGTCGGGGAACTATAATAACCCGCCCCCACCACCGCTCGGACAGCAATGGTCCATGCACAGACCAGCAACAAGGATCCGAAGATCGAAGCCATGTCTGGGAACTCTGATTCTGCGGGGTCAGCCTTCCCCCTTCACTCGATGGCTCTTTGGGCGCACTATGGGCATGCACGACAAGTTTTATATCTTCCTGCGCTGTTGAACTTAGAGCAGAGGCCAGACGTTTGGACGATCCAATTCGTGACCCCCACGAACATTTGGTTAGCTATCATTTTTACAAGTCAACTGGACACTTCTTGAGCATATAAAAAGTACATAAGCAGACAATAATATGTATGTATGTATGTATTTATGTATGTATAAGGGGGACATGCTCGGCGGAAACGGCAAACGTGAGACCCGCAATGTGGGGAGATATTTTTATATCGTATACTACGTGACAGTGCTTTCACGGTATCGCGGATCAGTGACTAATAAAATTCAACTGTTTTAATGTTTATTATAAATTTTGAGAATAAAAAAATAACTCTATAAATAGTTTAATCTTATTAATTTATGACATTATCATTTAAATACTAACACATAATACACGTACTACAGACTTTCTTGGAAATGTGCGACCTCTTACCTCGTACTTTTCCTTTTCGGAATACCCTCCTGGGCGTGCTGGCAGGTTCTATTTGTGCTTAAAAGTGGTTGAATCACATTAAGAATTAAAGAATCGGGAATGAAGCATGGTGGATGTTGTGGACGCCTGTATATTGTTTCAATGGTAGGTCTAACATATTCATACCCAGCTTTATCCCAGTGGTCGTCCAAACTCGAACTGTAGTTAGGATCCTTTAGACTTCTGTATACCATAGTATAGACCGAAAAAAATGTTCAGACTCATACATCTTGAGCATGATAAATATGTATAGCTTTCATGTTAAACGAAACCTTTCGAGCTAGGAATCTGGTGGAATGTACAAAATCGATTTTAGGTGTTCAGTGCACTGGAGATGAAATCAGGACATGCTATAATAGGTCCTTTGATTTCTTATCTGAACGCTGGAAATTGACAAATGTTAGGAGAGGAGAGGTTGTCTGTCCCACACCCGGGAAAAAGTCTCGAGTGCTGCTGCTGCAAGGCTGGTGTAGCACATTTTACAAAAGGTAAAGTGCTTGATTATAAAAGAAAAGTGACAATTTTTAATCGAGTGAATTTTTATAATATCATATAGTACATGTACTTGGCTCCCTGTAGATGCATTACACGATACAGCTGTTTCACCTAAAACTTTTTCTGTTTTTGGGCCGTGCATGGGCCCTATTCATCTCTCTTCAACTTTGTTGCATTAGACCTTTATATATATAAAACCAAGGTATCCGAGCGCATTCCGAGTCCGACTAGCAGTGGTTGCGATACCTCCTCATCGGGGTACACGCATAGCCTGTAAATCACGTGTGCTAGGTGAGTCAAGATAAATTATGACGGGCTCGTGCCCTTGAGGGATCAAACCCATAAACTGAGAAGCATTAGGCCTTAAACTGACCAAACAATGTGTTCGGTTTTCAAACCGGTTCTACTAGTTGGGCTATCTACGATCTTTTATTTTCTCCACCCCTTTCTAAACTCATTCACCTTCTTTCGATCGGAAAAAGGAAACTTGCACGCTTTCTCATCGATCCCACATCAACTAATTCACGAAATACCGAAGCCATCCACTCGACCAGCAATCAATTATACAATGGCTTACCTTGGCCCCCACATGCCTAATTTGTTCTCTACGATGAACCCTTTTTTTCTTTTTTTTTTTTCCTTTTTGGTCGATTCCCTTACGAAAGCTGGAAGATCGGACTCAATTTGTTCCGAACTCATATACCTCTGGTGCCGACTTCATGATGGAATTAAAATCTAAAAATCCCATGAGCATACGCATCGAATTCGCCTAACGGTATTGAATCGGAATTGTTATTCCAAACTCCTTTTCCTTCCTCGCATTTAGTTGCACAAAAAGCAACCGGAATGTCTATTTCCACTAGAACAAGAGAATAAACGGACACCACGTGTTCTGCGGGAATAAAATAGACCCAAAACCTATAGGTCGCACGTCGAAAATAATATCACTATACCAAACCCCTTTATCAAAATAATACAGAATACGTCGATATTACGTGGAAACTTTTCCCATCTAGATTCAGATTATATGCAACATACACACGCGCGCACGATAAATGAAGTTTAGTAGTGTATGCTCGATGTGTGCTCTCGAGTTCATATGCTAGGTTCTTGTATTAATTAGTTGGACCACCAAACCCCTTCATTCCTCATCGGCCAATCAACCTCCTTTATAATCTAGTAAAAGTACACACGCGCACGCACACAGATATATATATATATATATATATCTCTCTCTCTCTCTGAATACCTATATTATATGCATTCCTCAACTTTTACCATAACAAAGGAATAAAATCTTAGATGATTCTAATTCACCGTAACGTGATGAGAAAGAGTCAATGAAATTACTCCGTTTAATCATAAATAAGGTGAGTTTTTTTTAATACTCTAATTGATATAGCGCATATGGCTTTTGTTTAATGGAATTTTGACTCACCAAAAAAATAAAAGGTGATTAACACTAATTTACTCGTTTGTTATAATTTGATTGATATTTCCTCAGTTTAAGTGGTGAGGTTATAGGATCATTTAAGAATTTCTTAGAACAGGTACATATGTTCCATAACTTTTGAGAACCTTCTCGCACTCTCTCTACACAGGAGACCGAGGGAGTCTGACCGAAGGTTGCCGCGAACACGAGCCACCAACCGCAGCTGCCACCTCCCTCTCCCTCCTTTCAGCGGCACCTAAAGAAGGAAAGATGGAGAGCATTTTCTTAAATCTCGTGGTCCCATCGCACTTTATCTCTGTGGTCGGCATCGGAGCGGGCGAAACAGATCGAACAGTATCGCAAAGTTTTCCGTTAGATTTCATGATCGGCGCTGAAAGAATGCGTACAGCTAGCACATAAAGTCGGATCGTATGTCACTATTTTATTTTGAAACAATTTCGACAGATGAAAAATGCCAGTGGTGGCGAGAATACAAAGGATCACTATTTGAAGGATGAAAAGAAAAATGAGCTTCACGCGCGTGCATGTTAATTGCGTATTCCATGCAAACACCATGTTACAAAATAGCCCCGTTGGACTTCTAGAAATTCCCAATCATAAGAGAGCCAAACAAGAAAAAACTTTTAATTATAATTATACATCGATAATTAATATTACTGTTACACCAATAATAATTTTACCAATTCGCTACGTGGTATTCAGACTCTTACTTTTAACAGTAAACACATGTGAACAACCGGGGCTCTTATTAATACTAGTTGACCTGACGTAACACTAACAAAATCTTAGTGTAGTTCAAGAAACCAGTATCGGTTAAGACTCAGATTGCTCTTCTAGTAGATGTTTTGACACAAATATACAGAAGAGATTCGAACATTGAACCGCAACATCATCAAACTGCATAACAATGAGTTTTGTGTTTCTAAGGTATTGTCCATGATGTTTCTTCCTCTATCTAAGAGTAAACTATCAAATTGGTCCTCGGAGTTTCAACGAACCATTAGTTTGACCCTCAAATTTTAAAAGCCACCAATTTGATCCTCACTATTCATTTATGTCAGTCAATTTGGCTCAAGCATTATAACGCCATTTGCAGATGTTGACGTGGATAGTGACGCCCACATCAGTGGATCCCACATACCACCGGGCGAGTTATGAATAATTGAAATTAAAAAATAAAATATAATTTTATCAACTTATTGATTGTCACGTGACATGTGACATGTGACATGTGACAGGGGCCTGCTAACATAACAACCATTGTCCACGTCAACATCCATAAATTGCATCATAAGTCTGAACCAAATTGACTAATAAAATTAAACAATGATGACCAATTTGATAGCTCATTGTAAATTTAAGGATCAATTTAATAATTTATTCTCTATTTAATTATTCACTTATTTATCCTTAGTATATGGAAGTCTTCTCTTTTCTCATCTCCTCTCTCTACATAGTGAGGGGAGATTCATGCATCCTCATCAAATGAATAAGGTGGCTAATTCAGAGTTGCGTGCCAACTCCGTTCTCCCTTGCACCTCTGACTTCGACTGAGTTTCCCCTCGTCAATTGTGTGCTGGGCCATTAACTATGGATTCTGACCGATTGACTAAGACTGGCCGACTTACCGATAGATTTTCACCTGATATAGCTAAGTAGGTGGTTGCAGTTCCGCATGAGAAAACATGCTGTGTAACATTGTCAAAACACGGAGAAAGTCATGTATGTATCGAATGTTTGCTGCAGACGTTGTATCACAAAATAATAGGATTTGGTTATGTTTTAGTTGTCTTTTTTTTGTTTTGCGTTTTACTATAAAATCTTAAAATAATTAAATCTTATTGATTTATGATATAATATCAACACTGTCACATGGTGTACCCTCACGCACATTACTCTCTCCACCGCTCGGCACCATCTTCTTGGTAATATCAATAAACGAAAATCATTTATTTTCAAGGTCCTTTTCATAAAACCATAAAAGCCAAAAAAAAAAAGTAATTCTAACCATAGTTTTTAAAACCGGACCGGACCGGCCGGTCGAACCGGTCGGACCGGGAACCGGACCCCAGCCCGGTCCGGTTTCACTAATTACTCCATTTGCATCAAGGACCGGGTTGGACAGTGTGAACCGGCCGGTCTGACCGGGTTTTCACTGAACCCATAAGAACCGGTCAAGGAACCGGTCAACGAAAAAATCTAAAAAATAAAATAAAAATAAAAAACAGGAGTCAAAAATAGAAAAAAAGGAAACCTAAACTCTAAATTAATGTATAGAATATAAAAATATTATTTGTAAAGTTGAAATTATAAATTAATGTATAGAATATAACAATTTTACATTCATATTACTAATTTTATACTATTATAAGTACTATTTGTAAAAACCCGGTTAGACCCATTGAACCCCGGTTGAACCCAAGAACCCAAGAACCCATACCTTGACCGGTTTCCGGCCCGGTCCGGTTTTAAAAACTATGATTCTAACAATAGATAAATTTTATTTATTGGTATTATCGCATAAATATTGTCACGTGATAATGACATTATACGTAAAACTTACTCAAGATTTAGGCCTTATAAGTAACAAACCGAATTTTTTCCTGGGTCGCATGGACAACGAATATGCCAAGGGAAGAAAGAAATCAGATCCAATTTCACTCGAAAGTCTACAGAGGGCACAGAAAGCTCCCCGAGATCGTGCTGTAGTTGATCTGCTGTAACAAAAACTAAAGAATAGTTAAAATTACACGTACAATTTTAAGGGGAAGTAGGATCAATTTTTTTTAAAAAAATATTTTATTTGTTTTGCAGCTGTCGTCCAGCACAAGAACAATATCTCTCCAAGAGGACACTCTCTCAGCACGATTTCCTCACTTTCCTTAATTGAACAATACAGAGGAACCGTAGTTGGGTTCATGGAGATATTTTGATTTGACCCCTTTTTTAAATAATGTCTCCGATTAAAAATTTAAATAAAAAAATTTTACTGTTAATATACCAACCCATCCTAAATATTATCGAGTAAATTTTTTAAATTAAATATTATCCATTAAATTTCCAAAATGTTATGTAATACCCCCGAAAAGTACAAGAAGATTTTCTGTAGGAATGCCCATGCCCTGAATTCCCGTCACAGTCTTCCCTTCGAGGGTCATGTCAAATTTTACATTAAAAAAATCTCTCTCTCTCTTTTATTTTTTTGGTTTACGATAATCTAAATCTAATATCTAAACATTTAATCGATTTTAATTTGACCAAGCTCGCTCATCAAATTCAATCTCTTCTTGACGGAACGATTTGAAGAGCGAGCAGACATTTGCCTGATGATGATACTGTACGTAGTTGAAATCTAATCAAATAATTATAAGAGGGACAATAACAAAAGTGGTAATCACACTGTCCGCTGCAGCCCAAACGTGCACGGTAGTTACCTCCCTGTGGGGGGTAGATGGCTCTACCCCCGCATGGTAATCCCATCGGCACTACTGACTTTCTGACCGTGGAAAAATTCTTACGAGTATGTCACGTGATATCATAAATTAATATGATATATTATTTTTAAGATTTTATTAAATTTTTTTTTAAAATAATATAAATTTATTAATTTATGATATTACATTAATACTGAATATCTTATTTTTATTCTAGCCTTCGTTTTTCAATTTTGATTACCAAAAGTGTTAAGACGGCTGCGGCTCATTAAGGTGTACCACAAATGGTTGACCTTTGAATATCAAAATATGAAATGGGTCGTCACTGTAACTCGAAGTCACTGTACGAGGAACACAGATAAGTTCATGACGTTGCCCTAGAAAACGAATCCCTGACTTCCAGTGCTATCCCCAGCCATTTTTCTCGCATTCTTTCTCACATCTGCGGACCTCCTTTCTTGTGTTAGGAACGATGGATGACAGCTACATGATCTTTTCTCAAGTCATCACCGAATTCGCACGCTAAGATCTTTTCCGACTCATATTATCCAATCACCGAATCCACACGTTAAGATCTTTTCCGACTTATATTACCTAGTGCTCGAAAATCCAGTGCTGATGCATTAACAAGTTATTTAGTTGGAAGTGTGTTGAAAACTTTCCATGAAAATTGAATATTTTGTATTTACTTTATAATGCTTCGGTGTAAGATATAAGGTATTTTAACCTTTTTGGGATTGTTAAAATTTTACCGGACCTCCTCTTCGCCCCGGTAATTTTCCAACATTGAAAAGGACAGGTTTCCCTCTTTGCCCACAAAATAGAAAAGGGAACGAATGAAAAAAAAGGAAAGAAAAGAAGCGTGTTTGAGTAAAATTATATATATATATATATATTATATTAAATATTATAATATTACATTTTAAATAATTTTTTTAATAATTTAAAATATTTACTAAATACAATAATTTCATATTATAATATACTTTTTTTTAATGAAATAATAACTTTTTGTGTAATCGAACTTTCTCTCGTAAGCTACATTACTCGAATCGAATGACCCCTAAGCTCTTCAACCTGTCGAAAACGTGCACATCAGGGATCGAACGACACCATAGTACTCCAATAGCCAGCTAGAGCCCCAAAGTTTCTGGTTTTATACAAATAATAACGTGTTGCTCCTCAACATGCATAATTACTCAACATCTTATAAGTCGAGAATTACATATTCCGGGTGTGCAATGGCGACGGGACTTCTTTTTGCACATTTTCTCTAGTAGATGGGGACTTGCTCCCTCAATCTCTACAAGGACAACGAATTAAAATCTGTGTTAGTTGTTATCATGACTAGGATGGGTGGGTTGAGTCACCCTGAGGACACCCCTCGTGCCGAAACCTTCGGGTCAGCCCACTTGCCACCACGTTGGACCTCTGGGAACCTTAAAATGGAAGCCTTCGTCTGGTACAAGCTCATCCCCCACGTGCTCAACCTACGGTACTTACCCACTCCATTTTGTCCCTTTCTCCGTCCGTAGCTAATCGCATCGGTCAACGAAAATTATTAAGTGCATTGATTTCACGGATCAACTTAATTAATAAATATTTAACACATTAATTAATAAATATTTGATATATAAATAAATATATTTAAAAAATAAATATTTTAAATAAATAAAAAAGTGATGTGATATTAATAATAATATATTAAATATTTATTAATAGAGTTCATGGATAACGTTGTGAGATAAGTTGGTGCTACAATCTCTCATCGGCAGAAGCGCCACTTCCTATAAAAGCTAGAAACCCTCGCAGACGCTTACACATTGATCGAACATTGCTTCACAGAGCGTTCGGGTTTTGATAAGAACATAGGAGTTAATAAGATGGTGGTCACCATGATCCCGAGGGTCGAGAGCCTGGCGAGCAGCGGGATCCAGTCGATCCCAAAGGAGTACGTTCGGCCGGAGGAGGAGCTCACGAGCATCGGGAACGTGTTCGAGGAGGAGAAGAAGGAGGAGGGCCCACAGGTCCCGACCATCGACCTCAGGGACATCGAGTCCGGGGACGAGGTGGTACGCGAGAGGTGCAGGGCTGAGCTCAAGAGGGCTGCGGTCGACTGGGGGGTCATGCACCTGGTGAACCATGGCATCCCTGACGAGCTCATCGAGCGAGTCAAGAAGGCTGGCGAGGAGTTCTTCGACCTCCCCGTCGAGGAGAAGGAGAAGTACGCCAACGACCAGGCATCGGGCAAGATCCAAGGGTACGGTAGCAAGTTGGCGAATAACGCCAGTGGGCAGCTTGAGTGGGAGGACTACTTCTTCCACCTGGTGTTCCCGGAGGACAAACGGGACTTGTCGATCTGGCCTAAGACCCCCAGCGACTACAAGTAAGTCATTTTCGATCGGTTTTCTTTGTTCTTGCACGATCTGGGCTAAGGTATACTTCTTTACTTAAAAGTTTAGCATTTCGGGCTGTATACTTTGACACAGTGTTGTGCGTAACAGGTATATCGTGTGATAATATTGATGTGGTGTCACAGGTTAATAGGATTATTTTTTGGATTTTTTAAATAAAATCTAAAAGGGCAAAAACAATATTAAAAATGTTTTAATTTGATTGACTCGTGACACCACATCAACACTTACACCTAGTATACCTGTCACATATAAGACTCTCTCTTATACTTCTGGGAAGGAATTTTTTGAAGAGCGGAATCCTACAAGAAAAATGAGAATTCTTTCCGTCAATTTCACTTGTTGTTTAGGTTTGAGCCGGATTTGTTTATTACCATGTAAAACACTAACAACATGAATTTTTTTTATAATAAGACTCGATCTCGAGACCTTGATCAAATAGAAGAGTTGTCGATGAACAATTTCAATCAACTTATATTGGTAAGAAAAATGAGGATTTCCGTTAAATAAAGCGGGCTAAATTCTGTCAGTCCCGACTGATTTTTTACTGATTCTCCTCACACTGGAAAACACGGTAGGAAAATATAACCGGATGGACTTCAGTTTGAATTTTCCGTCTGATTTCCGTGAGAATAGCTGGTCACAACTTTTCAATCAAAATAACAGTTGGAAATGGATCGGAAAGTCATTTTGCTCGATTTCCATCCAACTTTCTCTCAATATTCTCACGGTATTTCGTCGACCAACTGTTTCGATCGAAAATCTCAAGATATAGCCATTGTTCGCTCCTTTCCGATGAAAATCTCACAAAATTCGTCTGAAATCTCATGAGGCCAGAAATTTCTCACGGAACTTGAAAGAAATGCCTGTAGTGCGAAATGAATTGTACGTGAAATGATGTTAGACACGTACGTTAGTTTGACTGAACCAATTGGACATCCCATGCAGGGCCGCGACCGAGGAGTACGCGAGGCAGCTACGGTCCCTGGCGACGAGGGTGCTCTCGGCCCTCTCGCTCGGCCTCGGCCTGGAGGAAGGCCGGCTGGAGAAGGAAGTCGGTGGGCTCGAGGAGATGCTGCTCCAGATGAAGATCAACTACTACCCCAAGTGCCCGCAGCCGGAGCTGGCCCTCGGCGTCGAGGCCCACACCGACATCAGCGCCCTCACCTTCATCCTCCACAACATGGTACCGGGCCTCCAGCTCTTCTACGATGGCAAGTGGGTGACGGCCAAGTGCGTCCCGAACTCGATCATCATGCACGTCGGTGACACGGTCGAGATCCTCAGCAACGGCAAGTACAAGAGCATCCTCCACCGGGGGCTGGTGAACAGGGAGAAGGTGAGGATCTCGTGGGCAGTGTTCTGCGAGCCGCCCCGGGAGAAGATCATCCTGAGGCCGCTGCCGGAGCTCATCACCGAGGCGGAGCCGGCGCTGTTCCCGCCCCGCACCTTCGCCCAGCACATCGAGCACAAGCTCTTCAGGAAGAATAACCCGGAGGAGAAATCCAAATGAGCTTGTCGACGTCCTTCTCTAAGTTAGTGCCTTTGGGTACTGAACGGCATATGGTCTTGTTCTTGTTTTCTATTTAAGGTGTCGTGGTTGATGCTCGGTCGGGCTGCTTGTCTCCGGTCCTTGCCTGCTAAGATCAATAAGGTTGAAAATGCCAGTTGTTCTTAATTTCTTGATATATAATATTGTTGGAAATCGAATTCATATATGTCCTGATTCATATATAAAAATGAACGAGCTTTCATCGCACTGAGTGAATATTAGAAGAGAGTATTGTGTGTGATTGGTATACCACGTAACATTATTGATATGATATAGTAAGCCAATAAAATTTAGTCATAAAATTTTTAAACAATATCCTAAAAATAAAAAAAAACTCGAAAGTAATCGAATTTTATTAATTTGTGACACCAAATCAGTATTAACACGTGATATGTACTCGCACCGTGCAAGAGTTTCTCCAATATTAGGACCGTGATGCCTCTGTTTTCTACTTGTCAAATTCCTTGGATTAGTTGAGAATTTTAACGGTGACGCACACAGGCTGTGCCAATATTGATCTTCGATCCAGGTTACACGTTATGTGCATCTGGAATCTCCATTTTGTATTAACTATTTTAGATGAATCAACTTTCTTTATTTGTCACAGAAGGAGGCAATTGCTTCCTCAAACCATTGTTCTTGATCATAGCCGTGACCTACTCCATCTGTCCTGTTCTCTGTGAGAAATTGAATTGTTACTTAACCATTACTTTATGGGAAAATAAGAGCAAAAATCTTATAAATTTTTTTTTTTAAAATTAACTCATATAAATTTCAATTTATCAAAAACGTTGCTCCGATAGCCGCTTCTAATTTTTTCGTTAATATATATTTTGCGATGAGTAATTATTAATAATAATTTGTATAATAGTAAATGTTTAAATAAGCTAAAAAAATTTCGATAAGAAGATAAAATGCATTTAAAAAGTATGCTTAATCATATTTAATTGAGTTACACAAGTTCGGACATGATTAAATATGATTATTTATAGTGTTTAGATATGGAACATGTTAAATTCAATCCAAAATTACTTTAACTCAGTATCGGGCAGTGTCCAAATTTCTAGTTTTATTTGTTGGAATATTGGGAAGCGATACTGTTAAATTCACACCAGCAAACTAACTAAAAACATTAACTACATTGGATGACAAGATACGTTTGAGGGCAGATTAAAATTTTTGCATTATTATATTACAAAATAAAATTAAGATAAGATTGATTTTTATTTTTGTAAAAATTATTGTTTTTATGTAATTTACCATAAAAGAAGGAAAATATTGGTGACCGGATCCGCGTAAATAAGCCGCGTTTGGCGGGATCCCTCGGCTCACAAACTATGCGCGTTCTGTTCTTTCTTATCGGATTCGGAGTAGAGGCCGGAGATGAGGGCTTTGTTCCGACGGAAAGGTTATGGAGAACTGCTTAACCAAAGATGAGGTGAGTGCCAAGCTGAAGGACGACGGCGGCTTCGACCGCCTCCGCCTCAAGGATAATGTGAGCCGCCCCTCCCCTCCATCTCTCCCCTCTATAATTTGGATCGATAGTCGGTTCTCGCTCGAGATTCTCCGATTCTCTGTTGCTGAAATCAGCGTGCCTTCCGTGTTAAGTTGAATCGAAGAGAGAGAACTTTATGGGGACTTGCTGGTGAATGTTGCGGTCTGTGGGAGTTACGTTGTATTGTGTTATATTGCATTCTTAATATGGGAAAGGGTCGGTTTCATGCTTTTCTTAGAAGCTATGCCATCTTGTTCTGTTGATTTTCTTGGCAATCGATTAAGATTGCAGCTGCGATGATTAGGTTGCTGCTAATCGTGAACTTGCCTTAGCAAATTAGTGAACTTGTTCCGACATTCCCCATGATTTGAGTGCGTCTCTCGGTTAGGAAATTGGCATCTGACGTGTGATTTTCATCAGCACGGTGTTCATGGAGTTGTGGCGTCGGTAGGTAAAAGGATGCTTGCGTGCTAGGAAATGCTGATTTGGGCTGTTTCATGTAGGAACAACTACGTGACAATATTACATTTATTGTGAACCGCTCAGATAATGCTGAAATGGGTGTACGCCCTGGCTTTACTATGCTTGATGAGAGCAAACGCTCTCGGATAGAATAGTAGTGATGAAGACGCTCCTTTGCCCTCCAAGTTTTGGATTATATGCTTTTTGGCAGAGAGGTATTTTGTATTTAGTCAAGAATTTAAATCTACCTTTTCTCCCATTCGCTTCAACTGAGACTTGGTTTATTTGATTTCTTCCCCTGTCTATTTAGATATATTTTTTTTCTTGGCATAGACAACTGCAATCTAGGGTGCCCAGATAAGTCGTCACAATTATTATATGTTTTCTGGTGTGAGTGATCTATACTTGCATTGCATGTACAGGTCACCAAAATTTGAAGTACGCTGAAGTCGAGGTTTGTACCAGTTTCTTTTTCAGCCAAAGGTCAAGGTGTGTAGCACTTTTGCAAAAAGTTGCTTAATTTTGATTGGCTTCAGATTTTATAGTAGCACGGATCATCTTCATTGTGGAAAGTCTTGTAGGGTACTTTCATCTTTTCTTCTGAAGAATGTTCTTTAAGAATGCATTTGATCATCTCTAAGCTTTCATGATGATCCCCCAATTACTAAATTACAACTAGTATCCACAGAGGGTGGCTAGAGGTTTGATATGTTTTATCATCTGTCAATTTGCAGCATAGCTAGTTATGCAAGTAAAAGAGTTATATTTTAGTGCATTAGGTCGGTATGCCACTTTTACTCACCATTTATGGCCCTTTGTATTCCATAAGCTCCTTTATAGGAAATTAAGATTTTTAACTCTGTATTTTAATTGTCCGGAGATTTACATGCATTTTTCTCACGCTAACATAGAAGATCGCAACCTCCAAATCATTGTTTCCATCAATTCAGCTTTACCTCTTAACAAAATGCGGGGAAATGGAGTTTATCTTTCTTATTGAAACAGTAAGCAGTGGGAACTCATGATGATACAACCATGCAGCCATTATCTTGGCCTGTTTGCATAAAAAGGAACTTCTCACTTGAACATGACAGAAATTGGACTCCTGACGGAGTATTTGCCTGATACCCATTTCAAATACCCTTGGGTGTATTCTCCTGACTTATAAGCAGAACCATAGTGGGTGAATGTCACTGAGTATGTTATCTTCTGGTTGAGTTCTGAGAAATAAAGCTTGCTGGGCTTGACAGTCACATATGTGCCAGATGGTGGAGCAACTGTGACAACATAAGATGAGGTTGCGTCGCCAACATTTGTCACAGTTCTGGTGAATGTCTGTGGAGGTCCCAAGGTGATTGCAAAGGAAGGGTAGTTGAGTTGTCCTTCAGGTATGCTTGGCACTTGGGAGCATGTAACTGGTTTGTGAGCGATGACTCCCACTTCCTCATCACTGTAGCCAAGGCCACATAGGTAAGGTATGTAATCATCAGGGCTAATATCATAGACCAATCCAGGGTCGTTGGCCTTGTTAGGATTAACATGTCCTGCACCGATTGCGAAAATGTCCGCAGGGAGGGATCTCTGATCGATAATGGGCTTGCCACCAATGTTCAATTGCTCAGCGGTTGTCATGAATCCATGATAGCCGATTTGATTGCAGCTGGAGACCAGTCTGGATGAGCACTTTTGATCAGAGCTGCAATTCCGCTAAGATGAGGGCAAGACATCGATGTTCCTGACATTATATTGAAAGTGGAGTTTGATGCTGTGTTGTTGTCTAATGGGAAGGGCCATGCTGCCAGGATGCTCACCCCTGGCCCGATGATGTCAGGCTTCAGGATCCCTGGACTTGCCTTGTTGGGCCCACGGGAAGAGAAAGAGGTAACTGCTGGAGCCGATGGGTTCCCAATCACTGTTCCCTTGAACACGAGTGTGGCAGTTGGATTCTTCGTTGAGTTAATGTACGCTTTGATCTTCTGCCCTGCAAGGAAGCTTACATGTGTTGCTGGAAGAACATGGGCATCAACAGCAGTGCTGATGCCGTCGGTCTCCTGGTTAGCAAGAATCATGGCAGCTCCCCCAGCATCCTTTACTTCCTGGCCCTTGGCTATTCTTGCAATGCCGCCTCCTCGGTCACATAAGACAACCTTGCCTTTCACGTCCATGGCCTTCAGGGAACCGGCAGCACAGAGTGCAGATTCTTGTTTCCCATTCATGCCTGCATACACGAGGGGCAATAAGTTCGTAGGGAAGTAAGGCTGGAACAACGACTCCCCATCAAATTCCATTCCATTCCCAAGCTTAGCTATGGCAATAATATTCCTGTCAAGGGTGCTTGCCCCCACAGTGAGGATCCACGGGGCTTCATTGGACAAGGTGGCATTGAAGGGTCCAGAGTTTCCCGCAGAGCAGCTGACAAATATCCCCTTCTGAATTGCTGCAAATGAGCCAACTGCAATTGTGTCATTGAAGAAGGGGGTTGAGTCACTGCCGATGGACATCGAAATCACATCCGCCCCATCTGCAACAGCGGCTTCAAGTCCCGCTAACATATCAGCATCAGCGCAATCTTCTCCGAAGCAAACTTTGTAGATTGCTAGGTGGGCGCTGGGAGCCATCCCAACAGCTGTACCCTTAGCATTGCCCAGTGCCTCTGCCTGCATCACAAAGCTACCAGCCGCGGTGCTTGCCGTGTGGGTCCCGTGACCATCTTCATCCATCGGTGGTTCTGCGGCTGCTTCCTTCCCATTAAGGGCCATGGCCGCAATATTGAAAGACCTTGCACCAATCAATTTATTGTTGCACTGTGAGGCTGCGAACTCACACCGGCCCTTCCACTTGGCAGGAGGGGGGGGCATGCCATCGTCCCAAAATGAAGGATGGTTGGGTAGGACTCCAGTGTCTAGCACCCCGACGATCACTCCCTGCCCTAATTTTGAGCTCCCCCACAGGCCCACCTGCTGATTCAAGCCCAGGAAGCTCGGGGTGTGTGTGGTCTGGAGCTTATGCACTTTCTGGGGACGGGCCCAGACGAATCCTTTCTTTGCTCCCATGGTGCTTACTTCCTCGGGAGTCAGTCTTGCTGCGAAACCACGCATCACGTGCTGGTAGGTGTATAGCATTCGCTGTTGTGGCCTGCTGTCACTCTCACCATCGGTTTTACTGGTGGGCAAAAAGGACCGGTACCAAGTTTGCAAGTCTTCATCTTTGGAGAAAACTCTTCCCTCAGGGTGTTTTACATGGACAATGTAAGTCTGCAAGGACGAGGGCTCGCTAGCACGAGAAACTCCAGAACAGACACTGAAGAGTATGAGGATGAGGGAAAGGAGTGGAATCGAGGTCATGCTCGGCAAGGAACTGAGGGACTTCACTGAGTGAGTAGTTAGGAGAATGGCCTTTTAACTCGAGTGTTGAAGTGACTGGATGCCTCAATCTTACTTATATAGGACTGAATGGAGAGACGAGGCCGGCTTTCTGATGCTATTTCTAGTAGCGGCTAAATTGCCAAGGATGGTCCGGCTGATGAGCTTGTCTTTTTAGAGCTACTCCCTATTGCTTGATGTTATCTGACTGTAGCAGTTCCGATTGGATCGTTGTGACTCCATCCACATCAATGAATCCTTCAAATGATAATCTGAATTTCTGTTAAAGAACTTGAATTTTTTAATATGATGATGCGATTCTTTGCTGTGTCCTCGTATGGTTGTCTAGTATGCTATTTGCTGGGAGAACCCTTTCCACTGGATGAGACTCAGTCGAACCTTCTTGGTAGCTAGCTCAGGTTCATGGGAGACTGAGTTAAAGAATAATCTACATGGAACCTGTCAATCTCAAGATTCGTGTTAAGCCGGATATGGTACAGTGCTTCAACTCGACATATCTGGAAAAACATAGCTTTGGATATAAATAATCTCAGTGTTTTACAAAATATTAGTGGAAGCTCGATGTATACTGTCAGGGCTCTTGACATGCACAACCTCCTAAGCTTGGATCTGACATTACAAGTAATGCAGTCTGATTTTGAGCAATGCCTGGGGCTAGCCGACTATAGCAGTTGGATTAGAGTCATGTACAGGCCATGGAATTGGAATTAACATGAACCAATTCCACTCCTCTCAGATTTTTAAGTTTGCCTGCAAACTTGTCGTGACGCCTGGCTAATTGGTTTCTAGTCAAAATATTTCAACATAAGAGTCCTGTTGTGCACACAACATTGTATTCATTTTCACGGATCTCCGGGAATCTGTCTAGTTATGGCCATTGCCTCTGTGCAAGAGTTGTGAGTCTTCTGCAGAATCCACAGCAAGATGGACCGTGGGAATGCCCAAGCAATGAGAATGGAACTCTTTTTCAAAATTTCATGCAGTTCAATTCTTGCATGTAGACTCCCGTGCTTCTTTAGAGATGAAGAAAATTGCACCAGATATACTAGAAATCCGAGCTATATTTGAAGAACTCAAAACAAATGAGATCCATACAGACTTCCAAATTCTCAGAAACAAGAACTGTCATCTTCTCATCTGAAGATTTGAACCATTATGCGTGAAAAGAAAGACAGGAATCTTAAATTCCTAACTATAAATTCAATTATTCAAGAGACTGAAACCTGAAAAGAGATAATGTCACAGAGCTTCCATAACCCTTGTCTGCCACCCCCATCACCGAGCAGAGCTTGGAAGTCTCTTGAGCGCAATGTGCGGTCACCGAGGGGCTGAAATGCATCCTTTCTCATACAAATATGACAGCGATCGGGCTTCTGACGGAATAGTGATCCGACACCCATGTTAGGGATCCCTGCGAGAATGCCTTCCCTGCGCTACCACTCACACTTTTGCTGAATGTCACGGTGTAATTGGCCGACTGGCCAGTCTCAGAGAAAGTAAGCTCGCTAGGACTCACGCTCACATCGACTCCCTCCGGTGCATCGATCTTGTACGTGTAGGACCCGGGCGAGCCCACATTCGTCACAGTTCTTGTGTACTTCTGCGTGCTGGAACTGAGAATTATACTGAAGGAAGGATAATTCAGCTGTGCCTGGGGAATGCTTGTGATATCCGAGCATTTGACTTTTCGTTGAGCTATGACACCTATCTCTCTATCCGTGTAGTCCAAGCCACATAAGTAAGGAAGGTACTCCTCAGGGCTGACATCGTAAACGAGTCCGGGATCAGCTGCTTTAGATGGGTTCACATGGCCGGCACCGGTGGCAAAAATATCCGCTGGAAGAAGGGTTTCGTCAACGATGGGCTTTCCGGCAAGGTTCAAGAGATCGGCAGTAGTCACAATTGCTGATTTTATTGCTGCAGGAGACCAGTTCGGGTTCGCGCTCTTAAGTAGAGCTGCTATACCGCTTAGGTGAGGGCAAGACATTGAGGTTCCGGATATGACGTCGAAATTTACCAACGTTTCGGTGCCGTTCTCCAGAGGAAACGGCCATGCTGCTAGGATGCTAACACCGGGTCCGATGATGTCGGGTTTCAGGATACCTGGGCTCTGAAAGTTCGGGCCACGGGAGGAGAAGGAAGACACTGCCGGGGCGGAAGAGTCCCCGATGATCGTTCCTTTGAACAAGATCGTTGCCATTGGGTTCGCTGTGGAGTTGATGTAGGCTTTGATCTTCAATCCAGCTGCATAGCTAACACGGGTTGCCGGAAGGACGTGAGCATCTGCTGACGTGCTGTAGCCGTTGAGCGCATTGTTCATGAGGATCATGGCAGCGCCGCCGGCGTCCTTCACCTCTTGCCCCTTCGCGATTCTCGCTATCCTGCCACCCATCTCGCACAGGACTACTTTACCCTTGATGTCGGAGCTCCTCAAGGATCCGGCCTCACAAAGCGCCGAGGAGGAGTTCCCATTTGCCCCAGCATAAACCAGGGGCAGAAGCGTCAACGGGAAGTCCTTAGGTTGGAATAAGGACTCCCCATCGTACTCATCCCCGTTCTCGAGCTTGGCTGTGGCCTTTATTGTCCTGTCAATGGTGCTTGCACCAACTGTAAGAATCCATGGAGCCTCATTTGATAGGGTGATGTTATGGGGACCCCTGTTCCCGGCCGAGCAGCTGACGAAGATACCCTTCTCCATCGCCGCAAAAGCTCCGATTGCAATGGAGTCGGCGAAGAATGGAGTTGAGCCACCGCCCAGGGACAAGGACAGGACATCGACTCCATCTGCAATGGCCGTATCCATGGCTGCTAATATGTCGCTTTCGGCACAACCATCCTTGGAACAAACCTTGTATATTGCCAAGTGGGCGAGTGGAGCCATCCCTGATGCCGTTCCGCTGGCCATTCCAAGAGCATTTGCGCCCACAACGAAGTTACCAGCTGCCGTGCTCGCCGTGTGAGTTCCATGCCCTTTCTCATCGAT
Source organism: Lagerstroemia speciosa (assembly GCA_037672795.1). NCBI lineage: Eukaryota > Viridiplantae > Streptophyta > Magnoliopsida > Myrtales > Lythraceae > Lagerstroemia > Lagerstroemia speciosa. The sequence goes on along the minus strand of CM075298.1, from coordinate 3,503,416 downwards.
TGGCGGAGGAACTGTGCCTGCCTTACTGGCAGAGTTGGCAAAGTTCCTTGCACCGATGAGTTTGTTGTTGCACTCCATTGTGTTGAACTCACACTTGCCCTTCCATTTTGCTGGAGGCAGCGGCAACCCCTTGTCGGAGAACGAAGGATGGTCGGGATAGAGTCCTGTGTCGAGGACACCGATGATCACTCCCTTTCCGAGGTTCGCATCATTCCATAGCCCCTGCTGTTGTTGGAGCCCGAGGAATTCTGGAGTGTGAGTCGTGTGCAAGGAGAGTATCTTCTCCAGCCGCGCATACACAACCCCGTCGATCAATCCCAGTGCCTTGGCCTCCTTAGCAGTCAGCCGGGCAGAGAATCCGGCGAACACATTCTGGTAGGAGTAGACCATTTTCGCCTGTCTGTCTGAGCTCGACAAGGACTCAGGCAAGAACGATTGGTACCAGGAATCAAGATCCTCTTTCTCAGTAAATACTCTGTCCATAGGCTTCTCGACATGGACAATGTAAGTGGACACAGCATCCTGCTCATGCTCGAGAATCGCTGATGGGACCTTGGATCCAGCAAGAGCCCGAGCAAACCCGAGTCCAAGTACCAAACTAACAAGGAAGAACACCATAGTAGGCGGATTCATCACCCTCTTTTCCCCCATCTTAGTACAAAGAATTAATTAGAAGTTGGTGATAGTTGATATACTCCAACAACAGACACTTATGTAGATGCAATTCGAGGCTTAAAAATTAGGATTGGAGATAATGGAAGGATCTGTGATTAATCAAGGTACCGGCTCTTTTACAGAATTGATGGTGAAGAAGAGAGTCTAGAACGTTGCAGGCTATGCCCAAGGGTGGTTTTTATCAGGACCTGTTTGACAATATTTGCCAGATGGGCACTGATGGAGTTCTCAGTACAGGAACGTAGCCTTTACGACTTGCAAATTCCGCTAAATTTGTGCAGAAACAAACTCTGAAGGGTGGAAAACAGATTTGTTTATGACTGATCTGAACCAAAGTCTCAACTAAATCGATCCCTCCAAGCAAGAAAGATCGGGGTTCGGGATTATTTGTTTATTACTATACTCGTAAGAAATACTTCATTTGTTCGTAATGAACCATGCTTTGTGGTTTGAGTTGACGAGTCGAAAAGGCCCCATGATTTTGAACTTTTCTTGCAGGAAAAATCCATGAAGCTGGGTTGCTTTTACACTTCTTGTTTCTATGCAGGCGTTGCTTTCATCCTTGCTCGCAAGCAACTAAAGTCTGGTCCCTTTCCTTGACAGAATCGTACAGAAATGGGTTGATGACGACCGGATGGAGCGATGCGAGTATGAATCCGGTCGATCAAGGAAAGGGATTAGGATACGTAGATGTGTCACTTAATATATCAAACTAACAAGGAAGAACACCATGGTGGGCGTCTTAGTGCAAAGAATTAATTAGAACTCGGTGATATTTGATATACTCCAACAACGGACACTTATATAGATGGAATCCAAGGCTAAAAATTAGGATTGGTGATAACGGAAGGATCTGTGATCAATCAAGGAGTCGGCTCTTTTGCAGAATTGATGGTGAAGAAGAGAGTCTAGAACGTTGCAGGCAATGCCCAAGGGCAGTTTTTGTCAGGAGCTGTTTGACATTATTTGCCAGATGGGCATTGATGGAGAGTTCCCAGTACAGGAACGTAGCCTCTATGACTTTGTAAATTCTGCTAAATTTGCGCAGAAACAAACTCTAAAGAGCAGAAACAAGATTTGTTTACGACTGACCTGAACCAAAGCTGACTAAATCAATCCCTCCAAGCAAGAAAGATCGGGGTTCGGGATTATTTGTTGATTACTATACTTGTATGAAATACTTCATTTGTTCGTAATGAACCATGCTTTGTGGTTTGAGTTGACGAGTTGAAAAGGCCCCATGATTTTGAACTTTTCTTGCAGGAACAATCCATGAAGCTGGGTTGCTTTTACACTCCTTGTTTCTATGCAGGCGTTGCTCTCATCCTTGCTCGCAAGCCACTGGCACAAAGTCTGGTCCCTTTCCTCAACGGAATCGTACGGAAACAGGTTGATGACGACCTGGTGGAGCGATGCGAGTATGAAACCGGTTAACGAAGGACAGGGATTAGCATAAGTAGATGTGTCACTTAATATATCTGTGGGAAAAAAGCACTAGTTGTACGGAAAGTTCGACTAATTTTATAATATAGTACAAAATTTTTAAAATATTATAAAATGATATAAAATCTTTGAAACGTTGACGTTGTTAGTACAAACTGTTAATTAACTACTAATACCATTAGAAACTACAGACGTGACACTTACGTTGCTGCTGACGTGGTGCCTAGTGATTGCTGACTCAGAAAATTACATGATATAACAGTAAAGATCTAGGAAAAAACCCACCAATGGTATAAAAAGTTTTGTTATGTTATAATACGATACAATATCTTTAAAATATTATAGAATTATATAAAATATTTAACTTTGTATTATTATTTTATTTTGTTAGAAAGTCTAAAGTTTCCAATAACACATTATCATTAATATCATTATCATCATCTTCGATATGATATTTAGGATCATAAAGATAAGAATGATCATTGAAATGATTATCATCAGTAACTTATTATTTTTGATGATCTGTAAAATATATATGTCAATAAACTAAAAATTTTAGTCCAAAAAGTGTCTAAAAATCAAGATTAGAAATATGAAGTCTTAATGACAAAAATAATATATGATACTTAGTTTATATCACTGGATTGGTTATATACAATAATTTTTAACTTAAGTATTAGAAGAATATTAAGTCAAGTAACCATCTCCTGTATCTGTGACTATATGATCTTTACGAGTAGTTGTCATACTGACCTTAGTCTCCGTACTATCTGAGATATGTTGAGATTAAGGAGATTGCTGCAAAGTCGACTGGCGATAATCATGGCATATGAGAGTGTGTGAGGGAAAAAGGTAGATGGATGGACTTAAAATTTTATTTGCTAATAAATATAAGCATAATAAAAAAATAAAAATTTTGTACTATATTATAATGTTTTAACAAATTTGTACTATATTATAACATTAGCCATAATTTTTATACTATTGGTGCTTTTTTAAATAAAATTTTTTATTATCATGTCATTCAATTTTTCAAGTCAATGTTCAGGTATGCATCACGTAAGTGCCAAATCACCAGCGGTTAACGATATTAATAAATAATTAACAGTGTGTACTATCAATGTCAATTTTTCAAAGATTTTGTACCATTTTATAACGTTTTAAAGATTTTGCACCATAATATAATATTAATCAAACTTCCTATACCATACATGCTTTTTCCCTTGCATCTTTTCATTACACGTATGGAACTCTAAAATTATGGTTGTTTTGGCCGGCTGAATGAATCGACAGTCGTGGTAAGATGCTTTGAATTGCTTTACTAATGATTACACGCAAATTTGTATTTAAACTTTTTTTTTATAATGAAATATGTATTGAAATTTTTTGTCATCTTCATCTTTACATCAAAATGCTAACAATCACACTGTAATCGACTTTATTCACCACGTGGAGCGCAAGTTATACGCTAGCAATATTAAAATGGACTTATCGGGTCTCATTGGTTTTGAAAGATGTTATTATGATTTTATTTCTGGGAAGCTTTTCTGTGCATGTGTATGTTTTCTCTCAGAAAAAAATTGATTTTATCTATCATCCTTTTGTTATACTCATAGGAAAAATTATATAAATGGTACACTTCCTTTAAGATTATTTTATAATGGTACATTTCCTTTTTTTCATTACATTTTAGTACATCTCCTTTCAAAATTGTTACAGTTTACTACAAATCGTCAAATTGACATTGATGTCGTTAAATTTTGATGACGTGACAGTCTGATGTGGATGCTGATAAGGACGCCGGCATGTGCACAGAAACTAACGTGGCCTGTCCACTTAATATTTTAAATAAAAATAATGTTAGAAATATGTAGAAATTTTTTTTAAAAAAATAATTTTGATTCTCATCCTTTTCTTATACTCACATTGGCCTAAATCATCTTTTGGATTGATTGTAGTTCTTAATCTTCTAGATTTTGGTCAACTTTGATAATTTACATTGTATTTGTTGTTAAAAATATTGACTTGATGTAAACTATAAAAGATAAAGAGAAATAAAAATTTCACATAATTCCCATGGTAAGGATCAAACCCCTAACCTTTAGGTTGCAAGATAAAGTCTTGCGCCGTTACATCAAGAATCGTCCCTCTATTCAATTTAGTATTTTTTTTTGTAAGACTTGCACAACAATTTGGATTTGTGGATTTTTTTTCCTAAATATCACATGTTATTCAAAAGTTTAATGGAATGGACTATAACTAGTTCAAGTTAGAGGCACATTGGCACACTGACAGTGCAAAGTTCTCCCAATATAAATTTTTTTCATTCACAAATTTCGGACTTAAAACGTTACTTAAGGAAAAAAAATGATATCTTATCATCTCAACCGATCTATGATGGTTGGATTTATGGATTTTTAATTACAACTGACGATTGATTGGGTTTTTTTTTCAATTCCTGTTCTAAAATTGTCCACTCTTAATTACGTTGGTATGAAAGTGAGAGCCGGCTTGCTGTTTAATTTAATTAGCTTTTGCTTGTTTTTGAACATTTGTATCAGACCTTGATGTTTATCTTATGGTTCTCTCTCTCTCTCTCTCTTTTTCTTTTTTTAATGTTACAACATATGACTAATTTTTTTTTTTATTTTCTAAATTCTTTGCAGTCTAATTATGTCGGTATGAAAGGGGAGTTGACTTGTTATTTGATTTAATATTATTTAGTTTTTAAAACTTGCATCACGTATTCTTTTTTAATGATTTTCTATTTTTAGTTACAACCAATTATTGTCTTTTTTAACGTATTTTTTCCTAAATTTTTTCCAATCTAATATTAGCATGAAAAGTAAAGGTGGCTTATTTGTTAATACAGTTTTTGTTTTTTTTTTCCTCTAAGACTTTCTTCTACAAATTTCTTTTTTTGACTCGAAAATGAAGATCCATGAACTTAGCAAGGTCTTGGATGTCAGAAGTATACGAGAAAGCCGAGCCTACTAGCGAGCTACCCGGAACCAGCTCCATAATACTCGAGACAAGTTTAGTAATACTCCACTCGATCGACTTGCAAAGTAAAAATGGACTAATTCTTTTATGGGTAAAACAAAAAAGAACTAACTCAAAATTGTAAGCATGCTTCTCCTAATTTAGCAAGCCATATATATATATATATATATGTGTGTGTGTGTATGTTTATATAGTTTATGACTTGGCTGCTGATAAAAAAAAACTGAGTATATTTGCTGTGACATTCGAATTTTTCCACTTCTAAAGGTGAGTACTAGATAGTATATATCAGATTTTTGTATATTAGACAGTATATATCAAAAGATACAATTTTTTTTTTAATTCTAAATCAATGTAGCTCCATTCTCTTTGCTTTTTTTTTTTAGTTAAAGTATAATTTATTCTGTTTGTTTAAATTTAAATCTATATAATATACATAGTCAAATATCTTATTTGGTATCACATGATCTAGAAAGAGCTAATATAAATAATTTGCAAATAAATTTTGATTAAAAATCTTATTATCAAGATATAATTTTGAGCGTTACACTGTAGCACCCATGCACGTATATGGACGGATTACTCATCCGTTATCTTTGGGTGTTTTTTTTAATAAAGAATAACACATTTGATTATAAATCTTATTAAAATATTTACACTGTAATTGATAATTTTTTATTAATTACAAGGGAATGCCTCCCTTGGGCAATGCAAAACCATATCTGTTTTTGAATTACAGCTTTTTATCGATTGTTTTTTTGCCAGAGTGCCTTGAAGGGAATCTAATTGGAAAGTTTGTTATATACTAGCATCTAATGTGCTAGATCTAGTTATACTTGTTATAGATCCATATAATTTCCCATTAGATAGTTGTGAGAAGAATTAGTTTACTATATTTAGTAGCGTTCTGCTCTATGAACTTTGGAGTCTTAAAATCCCTTTTCTTTTTCCTGATGACCTGTCTGATTTGGATAATCTTTTGTATTAAGTAAATTAAAATATCCAGAGCATGCCAAGATTACTGCCTATAATGCTGATGCTAAAGTTCCCTTTATTTCAGATCTGATTGCTTATATTCCACCTTCAGTTCCACTAGCATCATCAAGTTATATTCACAATTCACATTCCTAGGATAATGAGAGGATTTTTGTGGATAATGTTTGGTCGCAGGAAAAAAATGTGTGTTGCAGGGGTGGCTTTTGGAGATGGCATGAAGAAGGCTTATTGGATTTAAAAGGTTGAAGCCATCTCTCCAGACCTGGCAGAATCCCTTGCTATTTTAATCGCCACCAGAATAGCTGTGCACCGGAAATGGAGGAATGCTTCCATCTTTTCAGACGCACAACAAGTCGTTCACGCAACAGGAAGGATTCAAAAACCGAATTGGGAGTTTAGCAACATACTTTTTGATGTTTCTTCATATATATCCTCTTTCGATAACTAGAAAATTTTTTGAGTTTCTACAGCAAAAAACATGTTATCTCATGCATTACGTCGGATAGGTGCTATGTGTTCCTCCATGATCTCTAGTTTGTGGACGTATGTGTACTGTAAATTATTGATGAATATAATTATGCTTCGATGATAAAGAATGATAGATTTTTTATATTTTAAACGCATGCTATTCTCAAATTACAATCAATTTTATAACATATTGACTTATATTTAATAAACTCTACAATTAATCCATTATACATATTAAATATAATAACTTTACGTTTTAACTTATATGCTAAATAAATTTATTAGGATTTAAAAGTAATAATGCTTATAATCTTTTTTATAAATTTTTTTTTATAATCTAACGATACTCAATCCGAACTACCTTTGAAATTTTTCCTTTTTATAAAGAAAACATATTTTCAGCATTAGATTATAAGCATAGTATACTATCATTTTTATCCGTAATATTTCATACAACTATCATCTTTATTTTCAATCAAATTTTACCATCAATATCATTTTTAATCCTTAAAATAAAAACTTGAATTAATTTAATCTCTCATCATCATTTTCGTCACTAATGTTTAGTTTTTTTCTTTTTGTGTTTCCTTATATTTATATTTTGGTAATACATTACCACCTAATTTTTCCATTAATATCATTCTTGATATATTTAAAAAAGCTAATAATTTAATTTCTCGCCATTCGTCAGTAATGTTTCATTTTTTGTTTTTGTTTTTCATTACAGTTATATTTTGGTAATATATTGCCATCTAATATAAAGAAACATCACCTATAGTCTATACGTCGTTCCAATCTTGATCCAATATATTAATGTTACCATCCAAAAATGAGAAAAAGATATCGGAAGTTTTACATATTTATCGATTCTTACAAATTGGTCTTAAATATTTTAAAGTGATAAATCAAGTCTCATATGTTACTCACGTTATAGTATCGAGTCATTTTCGTCACTTCTCGTTAATTTTAAGCTGACGTGTGTCAATGTCATATCGATGCCACATCAGCTTAAAGTAACAGTAAATGACGGAAATGACTTGATGTTGTAATGCAGATAATATATATGTTTTGATTTATCACTTTCAAATATTTGGAACTTACTTACGATAATCGATAAATCTATATGACTTCCAGTATCTTTCTTTGATCCAAAAATAACATACTTCACTCTTCCTTATATTCTATTCTATATTTACGTGACTCTTTTATATATATATATATATATATATATACATGCAAATATAATTATAGAAACTTAGGTATGAGTAAGAGAGGTTAAGTGAATTCCTGTGTATTCGACGGTTAGGGTTTAAGTTAGACTTCTTGTATTGATCCGCCATTTTTTACCGTCAAAATGAATATCATTATTCCTCTTTTGTTTATGAACTTACGGATAACACTCAACTATCCAGAACCACGCATATTGTGTATCCACTTCTCTTCTCTCTCTCTTCTTCTGTTTTTGTTGTTTGTCTGGGCGGATTTACTACTACAGGAAGATAGAGAAGGTGTCCCCCACCCAAAACTGAGACTCCACATCTGGGATATCGTTTTAGGGCTAGGAAGCGGGCTGCTAGCCGACCAGCGTGGATGACTAGCTGTATAACGATGACTTTGAGGTGGCTGTTACCTTGGGAAATTTATCATTTTGGGTTCCTTTTTCACTTTCGACAAATGTTTGATCCGAAAAATTTCCCATAAGTTATTTTTTGAAGGTTAAACTAATCTTTATGCTCAATAATCGAAAATAAATTCGGCTGACTTTGGAACTATCTCCAGCATTTGCAGTTTGAAGGACACTGTTCTTCTCGGTGAACCAGATGGCATGACCTAGAAGAGATTTCCCGAATATCGATGGACATAGATGAGTGACCATGCTCGATCAACCGAAGAGGAAAAGATCTCTCATGCATAGCATCATGATCACGAAACCAACCTTATTTTCAAAGATAACGGAATTTTAATAGAACTCATCTTTCCCACACACAAGATCTTGGGTCATTTACATTTGTGAGATTTTTAGTTCAGCTGCAGATTGTTCCTTTCTCCTCTTCATCCAGTTTTTTCTTTTTAATATCGTGAGATATCCGAACTTAGCATACGTGCTAATACTGTGCTTGGATTCGGTCGTCTATCAATTCAGGATGAGATTGAGGTGTTGCTATAAAAATCTCTACGAGCCTCATTATTCTATAAAAATAAAATATATAATTAGAGAGTAGTTATAATTTTAAGTGGCAGTTATGATTTTCTCAATGATTTTACAACTTCACTGTCATTTGTATCCATTTTATGATTAGTTAAAAATATATTCATCAAGATCATTTTAGTAATTTCAAAAGCGAGCTAACTAAATCCCTCTTCCCTTAAAGTAACACTAGACACCGTCCTATGATACATATGAAATATTGCCGATCATATTTTGGTCCCTTAAAGTAACACTGACTGAAGTCCTACATATGGTTGGGTAGGGCTTCAGTCAGTGTCTAGCAGCACCCCGACAATCACCCCCTCCCCCAATTTTGAACTCCTCCACAGGCCCACCTGCTGGTTCAAGCCCAGGAAGCTCGGGATGTGCATCGTCTGGAGCTTATGCACTTTCTGGGGACGGATCAAGATGAATCCTTTCTTTGCTCCCATGGCGCTTACTTCCTCAGGAGTCAGTCTCGCTGCAAAACCACTCATCACGTGCTGGTAGGAGTACAACATTCGCTGTTGTAGCCTGCTTTAGCTCTCACCATCAGTTTTACTAGTGGGCAAAAAGGTCCGGTACCAAGTTTGCAAGTCTTCATCTTTGGAGAAAACTCTTCCCTCAGGGTGGTTTACATGGACAATGTAAGTCTGCAAGGACGAGGAGTCACTAGCACGAGAAATTCTGCAAGAGACACTGAAGAGTACAAGGATGAGGGAAAGGAGTGGAATTGAGGCCATGCCCGGCAAGGAGCTGTGGGACCTCATTGAGCGAGTAATTAGAAAAATGGCTTTTTAACTCTCGAGTGTTGAAGTGACTGGGTGCCTTGATCTTACTTATATAGGACTGAATGGAGAGACGAGGCCAGCTTTCTGATGCTATTTCTAGTAGTGGTTAAATTGCCAAGGATGGTCCGGCTGATGAGATTGTCTTTTTAGAGCTACTTCCTATTGCTTGGTGTTATCTGACTGTAGCAGTTCCGATTGGATCGTTGTGACTCCATCCACATCAATGAATTCTTCAAATGATAATCTGAATTTCTGTTAAAGAACTTGAATTTTTAAATGTGATGATGCCTTCATATGGTGTTGTCTAGTTTGCCATTTGCTGGGGGGAACCTTTCCACTGGATGAGACTCAGTCGAACCTTCTTGGTAGCTAGCTCAGGTTCATGGGAGACTGAGTTAAAGAATAGTATACATGGAACCTGTCAAGCTCAAGATTCGTGTTAAGCCGGATATGGTACAGTGCTTGACTTGACGTCTCTGGAAAAGCACAGCTTCGGATATAAATAATCTCAGAGAGTATTACAAAATATTATTGGAAGCTCGATGTATGCTCTCGGGGCTCTTGACATGAGCAACCTGCTAAGCTTGCACCTGACATTACATAGAATTCAGTCTGATTTTTAGTAATATCTGGGGGGTAGCCGACTAGAACAGCTGGATTAGAGTCATGTACTGGCCATGGAATTGGAATTAACATGAACCAACTCCCCTCCACTCGGATTTTTAAGTTCGCCGGTTACCAATCCACTGCAAACTCGTCGTGACAGCTAGCTAATTGGTTTCTAGTCAAAACATTTGAACATTGGAATCCTGTTGTGCACAGAGTGTCATATTCATTTTCACGGATCCCCGGGCCTATGTGTGAGATTGGCGAATGTTCTGCAGAATTCGCAGCAAGATGGACCGTAGGAATGTCCAAGCAATGAGAATGGAGCTCTTTTCCAAATTTTATGGAGTTCAATTCTTGCATGTGGACTCCCGTGCTTCTTTAAAGATCAAGAAAATTGCAGCAGATATACTAGAATTCAGAGCAATATTTGAAGAAATCAAAGCAAATGCGATCCATACACACTTCCAATTCTCAGTGACAAGTACTGTCATATGAAGATTTGAATCATTATCCGAGAAAAGAGAGGAATCCTGAATTCCTAACTCTAAATTCAATTATTCAAGAGACTGAAACCTGAAAAGAGATAATGTCACAGAGCTTCCATAACCTTGTCTGCCACCGCATCATCGAGCAGAGCGTGGAAGTCTCTTGAGCGGAATGTGCGGTCACCGAGGGGCTGAAATGCTTCCTTTCTCATACAAATATGACGGCAATCGGGCTCCTGACAGAATAGTGATCCGACACCCATGTCAGGGATCCCTGCGAGACTGCCTTCCCTGCGCTACCACTCACACTTTTGCTGAATGTCACGGTGTAATTGGCCGACTGGCCAGTCTCAGAGAAAGTAAGCTCGCTAGGACTCACGCTCACATCGACTCCCTCCAGTGCATCGATCTTGTACGTGTAGGACCCAGGCGAGCCCACATTCGTCACCGTTCTTGTGTACTTCTGCGTGCTGGAACTGAGAATTATACTGAAGGAAGGATAATTCAGCTGTGCCTGGGGAATGCTTGTGATATCCGAGCATGTGACTTTTCTTTGTGCTATGATACCTATCTCTTTATCCGTGTAGTCCAAGCCACATAAGTAAGGAAGGTACTCCTCGGGGCTGATATCGTAAACGAGCCCAGGATCATCTGCTTTAGATGGGTTCACATGGCCAGCACCTGTGGCAAAAATATCCGCCGGAAGAAGGGTCTCGTCAATGATGGGCTTTCCGGCAAGGTTCAGGACACCGGCAGTAGTCACGATTGCTGATTTTATTGCTGCAGGGGACCAGTTTGGGTGCGCGCTCTTAAGCAGAGCTGCTATACCGCTTAGGTGAGGGCAGGACATCGAGGTTCCGGATATGATGTTGAAATTTATCGGCGTTTCTGTGCCATTCTCAAGTGGAAACGGCCATGCTGCTAGGACGCTAACTCCAGGTCCAATGATGTCGGGTTTTAGGATGCCTGGACTCTCAAAGTTCGGGCCACGGGAAGAGAAGGAGGTAACCGCTGGGGCGGAAGAGTCCCCGATGATTGTTCCTTTGAACAGAATCGTGGCCATCGGGTTCGATGTGGAGTTGATGTAGGCTTTGATCTTCAATCCAGCTGCATAGCTAACATGGGTTGCCGGAAGGACGTGAGCATCTGCTAGCGTGCTGTAGCCGTTGAGCTCATCGTTCATGAGGATCATGGCGGCGCCACCGGCGTCCTTCACTTCTTGCCCCTTCGCGATTCTCGCTATCCCGCCACCCCTCTCGCAAAGGACCACTTTGCCCCTAACGTCAGAGTTCCTCAAAGATCCGGCCGCACAGAGCGCGGATGAGGAGTTCCCATTTGCACCGGCGTAAACCAGGGGCAGAAGTGTCGACGGGAAGTCCTTAGGTTGGAATAAGGACTCCCCGTCGTACTCATCCCCATTCCCAAGCTTGGCCGTGGCCTTTATGGTCCTGTCAATGGTGCTTGCACCGACTGTAAGAATCCATGGAGCCTCATTCGATAGGGTGGTGTTAAGGGGACCATCGTTCCCGGCCGAGCAGCTGACGAAGATACCCTTCTCCATTGCCGCAAAAGCTCCAACTGCAATGGAGTCGTCGAAGAATGGAGTTGAGCCACCGCCCAGGGACAAGGACAGGACATCAACTCCGTCTGCAATGGCCGTATCCATGGCCGCTAATATGTCGCTCTCGGCGCAACCATCCTCGGAACACACCTTGTATATTGCCAAGTGGGCCAGCGGAGCCATGCCTGATGCCGTCCCGCTGGCCATTCCAAGAGCATTTGCACCCGGTACGAAGTTACCAGCTGCCGTGCTCGCTGTGTGAGTTCCGTGACCTTCCTCATCGATTGGCGGTGGAACTGTGCCTGCCTTACTGGCAGAGTCGGCGAAGTTCCTTGCACCGATGAGTTTGTTGTTGCACTCTGTTGTGTTGAACTCGCACTTGCCCTTCCATTTCACTGGAGGCGGTGGCAAACCCTTGTCGGAGAACGAAGGGTGGTCGGGATAGAGTCCCGTGTCGAGGACACCAATGATCACTCCCTTTCCGAGGTTCGCATCCTTCCATAGCCCCTGTTGTTGTTGGAGCCCGAGGAATGCCGGAGTGTGAGTCGTGTGCAAGGAGAGTATCTTCTCGCGCCTTGCAGACACGACCCCGTCAATCAATTCTAGTGCCTTGGCCTCCTTAGCAGTCAGCCGGGCAGAGAAGCCGGCGAACACATTCTGGTAGGAATAGACCATTTTCACTGGTCGGTCTGAGCTCGACACGGACTTGGGCAAGAACGATTGGTACCAGGAATCGAGATCTGCTTTCTCAGAAAATAATTTGTCCACTGGCTTCTCGACATGGACAATGTAAGTGGACACAGCATCCTGATCATGCTCGAGAATCGTAGATGGGACCTTGGATCTGGCAAGAGCCTGAGCAAACCCGAGCACAAGTGTCAAACTAACAAGGAAGAACACCAGGGTAGGCGGATTCATCGTCCTCTTTTCCCCCATCTTAGCACAAAGAATGAATCAGAACTCGGTGATATTGATATACTCCAACAGCAGGCACTTATATAGATGGAATTCGAGGTTTAAAAATTGGGATTGAAGATAACGGAAGGATCTGGGAACAATCAAGTGGCCGGCTCTTTTCCGGAATTGATGGTGAAGAAGAGAGTCTAGAACATTGGAGGCAATGCCAAGGACGGCTTTTATCGGACCTGTTTGACAATATTTGCCAGATGGGCACTGATGAAGAGCTCCCAGTACAGGAACGTAGCTCTATGACTTGGTAAATTCCGCTAAATTTGTGCAGAAACAAACTCTGAAGGGCAGAAACCGGATTTGTCTGTGAATGATCTAAACCGAAGCTCTCAACTAATACGATCCCTCCAAGCAAGAAAAATCAGGGTTTGAGATTATTTGTGTATTATTCCTAAGAAATACTTCATTTGTTCATAGTGAACAATGCTTTGTCGTCTGAATTTACGAGTTGAAATTGTCCTGAGTTTGAACTTTTCTTGCAGAAACAATCCCTGAAACCAGGTTGCTTCTACACTTATTGTTTCTACGGAGCCGTGGCTTTGATATCCTCGCTTGCAAACCACAGATACAAAGTCCGGTCCCTTTCCTCGATGGGATCGTATGGAAGGAATTAGTGCAACGGGTTGATGACAACTGGATGGAGCGATGCAAGTATGAATCCGGTCGACACAGGCAAGGATTAGGATACATATATGTGTCACTTAATTAAATCTGTTCATTACACATTGAACTCTAGTCATGGTTGGCTGTTTTGGCCGGCTGAATTGACGGTCGTGGTAAAATGCTTTGAATTGCTTTACTGATGATTATACGAAAATTTGTATTAAAACATTTTTTTGATAATTAAATATGTATTAAAACTTACTTATACATAATGTATAAATGAACGCAAATTGGATATGTGGGTTTTTTTATTGCAAAAACCACTTGATATTCATAAATCTCAATAAATTCTAAGTAATTCAAAAATTCTAATAAATCTTAATTAATTCAGGTTCGATATAGGTCGTCCCAGTGGGAATATAAATTTCTTCCAATATGAATTTTTTTCATTTGCAAATCTCGAACCTCGAACATAACGTAAGTGAAAGAGATATCTTATCATCTCAATCGATTCATATTAATTGGATTTATAGATTTTTAATTACAGCTAATGATTGTTTTTTTATTCCTTTTTCTAAAATTGTCCACCCTTTGTATGAAAGTAAGAGCCGGCTTGTTGTTTAATTTAATTAGCTTTTGCTTGTTTTTGGATATTTGATGTTTCTCTCTCTCTTTTTTCTGTTACATCATATGACTAATTTTTCTTATTTTCTAAATTCTTTGCTGTCTAATTATGTCGGTATTAAAGGGCAGCTGACTTCTTAATTATTTGATTTAATATTATTTAGTTTTTTAAAACTTGCATCGCCCATGTATTCTTTTTAATGATTTTCTATTTTTAGTTACATCCCATTATTGTAATTTTTTAATCCGTTTTTAAATTTATTCCACTATAATATTGGCATGAAAAGGAAAATGTGGCTTATTTGTTAATACAATTTTTGTTTTTTATGTAATGACACGAACCAATAAGATTAAATTAAATTTTTATAAATTTTTTGATAAAATTTAAAAAAATCATAAAATAACTTCATTTTATTAGTTAATATTGTCTCATAGGCCCTATTCATGTAATATTACTGTTATATACATGATTTTCTCTAAATATCTTATTTGGTATCACAAAGTCAAGTCAAAAGATAGCTTTCACTGAAATGTGACAGCAATCGGGCTTCTAGCGGAATGCCGACTCGAAACCCATGCCAGAGATCCCTGCGAGTACCGGTTGCTCCGGCCCCCCTTCTTGCTAAATGTCACGGTATACGTAGCTGTTCGGTTTGTTGCAGAGAATGTGATCACAGTCGGGCTCACGATGACATCGACTCCAGCCGGCGCATTGATCTTACATTTGAACGATGAGATAGCCGGCCCTACGTTGGTCACCGTCCTTGTATAAGTTTGCGGGCTTGGCCCGAAAACGATACTGAAGGAAGGATAGTTCAGCTGCGCCTGGGGTATACTCTCTATCTCTGAGCAATTCACATCTCTCTGTGCTATCGCCGAAGCTGCCCCATCCGTGTACCCCAATCCACATAAGTAGGGAATGTAATCATCTGGAACGAGATCATAAATGAGGCCCGGGTGGTTTGCTCTGGCCGGGGAAACATGGCCTGCGCCCGTGGCGAAGTAGTTCGCAGGGTGTAGCTGTTCATTCAGGATCGGCTTCTTATCGTGGGTCAGGATGTCGGCAGTAGTCATGATCGCGGATTTGATTGCAGCGGGAGACCAGTCGGGGTGTGCACTCTTGAGCAAGGCCGCTATGCCGCTCAAGTGAGGGCAAGACATCGACGTCCCGGACAGTAAATTGAAATTGGCCTTTTTGTTAGTGTTGTTATCAAGAGGAGCTGGCCATGCCGCCAGGATGCTCACCCCGGGGCCGATGATATCGGGTTTCAGGATACCGGGGCTCAGCTTGTTTGGGCCCCTCGATGAGAAGGAGGTTACTGCTGGAGCAGAAGAGTTCCCGATGACTGTTCCCTCGAGCAGGAACGTGGCTGTTGGGTTGGCTGTCGATTCAATGTATTCTTTGATCTTCAATCCGGCGGCAAAGCTTACATGGGCAGCTGGAAGAACATGCATGTCCGCTAGGGTGCTGTAGCCATTGAGGGCGTCGTTCATTAGGATCATTGCGGCGCCGCCGGCACCCTTCACTTCTTGACCCTTATCGATTCTGCTCACATTGCCACCTCGCTCACAAAGGACTACCTTTCCTTTAACGTCGGAGTTTCTCAGTGATCCCGCTGCACAGAAGGCCGAGGAAGAGTTCTTGTTTGCACCGGCGTAAACCAGCGGCAGGAGGCTCGAGTCGAAATCACGGGGCTGGAAGAGAGACTCGCCTTCGTACTTGGCCCCATCTCCAAGCCAGACAGTGACCCTTATGGCCCGGTCGACAGTGCTTGCCCCGACGGTCAGAATCCACGGAGCCTCATTCGACAATGTCTGCTTCAGCGGACCGTCATTCCCGGCCGAGCAGCTTACCAAGATTCCCTCCTGGATTGCCCCGAACGCTCCTAAAGCAACCGCGCTCCCTGCAAATGATTGATCGGGTCCGCCTAGAGACAGCGAAAGAATATCGACACCGTCGGCAACTGCGGCATCAAGTGCAGCTAATATGGAGCTCTCTGCGCATCCTTTTCCGGTACATACCTTATAAATCGCCAGGTGGGCTAGCGGTGCCATGCCGACTGCTGTCCCCTCGGCCATCCCGGCTGCGCTGGCACCTTTCACAAAGTTCCCGGCTGCCGTGCTTGCAGTGTGAGTTCCATGCCCTTCATCATCGAAAGGCGGCAGGATATCTCTAGACGAGAACATGAAGTTTTTTGCACCAATGATCTTGTTATTGCAATGCGCTCCATTGAAATCGCACTCGCCCTTCCATTTTGCCGGAGGAGGAGGCAGTCCTTCATCCGAGAATGAAGGGTGGTCGGGATTGATCCCTGTGTCGAGAACTCCTATTATCACTCCCTTACCGAGATTTCCATCTTTCAACAGCCCGTCATTTTGCTTGAGGCCCAAGAAATCTGGTGTGTGAGTCGTGTGCAACGGTAGAATCCTCTCCTTCTGGGCATATAAGACCCCGCCGGTCGATTCCAGGGCCTTAGCCTCGGTCGGGGTCAGCCTAGCGGCAAAGCCTGTGATCACATTCTTGTAGGAATAGACAATACGGTTTTGTTGGCCGGAGCTTGCCAGGGACAAGGGCAAGAAGGACTGGTACCATGACTCGAAATTGTCTGATACGGAAGCCACAGATAACCTGTCCGTTGGCTTCCGGACACCGATGATGTAAATGGACAGGCCATCCTCCACGGCTTCATCGTCTGAGTATCCGAATTTTGCAGCAGCGCGTGAGAACCCGAGGGCAAGTGTTAGGCAGAGGAGGAAGAGCGTTCTCATCGTTGGCAAAGTCCCAAACTTCTCTTCCATTAATGCTATGAGTCGGGATTCTCCACCACGGTCATGCCCCTGTATATACGTGACGGAATTCGAGATCTAACAGATTGGAGATGGACAGATTTGAGCAGGCTTTTCTTGGAAAGAAAAATGAAGAGGAGAAATTGGAGGGTTGGGAGAGCAAACACCAAGCAGCTAAATTTAGCCCCAGGGGATTTGGAAATCTTTCAACATCAGGCCAGACAGTTTGCTGCTACATCAGTAACATCCATGGATAGGCAATTCTGCAGATTTCCATACAAAAAGTCGGGGTAACTGCTTTAGTCAATGGATGCTGGAACAATGCACACAAGTGATTCATGTTATCAAAAGTTTTTTCGAATTTTGCCCAGGATGAAGCTCGCAACATACAAGGGCGCACGTGCATCGAGAAAGGAACATGAATCGACAATCATCCATGGCATTTCTCATGGTGAAAATTGATAAAGAATAAAATAATTATGATGATAAAATAGTCTTTGTGTCTGTAATTAATTATTTTTGGAATAATCTTTCTTATTATGATCACTGATATATTCTTATTGGTCGGCGGTCCTTAATTATTTCTCCTCTTCTCTTATAAATAGAAGTCAGCTTGCGATCTATGGTATTTTCGGAAAACCTTACACTATATCTTTGTTATGAAATTTCCACCCGGCCCACAAGATATTGGCTCATATCCATCCTAAAAAGATAAGCTGATAGGATGGTGGTACCTGCTCTCTTATAAATCAGGTTTCAATTGTCTATTTGTCCAATGTGAGATTGACTCATCAACACCTGCCCTCACGTGGCAACGTGTTTATACTTGACAAGTGTCTTTAGACACCCGCTCTCAACAACTGACCTCGAGTCAGACATTTTCTTCCATACTCGGGTGAGAGGGGACTATTGACCACAAGCCGAGCATTTTTTTTGGGTCTCGGGTTTAACGGACCACAAATTCCACACTCGAGTGGTGGCGTGGTGTGAGTCCACTCGATCACTACAAGAATTATAAGAATTTTCGCCATAAAAATGTTGACGGTAATAGTAAAATAATGGATAGAAGTGGTACTTTTTCGTCCAAATCAGAGGGACGCAAAAAACCTTGACACAAATATTTTCAGCAGAAAGTTTACTAAAATGTTAATTTGACTACTAGCTTCTCTCTCACTTGACCAAAGTTTCGAACTTGGGTCTTCCAGTTGAAAGGAGGACACACCAACCGTTGCAGTAAGATTTCATTTCTGTTAGTCATCTTGACAAAATATTATTTAACATGATAACTCTCTGTAATAAATATAAAAAATACATCCATAAAAAGAAAATTGGAGAATAATTATAATTCCAAAGTGGTATAAAAATAATTTTGCAATTTCACCCTCATTTGTTATTTTTTATTGGTTAAAAATTCACATATAAAGGGCATTTTAAAGTGATACTAAAATAAATTTTTTTCTTAAAAGTAATATTATATCATCCTATATATATATACACACACATATCATTTTCAAATGTGATTTTAATAGGATGTACGTTCGACATATGTGTGGAAGTTCGGACCGAACTAATAAGAGTTATAAAACTAGTTCACATTGATGAATATATTGAAATTTATTGCAAACTTATTTGCTAATTTATATTCTATTGGATTTATCTTAAGTACTAGGATTTTCTTAAATTTGGTAAATTGAGCCAAATCTCATGAATAAATCAAATACTGCAAATATAAATCTTAAAAAAATTAGTAAAACAAAAATTTTTTGTTCCATGAAAAGAATGAAATTGGAGTGTGGACGAATTGTAACACAATTGGGATGAAAATTTCGTCAATTATCATCCATGTACGGTCCAAAAAATCCTCCGCATCTTTCATCCACAATTCATTGAATTACAATAGACGGTGTCCTAAAAAAAATCTATCCTGTCCAACTTTTTCCTCACAAATTTGACAAAATTGTAGTTGTCCCTTTTTGTCCACTTTATGTCCAAGAAATGTCCATGCAAAGCACTTCCAATTCGCGTCCATCTAAGTGGACAAAGATATTTACCTTTTTGTCCAAATTGTGTGAACTTCGTTGGACCAAAAATGATGAAACTTTTTTTTTATATAAAATTCGTCCCTAAATTAACGAAAAATGGACAAAAAAATAAAAAATCTCATGTCCACTATTGTGGACGATAATATCTGCCGCTCATTCATGTATTCTTGTAGTGGATTGGCTCTGATACCGTGTGAAATTTCCACCCAGTCCACAAGAAATTGAGCTCATATCCATCTCAAAAGCTTAAACTGAAAGGATAGTAGTATCCGCTTTCTTATAAATCAGGTTTCAATTGTCTATTTATTCGATATGGGATTGACTCCTCAACTTTTATATTATTCTTTGTGCACTCTCTGACCTAAAAATCGGAGGACCACATCATACCATCATCTCCGATTTGACTTTGCCTTGTGTTGCAGGAGTCAAGAAGCTCAATCAAAGGCCCACCACTAATTAGTGAAGACATGCTGTGGACAATTAGCTCCTCCCTTGAAGATCCTGAAGATTTTTTTTAAGATATCTTATATCTCACATAAAAAATGGAGAAACCTGCACGTGTTGTCGGCATCATTTCCTTCGAGTAATGGATCGGAGAAATCTCCTGGACGTGTACTGGCTGATTTATTCTCCAGCATTTGCTGTTTGACGAGCCTTGTTCTTCTCGGTGAAGCGGATGACTGGTCACGATTTCACCAAAATGAGATGCACCAGTTGATGAAGAACATACCGAATGTCGTGCTCAATCAATCAATGAGAAAAATATCTCTTCTTTTTTGCTCTTAAGGTGCCGCATTGCGCTCCGGCTAACAGTAGTTCCCATCCATGTAGTACTAGGATCATGAAATCGACCTTGTTTTTTAAGATTACGGAATTTTAATAGAACTCATCTTTCTACACATAAAGGTCATACGTCAACTAAATTATTCCAATTGGGTACATTTTGTTTTGAGAGATCTCGAACTCAGTTGCAGAGTACTGTTCCTGTCTCTTCTTCATGCTGCCAAGCAAGTTCGTGGGGACGACGACTGCCACTCAACTTTGTACGCTGCTCAACTTGCTCTGAATACTCCATGGTGTGGCTCCCTACCTAATTTAAGGTTACTTCCGGACATGCTAATATCGTGCATGGATTTGGTCATACATCAATTCAGATGAGATCGAGATATTTCTATAAAAATCTCTGCAGAACTGACCATTATATTTTGCAGTGGGTAGCAGGGGAAAGTCCCACATGTAACGAATATATCACGTGGCATCGCATACGTGGTATCATGAGCCAATCAAATCAAGTTATTTTTATGGTTTTTTTCCCTTTTAAGTTTTGTTAAAAAAATCCTAAAAATAACTGAATTATGTTGACTCAGTGATACTACATTAGCACTGTCATGTGATATATCCGTTTAGTACTATCATGTGATATATCCGTTATGCACGATACTCTCTCGCACCCCCAAAACAAATACCTACAAATTAAAAAAGCATCCATATTAGCAAGAAAAATTGGATGAACGTTCGGGATTTGTTCGTGTTCGATACCCTTGCTCACGTAGTCTTTGATAAGATCACTCGTACATGTACTTGCACATGAATTTATCAGAATCCAATGGTTTTAGAGCATTCATGGATCCAGGAAGAATCAAATATCTTGTTGGCAATCGCTATCTTGGCAACATAATAAGAGCGACAAGATGGCTTACTCTACACATCCTCTGAAGGCTCTAAATTGAAAGCTTGGCATATGTATAGGGCTGTCTTCAAGGAAGTCCAGATAATCGAAAAGCCATAATTCCTTCTTCTTCTTTTTTTTTGAATTTTGCTTCCACAGACTAATGCTTCAGCAATTATCTACTTCCTAGTGACAGTGAGTTGGGAGGGAGAGAAGGAGAGGGAAGAAGCAATAGAGAGATATGGACTTCCTGCTCTTGATTTTGGGTCTCTGCCTTTCCTGGGGGCTGCTCCAAGTCTTGGCATACGCAGCAAACAGAGGAAAACCGAGCCCAGTGGGAAACTTACCCCCAGGGCCGAGACCACTCCCAGTGATCGGGAACCTCCTGGAGCTCGGGTCCCTGCCACACAGGTCCCTAACAAAGCTTGCCAGTGTCCACGGCCCGATCTTAAGCCTGAAGCTGGGCTGCATCACCACCGTGGTCGTCTCCTCAGCCCCGATAGCACGGGAGATACTCCAGACCCATGATGACTACTTCTCCAACCGCCTTATCCCCGACGCTCTCACACCTTTCCGTCAGGATGAGCTTGGGCTGCCTTGGATCCCTGTCTCTCCACTCTGGAGGAATCTCCGCCGCATTTGTAACATGCACCTGTTCGCGCACAAGACCCTCAACTCAAAGCAACACCTCCGCTGTCGGAAAATCCAGGCACGGAAATGAAAAAATTACATTGAAGTCTGAAACAAGGAACTGCTGGCTGTTGGTAGACACTGAACATCACTTAGTATTTTCAAGGTCTGTCCGTCTAATAAGAGATGGATACATTTGACATCGATCAGGAACTTCTGGCTCACGTGGACAACTGCAGCAAGACGGGAATCCCCGTGGACATCGGTGAGGCAGGGTTCACGACCACGCTCAACCTGCTGGGGAACACGATCTTCTCCATGGACTTGGCCAACGCCACCTCGGAGTCCGCCAAGGAGTTCAAGGAGTTAGTGTGGCAGATGATGGTGGAGGCAGGGAAGCCGAACCTGGCGGACTACTTCCCGGTGCTCAAGTGGGTAGACCCGCAGGGTGCGAGGCGAAGGATGAAGGGCTGTATGAGGCAGATGTTCGATGTTTTCGATAGGATCATCGATAAGCGGCTGCAGATCAGAGCGGTCTCTAACTCGGACCAAAAGAATGATACGTTGGATATTCTTCTAGACCTCGTTGAGAATACGAAAGAAGACATGGATTTGTTTCTAATGAAGCACCTGTTTCTGGTCAGTATATAAATTTCTCCTCCGGAACATTTTGGGAAAATACGCTCCTCAGAACATAAGCAAGAAAGGAGCTTGAATACATGTCATTATATCCTTTTCTATGTTTTCTTTTGAATTTCTCGATGTTGTCCAGGACCTATTTGTTGCGGGGTCTGATACCACTTCAAGCACATTGGAATGGGCGATGGCAGAGCTGCTCCGCAATCCCGAGAAGCTATCGAAAGCACAAGCCGAGCTCGAACAGGTGATTGGCAGGGACAAAGCTGTAGAGGAATCTGATATTGCTCGATTGCCATACTTGCAGGCAACGGTGAAGGAGACTTTCCGGATGCACCCTTCCGTACCTTTGCTGCTTCCCCGCAGGGCCGGAGCTAACGTGGAGGTCGGTGGCTACACCATCCCAGAGGGTGCACAGGTCTTTGTGAACGTCTGGGCCATCGGCAGAGATCAAGTCACGTGGGAGAACCCTGATGAGTTTCTTCCAGAGAGGTTCTTGGGACTGGACATCGATGTCAAGGGACAGAACTTCGAGCTCTTGCCATTTGGCGGAGGTAGGAGAGTGTGCCCCGGCCTTCCACTGGCCACAAGAATGCTGCACATAATGCTCGGTTCACTCATTAACTCTTTCGACTGGAAGCTCGAAGATGGAGTTTCCCCGGTGACCATGGAAATGGGAGACGTATTTGGGATCACCTTGAAAAGGGCACAACCTCTCCGAGCGGTGCCTTTGCCGAGAAGCAATCCCTAGAATGAGAAATTTATGCACATTCCAAGGACACCGGTCACTCACTTCATCATATTATTTAACTCATCTTCTAGCCGATAATAGAGGATGCCACTTTTCGGCGATCGTACTGGGATCTACTTATTAATGAGGATTTGCTCGATCAATCCAACGAGAAATGGATCTCTCCAGGTGCATCAAGCTTCAGCCAACATCAATTCCCATCCAGGGTGCCGGGACTACAAAGTCAACCTTATTTTTGAAGATTTACGGAATCTTAGTATGAGCTCATCTTCCCACGTACGAGATCTCACATCAATTACATTACCTGACTGCTCAGGATGTCCATTTCTTTTGGGAGGTTGTGAATTCAGCTTCAGATTTTTCTCTCTCTTCTTCATCCAGCCAAGCAAGTTCGATGGGACCTCGACTTGGAGCCCGATCTTGCACGCCATGCTCAACTTGTTCCGAGTACTCCATGGTGGTCCACTATCCGGTTACAGTTGCTATCAGACACTCTCAGTCAAGTCCAATGTGATTGAGATGTTTCTATGAAGAATCTGTACGGCCCTACTGTATTACGTGGTTTGGTTGCCGTTCGATCTACAATTAAGTCTGTACGCATGAATTGAAAGGAATCCTATGAAATCTGTGTCTTTACATCTGTATCTACTAATCATTCATGTGAAAAGTGAACGAATGATCTTAATTTTTTCGGTGTACTGAAAAAATATATAAACATAAAAAATAGAATAAAAATGTGAAAAAAGAGGTAAAAGAAGTTTTATAGGTAAGATCGAACTCATAATCTCGAGGTCATTAAATAAGAGTAACACTAATTATACTAAAGTCTCTTTCTAGGTGGAACGGACTAAGCTGAAATTTAACGCATTCAATTCAATCTATATCAGTTAGATGGCGGCCGGGCCTGGGCGGGCGGGTGCTAGCTGGTAATTGTTACTATCGAACATTAAACATTTCATTGGACTTACAAGCTCTGCGGAGCAGGACAGCCACATATACCACACGATTAGTCAATATGTCAAAAACTTCAAATATGAATGCGATCAGTTTAAAATCAAGATGACACGATAAGACTTGTTTAACTCATATAACTAAATAAATATAGTTTAATTATAATTTTAACTTAATATATTTAAGGGTAAATTACATCAAAAAACACGTGGTTTACTTCATTTCTCAAAAGAAGCCAAACATTTCAAATTTGAGAAATAAAATCACATAATTTCATTTTATTCCCAAATTAAACCAAACCTTTTATATCTTAAAAATAAAATCTCGTAGTTTCCTTTTTTTTTCTCAATTTAAGCCAAACAATTCATCTTTTAAAATCAAAATCGCATTAATTATTTTACTATTAAAATAGTTCATTTGACTCGATATTCAATACTTATGTGACTAATTTTTTTATAACTTTTTCTATAACGTTGGGTAAAAGTATATTAGAATTTTTTTTTAAAATTTACAACAATATCTTATATAAAGTTCTCTTTATATTTTTCAATAACTAATATTAATCTTAATTCAAGAGAAAATTCTTAAATTATTTTTCAATAAAAATCATGCTAATTTTATTTATTTGTAAGTACGTGATAAACAAATAAATATAATATATTGCACAAGAATATCAATTTATATTTTAATATATTAGTCAACTTGTTAATAAATAAAAAAATATAATTTTTATTTTTTAAAATTGAAGAGTTTGGCTTGATTTGAGAATTAAATAAAATTACATGATTTATTTTTCAAGTTTGAAAAGTTTGGCTTAATTTAGGAATAAAACGAAATCTCATGATTTTATTTTTCAAATTTAAAACGTTTGGCTTTTTTTGAGAAATGAAGCAAATCTCATGCTTTTTGATGTAATTAACCCTATATTTAAATAGGTTAATTGATTTAATACAATGGGTTCAATCGTATTGTATTAAGCTACATGAGTTCAACATGTTTATGTAAACAGTTACATGGGTTAGCCCGTCTAGATACGAAACTCGTTTCAACTCAACCCAAACCTTCTAACTACATATCATATCGTATGGAGTTATTACATCATGTCAAAAATTATCCGGCCTAGTTGCAGACTGTTCCTTTTCTCTTTTTAATGCTGCCAAGCAAGTTCGTGGGGAGGACGACTGCGACTGTACGCTGCTCGACTTGCTCTGAATACCCCATGGTGTGGTTCCCAACCTAATTAAAGTTTACTTCCGGACATGCTAAAATCGCACATGGATTTTGTCGTCATACATCAATTCAGATGAGATGGAGATGTTTCTATTAAAATCTGTACGGCCCCCCTTACATTTCGTGGTGTGTGGTTGCTATTGATCTAAATATTATATTGGCAGGCACGAAAGACGAATTGAATCAAATAATAGTAATGGTTACAAAGCATTCATATTAGCCAGAAAAAATTGATGAATGTTTGGGAAGTTGTTCGTGTTCAACACCCTTGTTCACGTAGCCTTTAGTGATATCACCCATACAAGTATGAATTTATATAAATCTAATGGTTTTAAAGTATTCATGAATTTGGGGAAAATCAGATCTCTATTGGCAATTGTTATCTTGGCAACATAAGAGCGACAAGATGGCTTACTCTACAAGAAAATCTTATATGTAATAGATGTATCATGTGACAGTACTTATATGATTTCATAAATTAACTAAATTAAATCATTTTAAGAGTTGCTTTTTTTCCTTTTATATTTTATTAAAAAATCTTAAAAATAACTAAATTTTATTAACTTATGATACAATATCAGTACTGATATATAGTATACTCGTTGCACAAGGCTCTCACCTTTCTCTACGCATCTCTAAAGACTCTAAATTGAAAGCTTGCCATACGTGTAGGGCTGTTTTCAAGGAAGTCCAGACAATCGAAAAGCCATAATTCTTTTTTTAAAATTTTGCTTCCACAGATTAATGCTTCAGCAAATATCTACTTCCTAGTGACAGTGAGTTGGAATGGAGAGAAGGAGAGGGAAGAAGCAATAGAGAGATATGGAGTTCCTGCTCTTGATCTTGGGTCTCTGGCTTTCCTGGGGGCTGCTGCGAGTCTTGGCATATGCAGCAAGAAGAGGAAAACCGAGCCCAGTGGGAAAGCTACCCCCAGGGCCGAGACCATTCCCGGTGATCGGGAACCTCCTCGAGCTCGGGTCCCTGCCACACAGGTCCCTAACTGAGCTCTCCGGTGTCCACGGCCCGATCATTTGCCTGAAGCTGGGATGTATCACCACCGTGGTCGTCTCCTCGGCCCCGATAGCACGGGAGATACTCCAGACCCATGATGACTCCTTCTCCAACCGCTTTATCCCCGACACTGCCACAGCTTTCCGTCAGGATGAGCTCGGGCTGCCTTGGATCCCCGTCTCTCCGCTCTGGAAGAACCTCCGCCGCATTTGCAATGTGCACCTGTTCACGCGCAAGACCCTCGACTCAAAGCAACACCTCCGCTGTCAGAAAATCCAGGTATATGGAAAAGAAAAAAAATTGCAATGGAATCTGCAACAAGGAACTGCTGGCTGTTGTGTAGACGCTGAACATCCCTTAGTATTCTCAAGCTTTATCCGTCTAATAAGATATGGATATATGATATCAGGAACTTCTGGCTCATGTCGACAAGTGCAGTAAGACGGGAAGCCCTGTGGATGTCAGCGAGGTGGGATTCACGACTACGCTCAACCTGCTAGTGAACACAATCTTTTCCATGGACTTGGCTGACCCCGCCTCGGAGTCCGCCAAGGAGTTCAAGGAGTTAGTTCGGCGGATGATGGTGGAGGCAGGGAAGCCCAACCTGGCGGACTACTTCCCCGTGCTCAAGTGGGTGGACCCGCAGGGTGCGAGGCAAAGGATGATTGGCTATGCGAGGCGGATGTTCAATGTCTTCGATAGGATCATCAATAAACGGCTGCAGGACAGAGCGGTCTCTAACTTGGACAGGAAGAATGATACGTTGCATATTCTTCTAGACCTCGCCGAGGATACGAAAGAAGGCATGGATTTGTTTCTAATGAAGCACCTGTTTCTGGTCAGTATATAAATTTCTCCTCCGAAACATTTTAGGAAAATACTCTTCTCAAAACATAAGCAAGAGAGGAGGTTGATGACATCAATGTATGCAAAGTGTGTGGCCGACCTAAGAGAACATATCATTATATCCTTTTTTTTAATGTTTTCTTTTGAATTTCTGTATGCTGTCCAGGACCTATTTGTTGCGGGGTCTGACACCACTTCAAGCACATTGGAATAGGCGATGGCAGAGCTGCTTCGCAATCCCGAGAAGCTATCAAAAGCACAATCCGAGCTAGAACAGTTGATTGGCAGGGGTAGAGCAGTAGAGGAGTCCGATATTGCTCGATTGCCATACTTACAAGCAACGGTGAAGGAGACTTTCCGGATGCACCCTTCCGCGCCTTTGCTAATTCCCCGCAGGGCTGGAGCTAACGTGGAGGTCGGTGGCTACACCATCCCAGAGGGTGCGCAGATCTTTGTGAACGTCTGGGCCATCGGCAAAGATCAAGTCACGTGGAAGAACCCTGACGAGTTTATTCCGGAGAGGTTCTTGGGATCGAACATCAATGTCATGGGACAGAATTTCGAGCTCTTGCCATTCGGCGGAGGCAGGAGAGTGTGCCCGGGCCTTCCATTGGCCATAAGGATGCTGCAAGTGATGCTCGGTTCACTCATTAACTCTTTCAACTGGAAGCTCGAAGATGGGAACTCTCTGGCGACCATGGACATGGGAGAAATGTTCGGGCTTGCCTTGAAGAAGGCGCAACCTCTCCGACTCGTGCCATTTCCGAGTTATAATCCCTAGGATGAGTATCTCATGCACGGTTCAAGTACACCATCAGCAGTGGCTTAGCATATATATAGCTTGTATTCTAACAAGATTTAGTAATTAAATCGGTATTTTATAATTAATTAATTAATGATCTACACTTGATGCTGTATATTCATTACTGATCAAATTTAATCCCACATTGTATAGCACATCAGTGAGTCGATTATAAAGGAGGCTACTTTCCACGATGCTCTATCCCTCTTTTATGTTTATGCATAACTTAATTATTCGTAAATCGTAATCGAATATACAAATAAGTGAGATACAAATGCAAAATTTATAATTTTAATAAATTTAAAGAGACAGCGTCATTGCTTCCGTGACTATGACCAAATCAGGCCGTAGCAATCGTTAAACAAAAAAATAAAAGAGGATTGCGTAAGATTGCAAGATTTTATATTAATTATTACATGGACACGGTATTGCCAACAAGCTAGGAACATGAACAGTCAAATGTTTGACTTTTTTTTTTTTATCGTCAGCCACGGTATCCAAGCAGGTCCTACCAGCGAGATGGCATCTTTCAGCCAACCATTCTAAACGTTTGACTTTGTCTCTTGTGCTGAGTCGGCATGGAGAAGACAGCTAGGAAAAAGGAGAGAAGAAAAGGCAGGTGAACTAATGGATTATCCACAGATTGCTTAATCGGGAATGGTCTGTCAGGGATTAGCATGCACAGCAACAAGGAAATAAATACGTACGGACTGGCTAGTTAACTGTATTTTATGGCTTCATTTGAGAATTCATAGCCTTAGGCAATGCTCCCGTCCGCATTCAATTCCATCTTTTCAGTGATGTCTCGGGGAACTTGGTGCCTCTTTTTTTTGTTTCCAAAGTTATTTCGCGTTTTTTTGACCGATTGAAAAGACGTGCAAGAGGCACGAAGCCAAAGTCAAGAATTTACATTTGACCAAAATATGGTCAAGAATGTACGACCAATAAGTGTCGAAAATCCTCGGTGAACTTAATAATGCAATGGATGAAGAATGACGCAGCGACGTTTGCCTTGTCATATTAATAAATAATACGTTTGACTTTTGCTAGCCAAACTTTTTATCCATTATATTTTCATCTTTTTTATCACTTATAAGCTTACGGATGTATGTGTATATGCATGTACACGACATGGGATCCCATCAGAGGAATTCTAAATTTATTTTAATGTATAGTATTTAATATTCAAAAATCTAATAAATCTTAATTAATTTAGATTCGATCTGAATTAACCTGTTAAGATATAAAACTCTCATAAAGTAAATTATCTCTATTTTATATAATTTGAATCTGAAATTTTACTTAATCAAAGATATGTTTTCAAATTTTGTGAGCTGCAATTTGACTGACAATATCGAAAGACGTCTTATGTTTATATATAATTCGTCTGGTTGGCAACTCAAAAGGGAACCCAAGCTAATTAGCAAAGAACATGAAGGAAAAGTTCTCAAGCTAACACAGAGCGACAGAAGGAAGAAGCAGAGAGAGATGGACTTCCTGCTGTTGATTTTGGGACTCTACCTTTCATGGGGGCTGCTTAGAGCCTTCTTGTACATGGCAAACAGAGGTAAATCGAGCCCAGCGGGTAAGCTACCGCCAGGACCGAGACCGCTCCCGGTGATCGGGAACCTCCTCGAGCTCGGGTCCCAGCCCCATCGGTCCCTCACCGAGCTTGCCAAGGTCCATGGCCCGATAATGAGCCTCAAGCTAGGCCACATCACCACTGTGGTAGTCTCCTCGGCCCCGATGGCACGAGAGATCCTCCAGACACATGATGTTTCCTTCTCCAACCGGATGATCCCCAACACCATCACGGCCTTCCGCCAGCATGAGCTCGGGCTGTTCTGGTCTCCCGTCTCCCCGCTCTGGAGGAACCTTCGCCGGATTAGCAATCTACACCTGTTCGCCCGGAAGACCCTCGACTCGAACCAACATCTCCGGCGCCTGAAAATTCAGGTGCGAAATAGAAGCGGTTGGCTGTTGTAGGATCTGATCTGCTATCTACCTTCTTATGTTGCACATAACATTGACCTGCTTGGCACCAGGAACTGCTGGCTTTCGTTGCTAAGTGCAGTGAGACGGGAAGCTCGGTCGACATTGGCGAGGCGGGATTCACGACGACGTTCAACCTGCTGGGGAACACGTTGTTCTCCATGGACCTGGTGGATCCCGCCTCGGAGTCTGGCAAGGAGTTCAAGAAGATAGTGTGGCAGATCATGGTGGAGACCGGGAAGCCGAATCTGGCGGACTACTTTCCTATCCTCAAGAGGGTGGACCCGCAGGGTGCGAAGCGGAGGATGACAGCCTGTTTTGGGCGGCTGCTCGATGTATTTGATAGAATCATTGCTAAGAGGCTGCAGGACAGGGAAGCCGCCGGGAAGAGTGATATGTTGGATACTCTTCTCGAACTTGCCGAAGACAATAAGGAAGGCGTAGAGCTGTTTCATATCAAACACCTGTTCCTGGTCAGTCAGAATTCCTGCCTTGGTTTTAACTTCATGGCCAAACCTGTTTAGACATAATCATCTACTGAAAATCGAAACAAAAAAAGTTTGACGGTATTCATGAACCGGTCGACATTAATCAAATGAAAATGTGCAACTTGCATAGGTTAAAGATATTGGAATTTCTCAGAAGCCTTATCTCAATTTTGTGTGGATCCCTTGGTCTTATTTATGTGGACCCGACTTGTAGAGATTGGACATCACATAATGTTATGTTCCTATTACTGGATCGCATAATGCATTATTGTAACTAGAACCATATATTCTTTAATTTCTTGATGACGTCAGGATCTGTTTGCTGCTGGGACTGACACCACATCCAGCACATTGGAATGGGCAATGGCGGAGCTGCTTCGTAATCCCGAGAAGCTGTTGAAAGCACGAGCCGAGCTCGAGGAGGTGATTGGCAAGGGTAACATTGTTGAGGAATCTGACATTGCTCGGCTGCCTTACTTACAGGCAACGGTGAAGGAGACCTTCCGGATGCACCCAGCGGCACCTCTGCTGGTTCCCCGTAGGGCCGGAGCTACCGTGGAGGTCGGTGGGTACACCATCCCGGAGGGGACACAGATCCTGGTGAACGTTTGGGCCATAAGCAAAGATCCAGCCACGTGGGAGAGCCCGGACGAGTTTGTTCCAGAGAGGTTCTTGGGACTGGACATCGATGTCAAGGGACAGAATTTTGAGCTCTTGCCATTTGGCGGAGGCAGGAGAATGTGCCCGGGCCTACCACTGGCTTTAAGGATGCTGCACCTAATGCTCGGTTCGCTCATCAACTCCTTTGTTTGGAAGCCTGAAGACGGTGTCTCTCCAGCCACCATGGACATGGGAGATATGTTCGGGATAACGTTGAAAAAGGCGCAACCTCTCCGAGCAATACCTGTTTCGATCGAGAAGTGATCTCTACAGTGAGAAACCTAAGACAGTCCGAGCCAATTAACCTGTCTCTCAATGGGTAGTGAAAGAACTGAAACCATATGAAACCAATGGACTATTAGGCCCGCCCCGACATGGATCTTTTAATTTTGTTTGCATGTTTGTTTACCCAAATGAGGCCTTCAATTGGATAGAATTTTTTATGTAATTAGTATATTATATAATAGTATTTTTTTTTTGGTCGCCAGCCACGGTATCCAAGCAGGCCCCACCAGCGGTGAGATGACATCTTTCAGCCAACCATACTTGACTAATCCGTTGGTCGCCCCGGGTCGCACGCCTGGCAATGGCGGGTGAGGCTCCCAAGAGGGGTGTCTGCGTACGTGAGGTCTCGAACTCGAGATCTCCTTAAGCGGCACCGAGCTGCTTACCACTCGGCCCAACCCCTCTTGGTATATAATAGTATTTACGTGATGTTTAAAAGTAATAAAAAATAACTCTAAAAATAATTGAGTCTTATTAATTTGTGGTACCATATAAACACTATCTACTTGTCACATATAACACATCCTCCTTCAACTGGGTCTTTTGTAATAAAACCTGAATAGAAATTTATCAAGTTTGCTTATGATCGTATGAGAGTAGCCACGTTTTTAACATAAGCAGTAACCTATTTATTCTAGAAAAAAAAAATCCACTAGAACCGAATCAGTTGATCGGCGCGTCGATCACATAAACTGGTCAAGAATAATGGAATTCCTGTCCCTGAGACTGCACGCTACCTGGATTCAGAAACTCAATTTAAGAAGAAGACAGAATTCGATCAGGGCAGCGAAAGAAACAGTACAAGGACAACACCCTGCATTACTATAATATGAATCCTCTGTTTTTACCCAAAAAGAAAAGACGGACACCACCAAGATAATTTAATAAAATTTGGGGAAGTTATATTTTTGTGCTCTCCGTGTCGGCCATTATCTGCTATAACATCAATTTCCATGTCGCTGCAAATCAGTCAAAGGTGTTAACGTTGTGAAAAGTGAGCGCCAAATGTGATACTCGGGACCAAAGGTGCTAAAAATATAAGAATTTTATATCAAGATTCTTTTTTACTATAATATAGGCGGAGTACGCCTAGAAGAATTGGAAGGACAACTAGGTTTGGATTGTGCATGTGGAGGCTCACAAAGACACATGAGCAACCAGCTACTAGGAAAGATGTGCTGTGTAATCCTAATATGAATCATGTTTCGATTAATGTAATTGGGTACCACCGCCTGTAAGATATGTTTTTAGGTAGATATAAATATAATCGCTTATATGTTGGGTGAAAATTTTACACAATATCATAGTCAGTTATCATGCGGGCTCGTGATCAATTGTTATATAATACGATGACGAAAGAGAAAACTCGTCTCGTAGTCAATTTGTCCCCATCGCCTGAGTATGCAAGAACGATACCCAATTTGAGGTCAATTGTTGAGTGCAAGTATTCGATCCTTTGAGACATGTATTGAGTATAAGTACATTATCACATGAGAGCGAATGTTAAGAAACGAATCATCATATTAATTAGATAATAAAAAGGATTCTAGTTTATAAGAATAATTGGATACCCCTCCTATAAGTTTAAATTTTTAAGAGAATATGAACTTAATCTCTTACAGACCAACGAATATCTTACAAGTTGAGCAAATGATCAATTCTGAAAAATCTTTTAAAAAGATATAAAAATATAACAAATTACGAATTCTAATAAAACAAATATATCGTGTAAGCATTATCATATGATATTTCCAATACACTTCAGCTCTTCTCCTAGCAAAGAGGGAATGTCGTTTACTAATTTGACACTGTCAGATAGGAATCAATTAAATTAATTATATATATAATAGATATGTGTAGCACAAGAATCACGAGACCTAATAATTATTAAGTATAATTAATAATTATACTTAATAATGGTTTTTTTCTATAAATATATAATGTTATATTTGAAATGCTTAAATCGAAATAAACATATTGTGATAAGTTTTATAGAATAAAATATATAATATAAAGAGAAAATTAGTCGTTTTAACGTTTCTGTAATTACCGTTTTAAAATTGCATATTTGACATGTTTTTACGCAAAGCTAATTACAGAATTCATGAAAATATTTTAAATTTTACGATTTTTAAACATTTGTTCTTCCACTGGCTGTATTTTTGCCCGATTCTCGAACAATTATCAACCTCGACTCCTTTCAAGGAATTTTCTTTCTTCCAAGATGAGAAGAAATTCTATATTAATGGAATCTAAATAGTTAACTCTCAAGAGTGCAATTAAGCATAATGCTAAAATATTTGTTTCATATTATTCCCTCTGATGCATAAACTAATATGAAACTTAGCACCAACACAAGTTTTCCATAAGCCAAAAGGCTAATTAGATGAGACAGAGGGTTTTCGTACGGTGAATATCATACCGAGTTAAGGTTAAAAAATCTTGAATTTAAATATTAATTTTAAATATTTTCCGGACTTTTAATTCTCTTATTTCTCCTATTAATTATAACCGGACCTTCTTTATAATTGAAAAAAAAAACGAAATTAAATTACACAGGCCGGCATCCAGCGAGAAGAGATCTTCAAGATAACATAAAACTAATTAATTATCTTCACATTCCATCGCATGCGGTATTATATTATTGTTTTCTCCGACCATTTTTCTGTGAATTATTTTTTTTATTAACCGTGACAGATGTGGGCGATTTAATTAACTTATCCAATGTTTTATTTAATACAACTCACGGGCCTTAAAATTAATTTATTTCTTTTTGGGCTGTTCAATTGTGATTACAAAATGTGATTGTGATGTTCACTTGGGTTATAGATTACGCGCTTAAGATTAGTTTACTTCGTGAGCTAAGTTAATCGAAATGAAGAATTAGATCTCAGTGGTAATATCTTGCACACTTCCATTTCGAGATCTTTATTTGTGCTATCTGCTGCGTACACTGAAAGAAAAAAGAATTTTTTATTGATAAAGAACAAGGAATTATTTCACACACACAAAAAAAAGAAAAAAGTCAGTCTAAAATTTAAATATATCGAGAAGAGATCATCGTCATTAACTTGATATCGATAATTATGAATTTGATTATCGTTAATATATTTTAGTTTTCTTTAGAGTAAATAATGACAAAAACGCCACTCATTCATTTTAATATGTGTGTGTGTGTAGGTTGATGATTTTGGAGTTTGGACTTAAGGAATTTCGACGAAGAAGCACCATTAGGCACGTGGGATTGTACGTTTGCAATTTGTGCAGCTGAGCCGCCTTCCTAGAATGCAGAGATTCTGCTCATAATAGTCAGAGTCATTTGAGGACTTCCTCTTTGAACTTTCCCAAGTCCCACACCTCTTTTTTTTGCTTTCATTTTGTCTTCAAATTCATCCAAAACTTAAGCAAGTTTTACCTAGGTCAACTTTATCCCTTAGACTGAAAAAGGAAAAAAAAAAAAAACACTGTTTGTCATAGCAGATGGTCTGGCATAGTTAATTATAAGATTGACGCTGCTGCATGCAAGACTCTCTCAGTCAACTGGATCTTTATGGTGAAGTAGCTTCAGTTGTCTCAAATCTTTCAACATGCAAAGTCGCTGCACAATATGCCAAACACCAAATGGCCCCACTTGTCTTGGAACTTGTTATCAATTTGGAGATATTTGTTTTCTGCTTTTCATGATCAAATTCATTGAAAAATACAGAGAGGCTTCACAAGTCAGAGAGAGAGAGACAAGAATATGGATGGGAACAAACCTGGCAATTGTGGCATCTTGTCAGGGCCACCGAAAAGAGACAATTGAATTTAATAAGGACATCCCGTCTCGATCATAAATTATCAAATAAATTATATAATAGCATTTATATAATATTATGAATTAATTAAATTAAATTATTTTTAAAGTTTTTTATTTGGATTTTATTGAAAATTTTAAAAATAATATAAGTTTGTTGACTTATAATACAACATTAACACTAGTATATGATATACCTATAACAAGTAAGACTCTTTTCCCATAGAAAAAGTCTTGTATGTAATAGACACATTAGTGATATTACTAATATTATATCATAAATTAATCAAATCAAATTAAAATATTTTTAAAATTATTTTTTACTTTTAAAATTTATAAAAGAATTATAAAAATAATAAAATTTTATTGATTTGTAAAACTATTTTAATACTAGTACATAATACACCTATAACAGGCAAGCTCTCTCCCCATCAGGAGATTGAGGAAAAGGAAACGTCTTCTGCGTATAATTGCCTGTGGAGGCCCAAAGTCTAAGAGAAGGCCAACTGATCACAAAAGAAACTTGGGAAAAACGAAGAAAGAGCAGAGAGAGAGATAATGGACTTTCTGCTGTGGATCTTGGGTCTCTACCTTTCCTGGGGGCTGCTCCGAGCCTTCTCATACATAGCAAACAGAGGTAAGTCGAGTCCAGTGGGGACGCTACCGCCGGGACCGAGACCGCTCCCTGTGATCGGGAACCTCCTCGAGCTCGGGTCCCTGCCCCACAAGTCCCTCAGCAAGCTTGCCATCATCCACGGCCCGATCATGAAGCTGAAGCTAGGCCGCATCACCACTGTGGTCGTCTCCTCGGCCCCGATCGCACGAGAGATCCTCCAGACCCATGATGAATCCTTCTCCAACCGCATGGTCCCCAACACCGTCACGGCTTTCCGCCAGGACGAGCTCGGGCTACCTTGGGTCTCCGTCTCTCCGCTCTGGAGAAACCTCCGCCGCATTTGCAACGTGCACCTGTTTGCGCGCAAGACCCTCGACTCAAACCAGCACCTCCGCTGCCGAAAAATCCAGGTGCCAAAAGGAAAAAAACAAAATTATTAAATATATATGTAACAAGTTGCTCGGACGCACATCACTTAGTACCATCTTCTTATAAGAAATCGTTTCGTTCGGCTTCAGGAACTTCTGGCTCATGTCGACATGTGTAGCAAGACGGGAAGACCCGTGGACATTGGTCGGTTGGGATTCACAACTACGCTCAACCTGCTGGCGAACACGATCCTCTCCATGGACCTGGCCGATGCCACCTCGGAGGCTGCCAAGGAGCTCAAGGAGATAGTATGGCAGATCATGGTGGAAGCAGGGAAGCCAAACATAGCGGACTACTTCCCCGTGCTCAAGTGGGTAGACCCACAGGGTGGGAGGCGAAGGATGACGAGCTACTTCAAGCGGATGTTCGATGTTTTTGACAAGATAATAGGCGAGAGGTTGCAGGTCAGAGCGGTCCCCAACTCCGACAAGAAGAAGGATATGTTGGATATTCTTCTAGATCTTACCGAGGACAAGGAGGAGGAAATGGATCTGTTTCTAATTAAGCATCTGTTCCTGGTAAGCCAAAATTTATGTTATAGTTTCAATTCTTCCTATAAAGAAATAACCGGTTTCGATAATATATTGAATTTATTAGTTCCATTTCTTACCTTATCAATTTGTGATATTAATGTCTTAACGATGTCTAGGACCTATTTGCCGCGGGGACTGATACCACTTCAAGCACGTTGGAGTGGGCGATGGCGGAACTACTTAACAATCCCGAAAAGTTGTCGAAAGCACAAGTGGAGCTCGAACAGGTGATTGGTAGTGGTAGCACTATGGAGGAATCCGATATTGCTCGACTTCCATACCTACAGGCGACGGTGAAGGAGACGTTCCGACTGCACCCGGCAGTCCCGCTGCTGCTTCCCCGCAGGGCCAAGGCCAACGTGGAGGTCAGTGGCTACACCATCCCCGAGGGTGCACAGATATTGGTCAATGTCTGGGCTATAGGTAGAGATTCGGTCACGTGGAAGAACCCAAACGAGTTTATTCCTGAGAGGTTCCTGGGATCTGACATTGATGTCAAGGGACAGAACTTCGAACTCTTACCGTTCGGCGGGGGCCGAAGAATATGCCCGGGACTTCCATTGGCCATAAGAATGTTGCACCTGATGCTCGGTTCACTCCTCAACTCTTTCAATTGGAAGCTCCCAAATGGGGTTTCTACGACCACCATGGACATGGAAGACGAGTTTGGGCTCACCTTAAAGAAGGCACAACCTCTCCAAGTTGTGCCTTTGTCTAGAAATAGTCTCTGAAAAATGGTAAGCTTACACGTAGTTTGTGAAACATCTTGTCTCCCATTTCACACAACAGATGAGATCCTATGTGAACCATATGCACTAGTCACTGTCCCATTTCATGGGAGACATTGTGGGTGTTGGGCCATACATAACATTTATTGAATCGATTTGGTGTTTTTATGCTTAATGCTTCCAGTAGACACGACATGAAGATGCTGCTCGGCAGCTTGATTTTTCTCACTTGTTTTTTCCCCTCAAGATATCGAGCTTTATAGATAATCAAATGTATTTTATGAGATCGAGAAAAATGCCCCCTAGAGTCGATCTATTATATTAGGGATGATATAAGCACGTGTGAAGTGCGGCTATGTAGGCATCACTTGATTAATTGATGATGAGTATGACTTCATCGATAAATTAAAGGAGTGAGCAATATATAATCATAAATATTTCTGTTAACAATAAATTAAAATTTTATAAATAAAGAAAATATAGAGCTTCATTTCTTAATAAGTCGGTTTAGTTCAAATTAAATTACTCGTAATTTATTAAATTTCTAAATACTAATATATAGATCCAAAAAGTTGAGCTCTCAGGTGAGGAAACTATTGTAATTATAAT
The DNA here is from genome assembly GCA_037672795.1 of Lagerstroemia speciosa. Classification (NCBI taxonomy): domain Eukaryota; kingdom Viridiplantae; phylum Streptophyta; class Magnoliopsida; order Myrtales; family Lythraceae; genus Lagerstroemia; species Lagerstroemia speciosa. The sequence goes on along the minus strand of CM075298.1, from coordinate 3,465,510 downwards.
GATCACACGGTGGACCAAATTCTTTCTTTTTTAATAACGATAAGTTTATTCTCTTTGTACCCATAAGAATGTTACAAGCTCGTGAATTCGGGTTAATCAATGTGTGGAACACATGTGTGGGTAGTCCCACCAAGGGCTGCGCACTCAACGAAAATTCGAACATCCAATCATATAAATCTTCGCATGAGTCGGGCTTATTTACCTAAACTACCCTTGGGGTTGAAAGTTCATATTTTTCTCCCAACACTAATATCCACCAGTCTTATATGCCATTGAGCAATCAAATTCAAGCCGATATGTCTATTAGAGAAAATTTTTCCGAAATAAATTTTCTCTATTTACAAAGAATCGAATATGAAACTTTCATTTAAATGAATCACATATTAAGTCATTTGATTCAATTTATATCCGTAAAAAGTGTATTATATATCTGTATATTTTTCCTGAGATATATATCAATATTCTAATATACTAAAACTCAGTAACAAGTAGGAGTGTTCAAGAACCGGTTCGGGGGCCGAACCGAACTATAATAACCAATTCGGTTCGGTTCAATATAACAAGTGAAAACTGAAACTGGTTTGTGAGGAAAAACCGAATTACTTTAAACCAGTTCGGCTAACCGGTTCCAACCGAACTGTTTTTAAAAATGATTTCAGTCCGGTCTGGTTATTTAATTTAAAAACTACTAACCATGGGCCATTGTGGGCTATTCTCACAGCCCAAAAGGCCTTCAATAGCCCAAAAAAGGGCCTCTTTGGCCTTGTGGGCTCACCATTGAAGACCAGACGGCAGCAAGTGCAGCAACCTGAAATGAGGAAGAAGACCAGACGGCAGCAAGTGACGACGACGACGGAAGAACAGTAGATTGAGCCGGAAGAAGAAGACGACGACGACGGAAGAACAGTAGATTGAGCCGGAAGAAGAAGACGACGACGACGACGGAAGACCAGTAGATTGAGCCGGAAGAAGAAGACGACGACGACCACGGAAGACCAGTAGATTGAGCCGGAAGAAGAAGACGACGACCACGGAAGACAGTGGACAGAGCCGGAAGAAGAAGGCATCTCCAGGCTCCAGCGGTGTCGATCGGCTCCATCGTTAGCATCTCTTGATGGTGAAGAGGCTCGAGTCGGCTGGGCACGGGGCTAAGGAGGCCGCCCACCTCGTTGGGATGTCTAGGCCCCCAAATTCTTCTTCCTCCTGGTAGCGGGCAACAACGAACAACGAATTCCTTAGGCCGGCCACCGGGTTGAGGAGGCTTGAGTAGCGGCAACGACGAACAAATTCTTCTTGCCCAGGTAGTTGAATAGCACGCCCTTTTTCTTCCTCCTCTAGCTTCTTAGGGTTTCTCAAAAAATAAGGGAGTGGAAGGGGATTAGGAAACAGAGTTGCAGATTACATATTTTAATAATAATAATAATAATAATAATATTATTATTATTATTATTATTATTATTATTATATTTAAAATTGGGTTGGGGTTGGGTTCGGTTCGGTTCAGTTCGAACCGGTTCGCTGAATTAATTGAACTTATAAATTAACCGAACTGGTTCTTATCCAAAAAACTGAATTGAAATAGAATCGGTTCGGACTGGATCGGTTCTTTTCGGTTCAGTTCAAGTTCGGTTCCGGTTCGGTTCATTCTGAACCGGTTTTTATGAACACCCCTAGTAACAAGTCTCCCTACCTGCTGCCACGTCAACCCTGAGTTCAAACTGTTCTCTCCACCCTCCACGTGTGCTCACTTCATTTTGTGTTCTCTCAGCCCTCCACGTTTGTTATTTCCATTTTCATTTCCCTTTTCTTTTTTTTTTTTTGTTGTACGAAGAGATTTTTTCTGATCGATTATACGAAGGGATTGAATCTCTTCCATTTTAAACTCAGTAACAAGTCTCCCTACATGCTGCCACGTCAACCCTGAGTTCAAACTGTTCTCTCAGCCCTCCACGTCTGCTCACTTCATTTTGTGTTCTCTCAGCCCTCCACGTCTGCTCACCTCATTTTGTGTTCTCTCAGCCCTCCACATTTTCTATTTCCATTTTCATTTCCCTTTTCTCTTTATTTTTCTTTCCTTTGTTGTTGTACGAAGAGATTTTTTCTTACCGCATTATACGAAGAGATTGAATCTCTTCCATTTTGACAAAGCTCAGAGTCACATAGTCCATTTGCCTCTCCCACGTTTCCCCGTCGCCTCTGCCTGTCATCGGCGGCCACCCCGGAAGCCATTTGCTTCAAGCCTTCCCATTCACAGGCTTCGTCTATTTGAATCGACGGAGGGCTCCTTCGCATTCACGCTTTACGAATTAGCGTTTCGAGCACCTTGTATGATAATAAAGGTAAGCCAGAGCCGGACAGTATGCCATCGGGGTTCCGGACCGGGGGATCTATATTTAATAGACTAAAGGAGAGCCCCAAGTGGGCTCTCCCAGCCTATTCACGTGGGTAGGCTGTGTTTTTTTTTTTTTTCCTTTCTTAATTTATTTTATATTTAATATTAATAAATAATAGAATATATTATTAAAAATAAATAAATATCATCAATAAATATAATTAATATTTATCTAAAAAATATTAATATATAATTTATTATTAAAAAAAAATTTTTGAATACAAGAATAGAACTTATACATTTTATTTTTATTCCGGATTTAATTTTATAAGTATATCAAGAGAATAAACTTCTTTCATTTAGGAAAATCGAGTCCTCTATTTAGAAATGAAATGAAATTATTTATTAACCTATATAAAAAATAAATAATCTATTAATATAGTGATTAGACATGAATATAATATATCATTAATATATTGTTGTGGAAAAGAGATGAATATTATATTTATGTATTAATTTTTAATGTATATTATTTCTGCACTTGTAATTAAAAAATTATAAAATATTCACATTATAAACATACGAATAATAACATAACTCTTTTTAAATAAACGACATTTGTTTGTAAAAAAGATATTTGAGTGTGACTTAAATGACATAATCATTTTTTAAATATCTCTATACTTTAATATAATTCATTCAGTTCGTTATAAAAGATATATCGAACCGCAGCGTGGCGCGGGTTCTTTTTCTAGTACACAAGATAACAGAGAAGTAATTAATTATTTTCACATATGAATCTCATGGGTATTATATTATTGTTTTCTCCGACCATTTTTCTGACAATTATTTTTTTTCATTATCCCTGACAGATGGTTGTGATTTATATTAACTCACGGGCATTAAAATTAATTTATTCAATTGCGAATCTCAAGGGTATTAATTACATCAGGAAACTGGACGAATGTGCGTGATTCAGAAAAAATTCATTGTAAGAGACTTTTATCTATAGTAGATTTACTGACTCGAGTTAATTAGTTAAGAGTTTATTTGATTTTTACATATTAATTATACATATAAAAAAATTTAATAAGGTGGATTCAAGGAAAGAGCAACATCTTTTATATTTAATCGTATGTGGAGGAGCAACTGAGCTTTTTAAGTGAGCAGGAACTCATTGCCAAGGAATTGCCAAGGCAAAGTGGGAAGAAGCGAGAAGAGAGATGGATTTTCTGCTCTTGATCTTGGGTCTCTACCTTTCCTGGGGGCTGCTCAGGGCCTTGGCGTACGTAGCGAACAGAGGTAACCCAGGTCAGGCGAGGAAGCTGCCACCGGGGCCGAGACCGCTCCCGGTGATCGGGAACCTCCTCGAGCTCGGGTCCATGCCCCACAGGTCCCTAACCAGGCTTGCCGGTGTCCACGGTCCGATCATGAGCCTGAAGCTAGGCAGCATCACCAGTGTGGTCGTCTCCTCGGCCCCGATGGCACGAGAGATCCTCCAGACCCACGATGAATCCTTCTCCAACCGCATGGCCCCTCACATTATCAAAGCTATCTGTCAGGATGTGCGCGGGCTGGTTTGGAGCCCTGTCTCTCCACTCTGGAGGAACCTCCGCCGCATTTGCAACGTGCACCTGTTCGCGCGCAAGACCCTTGACTCAAACCAACACCTCCGCTACCGGAAAATCCAGGTGTGGAAAATGATCGGCCGGCATATAATCTGGGCCCAAGAACATCCCTTAGTATAATGTTCTTGCAAGATGTTGATACGTTTTGGTTTTAGGATTTTCTGGCTCATGTCGGCGAGTGCTGCAAGACAGGAAGCCCCGTGGACATTGGCGAGTTGGGATTCACGACCACGCTCAACCAGCTAGCCGACACGATACTTTCCATGGACTTGGCCGATGCTACCTCGGAAGCTGCCAAGGAGCTCAAGGAGACGATATGGAAGGTCATGGTGGAGGCAGGGAAGCCAAACATAGCGGACTTCTTTCCCATGCTCAAGAGGGTAGATCTGCAGGGTGCAAGACGAAGGATGACAGGCTATTATTTGCAGTTGTCTGATATTTTTGAGAGGATCATCAATAAGAGACTGCAGGCTGGAGCGGTCTCTAACTCCAACAAGAAGAATGATATGTTGGATATTCTTCTGGACCTTGCTGAGGATAAGGACGAGGACATGGATCTGCTGCTAATTAAGCACCTGTTCCTGGTAAGCTTCAAATTTATACTATACTATCAATTCTTCATATACTACCACCATTGTTTGACATTAATCACGGGGAAAAATGTCAGTAAAACTAGTGCATATGAATCTATGATTCATAATATTCAGGGAAAAAAAATCCATGATTCACATTATGTTGGGTTTTTAATTTTTTTAACAATTGTTCCGGACGATTTAGCTTTTGATAGATTATGTGATAATCCTCCATAATATGCCTCCTAGAATTCACCGGTAGTTTATGTCTCCACAATTTCAAGGACCTATTTGCTGCGGGGACTGATACCACTTCAAGCACGCTGGAGTGGGCGATGGCAGAACTGCTTCATAATCCCGAAAAGCTATTGAAAGTGCAAGCTGAGCTTGAACAGGTGATCGGCAGGGGTAAAACTGTGGAGGAATCCGATATTGCTCGACTTCCATACCTACAGGCGACGCTGAAGGAGACCTTCCGACTGCACCCAGCAGTCCCACTGCTGCTTCCCCGCAGGGCAAAAGCCAACGTGGAGGTCGGTGGCTACACCATCCCGGAGGGTGCACAGATACTGGTCAATGCCTGGGCCATAGGTAGAGATCCGGTCACGTGGAAGAATCCAAACGAGTTCATTCCAGAGAGGTTCTTGGGATCAGACATCGATGTCAAGGGACAAAATTTCGAACTCTTACCATTTGGCGGGGGCCGAAGGATATGCCCAGGCCTTCCATTGGCCATAAGAATGCTGCACCTGATGCTCGGCTCACTCCTCAACACCTTCAATTGGAAACTCGAAGATGGGGTTTCTCCGACAACCATGGACATGGGAGAAATGTTCGGGATCACCTTGAAGAAGGCAAAGCCTCTCCGAGCTGTGCCTTTACCAACGAATAGCCTCTAGAACAAGAAGCTTACCTATAGTTATGGCAACATCCATCTCTCATTTCACCCAACAGATGGAGAAACTCTCATGTGTGTGTGTCTAATGGGTACACAAAATATCGTAAAAATAACTTAATCCTATTAACTCATGACACCACGTCAGTACTGCGACGTGATGTACCCGTTACATGCAAACTCTCTCGAACAGATGAGATATGCACTAGTCAATGTCACTTTGAAGGAAGGCATTGTGGTGCTGGCCATACACAAAAATCTACCACCATACGCCACATATAGCATGTAGTAAATTTTATGCAAATGAGATTTAACAAATCGGTTTGGTGTTTTATATTCAACATTCATTAAGATGCACTCATCCGTATTTACTCGTCCCCGTTCCGGTGGACGCTAAGCTGGTGCTCCGCGATTTGATTTGATTCTTCTCGTCCGTTATTGTTCCCTTTCTCTTGGGAGATTGAGTTCGATAAAATAATTGGTTGTGTATCTTGTTCCGAAGAGTCTCACCTGGAATCGACAGGCCTGACCACGGTTCCTTAACAGGCCGGTTCCGGTTCCATGACCCCTTGGAACCGGTGCCCCGAACCTTGCTTTGAACGGTTTAAGTGCGGTTCGGAACTAGACAATTTCGGTCTGGAACCACAGTTCTACCTTGTTTCGGACAGTCAGTTCGATCTAATTATATAAATTCATAAAAATAAATCAATAAATTTAAATGTATAAAAATTAAAAATTAATATAAAATATAAATAAAAGATATATAGACGAATAATATAAAATATCATGGAAAATAGTACGAAATTAGAAACCAATATGAAATATGAAGAGAGTAGAATACAAGAGCTGAGTTTGAATTTGAATGAGAGAATTAGATTACATGTCAAAAAATTATAAGAATGATTTATATTAACAGTGTAAAAATTATAATATTTTTAATTGAAAAAATATAAAACAATCAGCATGATCGACCAAATTTATACCGTAAAGAAAAGAGGGTCCGGCCAAGGTAGGTGATAGGCCTTAAAAGCTGACAAAGCATGATTAGGCTGAAAAAGGATTTGGGGGGGTTAGGTGGCGGCCGGTCATAGGTTGGGAACGACATATGCACATGGGAAGTTCAGCTGTGTCAGGATTGCAATGGTTATGTGTATTAGATTAATCGATGATGAGTTATTACTTACATAAATTTTCTTTTTGAGTTTCCCATCCGGTGTCCTGTACTTGCAGGTTAACGAATTAATCCGAATTCGGGGTACGGTGGTGCGGTTTGGCGGGGACCTCTCCCAAGAAGGTCTGCAGCGTTCACATGGACTTGAATTCGGTATTTCTGCTTAAGAGGCACAAGCTCCTTCCACTTACATTAATATTCGTTTGTGACTACTTATATAAATTAAAACACTGGAATTACCTTTCTCAATATAAAAATTAAAGAAAGAAAGAAAAATGGTCACGCCCTACTGTTTTGCTCAACGATAAGCAATGTCTTATAATCGAGGCGTTTGAGCTGACACGTAATGTGGAAAGGGAGAAAGGCAAAAAGAATGAGATAAACAAAAACAGAGATCAATTTGGCGAGGAAGTGCATGTGTAACGGATATATCGCGTGACAGTACTGATGTAATGTCATAAATTAATAGAATTAGTTATTTTTAGAGTTATTTTATTATTTTTAGGATTTTATTAAAAAAAATCTTAAAACACCTAAAATTTATTGGTTTGTTACATTAAAGTAGCAATATCATGTTATATACTCGTTACATATAGTACTCTCTCGCTCTGATAGGGTGTAAGTTAAAAATCGAAAAAAAGAGAAAACCAACCTGAGAAACTGAATTCTTGGAGCCCGACATAAAATTCTGACAATTTTCAAGGCCAAGGGGAGAAAAAACTGGCCCAAAAAAGTCGGGCCCCTCCCAAAAAAACCGACGGGCCCGAAAAAACTACCAAAAAAATGTACCAGAAACAGTCGATTTTTCATAAATTCAAATGTTTCTTGGCATAATTTTTTAGATATAAAAAACCAGACGGAAATATGATAATGGGCCGGCCCAAAATCAGCAGGCCCGATAAAATATTAGGCCCATTCACAGATTAAAAATACCCCCTCTCTCAACATCTCATATCATTTTCGTTTTAATTTCAACGTAAGCTCTTACTTTTCTCACGCGTCATTTCACTGGCTACTTCTATACTCTCAATCGATACGGATCGAGTGGTTATTCGAGACGACAGGATTCTTATCTCGAAATTAACAAATACCAAAGTCCAAATGTGAGCTCGGTCCCGAAGCACGGAAAGAACAGGTGACCTCCAAAATTGGGGGTTCATGTCCGGTCCAGCGTTCTTCCTTGTTGGACAGTGCAGCCTTGAAATTACCATAAGACCCCTGAAATTACCAGGAATTTTAAGAAAACCTTTTCGACCACCGTCGGCCGGCCCTCAACATTATATAACAAAGCAACCAATACCGACACTCTGACTCCACCACATTGGATCCAGTTTTCGAGAATATCCTCTCGTCCTCGAATCCGACGATCAGGATCCCATCCACATCACAGATCTAACCGTCATCCGCTCGATCAGATCCTCACATCAGCGGTGAGCGGCGATCGCCTACTTTCCGCTCACAGCATTAGCATATGGGCGCGTGTAGTTTGGACATGATTGGTGGGAGCTGGCGAGCTGGTTTCTGTGGTGGATGCATTGGATAATTCCTTATCTCTTATTTCTTGCCTTATCGATCGGCGTAAATATTCAACAATGAAATATACAACAAATTTATTGTAATGTTTTATCAGATTTTAATATATATATATATATAATTTGTATAGTGTATGTATTAAGACTTAAATAGTAATACATACACCAAGAGGGGTTGGGCCGAGTGGTAAGCAGCTCGGTGCCGCTTAAGGAGGTCTCAGGTTCGAGACCTCACGTACGCAGACACCCCTCTTGGGAGCCTCACCCGCCATTGCCAGGCGTGCGACCCGGGGCGACCAACGGATTAGTCAAGTATGGTTGGCTGAAAGATGCCATCTCACCGCTGGTGGGGCCTGCTTGGATACCGTGGCTGGCGACCAAAAAAAAAAAAAAAAATAGTAATACATACAATTAATTCATTATATATTACGGACCCACTATTTACTTTACTCTATCGATCGTCGGTCAGTACTCTCTCTCTCTCTCTCGTCTTCTCCTCCTTCCCCTTATTCGGCCTCAGATCTGAACAAACGCAGACACTGCTCACACAGACTCTCTCTCTCTCTCTCTCTCTCTGGGTGGAGGTTTTGGAGATAGAAAGCGGGCGGCATTGCCATGGTGGAGGCCCAGACATGGACGACGCGGCGGATGAGCAACCCCCGGCTCGAATCCACCGCCGTCGACATCCCCTCCACGCCTCCTGGAGATGCCCGGGTACCCGCAAGCGCCGCCGTTTCCGTCTCCTCTCCGGCCATCTTGACGGCTCTGATCATCGCCTCCTGGTACCTCTCGAACATCGGTGTCCTGCTCCTGAACAAGTACCTCCTCAGCTACTATGGCTTCCGGTACCCGATCTTCCTGACGATGCTCCACATGATCTCCTGCGCCATCTACAGCTACCTCGCCATCCACGGCCTCGAGCTCGTGCCACGTCAGCACATCCTATCCCGCCGGCAGTTCCTCAAGATCCTCGCCCTCAGCGCCATCTTCTGCTTCTCCGTCGTTTGCGGCAACACCTCCCTGAGGTACATTCCCGTCTCGTTCAATCAGGCCATCGGCGCCACCACCCCCTTCTTCACCGCCATTTTTGCCTTCCTCATCACCTTCAAGCGCGAGACCGCTGAGGTCTACCTTGCTCTCCTCCCTGTCGTCTTTGGCATCGTCCTCTCTAGCAACAGTGAGCCCCTGTTCCACCTCTTCGGTTTCCTTGTCTGCGTTGGATCCACAGCTGGCCGGGCCCTCAAGTCTGTCGTCCAGGGATTGCTGCTGACCTCCGAGGCCGAGAAGCTGCACTCCATGAATCTGCTGCTCTACATGGCTCCCATGGCAGCTCTGATTCTCTTCCCCGTCACCCTCTACGTGGAGGGAAATGTGGCGGCTGTCACTGTTGAGAAAGCGAGAGATGGCCCCTTCATCATATTCCTCCTGCTCGGCAATGCAACGGTGGCGTATTTGGTAAATTTGACCAACTTCTTGGTGACCAAGCACACGAGCGCCCTGACCCTGCAGGTCCTCGGCAATGCCAAGGCTGCAGTAGCGGCAGTCGTCTCTGTCCTTATATTCAGGAACCCGGTCACTGTGATGGGGATGACGGGATTTGCAGTCACGATCATGGGCGTTGTTCTATACAGTGAGGCAAAGAAGAGATCTAAAGTCACAGCACGGTGAAGGTGGCAGTCAATTCAATTCCCAATCAAACACCTGTGGGATCGACATCCCTGTCCCTCTTTCGCTTGCTCGAGTTTTGCTTGATTAGTGGAGGGTTATCTTGCTGGCGAACGAATTGGGAGGAAGGGAACAGATTGATGAGATTGAATTGTATAGGGACATGGATGAAAGGTAAAAGGGAAAAGGGATCTGCTTTTTCATTGTTCTTGATTGGTGATTGGGTTGTGGTTCGGATGAGAGAATAAAGTACCTCTCTTTTGCCATTGCCCCATCCCTGTTTTAGTTAGTTTTTTTTTTTTTCGTGGTCTTCTACATAGGATAGATTTACTCGATACATCGTTGAAATTTCTGGTGGGGAGGAGACAATTCTTTTCCACGGCCAATTCTTTAATTGCATCCCTTGTATTTTCATGTTGTTTGACTGATTGTCAAAAACTATATGATTTGAGAAGGATTCTCCACACTTCGTCCCAAAAAATTGCTGCTGTTTTCCTGCAAAGACGAAACTTTGTTCAGGTCAACTTGGTTTAGTTGCTGTCTCTGTATGGTGTGTAATGGAGGATCCCAACTTTTCTGACTCGCAGACTGTTCGGTCTAAAACTACCATGTGGGTGAAGTTAAGCTGTAGCAGTGATCTGATCAGAATTCTCACACCTTTCACTGCCTGATATTATTTGTTCATTCTGCTCGCTGATTCGTATTATGGTGATTCCACTCACTTTGGTTACTCTTTTACAGTCTAGAGATTGGCTGCATCGTTGGTTTGTAGTGCATGTGAACTTATACAGTCACTAGCGCTGTGAAGATTGATAAGAGCTGTGGTAGCCAGATGTCCTTCAATTTGTGACAACTGACGTGAAAACCGACAATCTTGCAGCAAGCCATCCTATAGCATCTTTACCTGATTTTGGAAAAAGGCTCCCCTGGATTTGACTCAGTAGATGTTTTCGGCATTGCTTTCATGTTTAAGGTGCCGAAAACTGCTCTTCAGCAGTTAGTATCATTGAACATCCATCCTTACCATTTGAGCCTGTGGTCTTTTCCGGCTTAGTTGCACTGAGAGAGTGGTTCTGTGGGTGAGTGAGTGAAATTGATCCCTCCCCTGCATCCGCTATGCAATGCATTCCTTTTCTGGGGGATTATTAATTGGAATCAATTCTGGCTCTGCCCTTTGACTTGTTCCACTCTTTTCCAGTCTGTCTTGGCTTATTGCCAACGAAGACAAAGACCATTGCCTTAGCCTCATTCACATTAGCCCCCGTCTCCTGCTGATTTATTAATTCTGATCTGACTGATCTCTGCCCGAAATTGATGTTGGTTTAGGTGTACGTGCTGCCGGTAGCAGCAATCTTGACCTCTTTTGACTCTCCCCACCTGATCCATATATAAAGCAATAATCTGTTTCTATGGGAATCTTAGGTTATTCCTCTACAGAGAGGATTTGGAGTCTGTTCTGGTTGAAGAAGATGTGGTGGATGCCTCAGATTTGATCTAGCTGATCCAATCTAAGAATCGACTTATTCTTCTATTTCTTGAAATGCAATATATGTGGGTTGAGTTGAATTTTCGATAGGATCTTATAGTTTGAGAGATTGTGAGATCAGCATGGGTCGATCTCAACACAATGGAAGTACAGTAAACACAGGTCTCACTCAAGGCAACAGGTGGACTCAACTAACTTCGAGCCATCAGCGATTCCGGCCCATTTGGAAAAGAAATCTGAACAGGGGTGTGCCAATTATTACTTAGCGTGGAACAACTTATGACATCCTTCTTAGCCAAAATCGTGGTTATAAGTCTATGCGTTTATCATATGTTAAAGTGATTAACTATCAATTTAGACATTTGGGTCAAACACCAAACCTTTGAGAGCCCGTTGATTTTTTACCGTGGGAGATTACTATGGAGCATGGACGATTACTTCCTAGAGGAATACATTGATGTCAGGACCCTGTTGGAGACCTTCCTTCACCGTCTCCGCCTTGTTTTGGTCCTTCTGATCAAAACACGATCATACGCGAAGCGTCTTTTTTCTTCTTTTTAACAATCGCATGCTCGATTACCAATCTCTTTACACTTCTCTCGCACCGGAGAACGTTAAAATGGAAACAGCAGGAAAACCTGAGGAATTCCCTGAAGATATGCGAAAATCCATGGGTTCTTTTTTCTTCAAGAAGCCCCTCTATACGCTTCTTTTTCCACTTAGACCCCGTGAACTAAGTAGAAAGCCAAGTGCCTTTTCCATAATTCGGGAACACACTAATGTTAATCTTCTTGCTACGTAGCACCACTTAGATAATTGGCTCTGTTGAGAATTAAATCTCACGTCAGATAAATAAAAATTTATATTAGAACAAGTTAAGTGGAAATTTTAGAGGCCATAAGCCGCAAGATCTTCTTGTTGTTGTTCTCGGTTGCTTCTTTTGATCTGTCACTCTGATCATCACGAGAACTGCCCCCTTCCTAAAGTTCCCAACTTTTCAGAGAAGCCCACCAACCAACCAAGCAACAGCATCCACCACCTCAAAAGGACTGCTTATGATCACGAATTCCCCGTTTCTTGTGACTTCGTTGATCGCAACTTCTGCATCAATACGCACTGCTTGGTATTAAGTTTGCAACCTGGGATTCTCCTAGATTTCTTGCATTCGGGTTTTACATTGGAGACAATGGACAATTGTCGGCCTTCTCCAAGCGCACCAGGGAACCATTTCGTTGACATCCATGAAGTCCTGCCCAAGGAAATAGAGGTTGGGTCGATGAGGAGATCAGACGAAAAGCTGCCCGAAAAGAAGGCCAACCGGTCAATAAGGCCCCGCGATGGGAGGCAGAGGCAGCAGAGGAGCTTCAGCAGGCAAGTCTCACTTGAGACCGGTTTCTCGGTTCTGAACAGGGAGTCAAGAGGTGCTGATAATGAGAGGAAGGTATTGCAGAGGAACGGGCTCAGCTTCGGAGGTTTCGAGATGGCCAATCGAGTCGGGGGAGAGGGGACAGGGAAGGGAGACTTCAGCATCTTCAGGACAAAGTCTACTCTCAGCAAGCAGAACTCATTGATGCCTTTGAGGAAGGAGAAGGAGAACAATGTGGACAGTCATGAGAGGAACAACGAGAGCTCCGCTGGAGTGGAAGAGTCCGTGAACAGGAGCGTTCCGGCTGGAAGGTACTTTGCTGCTCTCAGAGGTCCCGAGTTAGACGAAGTCAAGGTAATAATCATCACTTCTATCCATCAAGAACCTCCTTAAACTGTAAATGATTAGTTTTGATGACTTAGAATTAAAGGATATGAAAAGTTCAGTTTAACTATGATCCATAAATGGTGTTGTTCAATAATCCTACTAGGCCAAGCTTTCCGGAAATTCTGTCGCTTGGCAGGACTTCCATTTAGTTATTTTCCATCTTTGTTAATAGCTACAACCTCATATCTGCAGGACTATGAAGACATCCTCCTTCCGAAGGACAGAACCTGGCCTTTCCTCCTCCGGTTCCCAATCGGATGCTTCGGCATCTGCCTTGGACTCAGCAGCCAAGTCGTCCTCTGGCGGGCCCTTGCCACGAGCCCTGCCACCCGGTTCCTCCACATCACTCCTTACATCAACTTAGTCCTATGGTTCCTGGCCCTCGCCGTCCTCCTCTCCGTCTCAGTCACCTACTTCCTCAAGTGCATATTCTACTTCGAGGCTGTCCGGAGGGAGTGGTTCCACCCTGTTCGGATCAACTTCTTCTTCGCCCCGTGGGTCGTCTGCATGTTCCTAGCCATCGGGGTCCCACGAGCCCTTGCACCAGGACCATTGCACCCGGCTATCTGGTGTGTCCTAATGGCGCCGTACTTCTTCCTGGAGCTCAAGATCTACGGCCAGTGGCTCTCAGGAGGGAAGCGGCGGCTGTGCAAGGTGGCTAATCCTTCCTCCCACCTCTCGGTGGTCGGGAACTTTGTCGGTGCGATCCTAGCGGCTAAGGTGGGGTGGGATGAAGCTGCCAAGTTCTTCTGGGCGGTTGGGTTCGCACACTACCTTGTGGTTTTCGTGACATTGTACCAGAGATTGCCTACGAGCGAGGTGCTGCCCAAGGAACTCCATCCGGTGTACTCCATGTTCATTGCTGCACCTTCTGCTGCAAGTATCGCCTGGGAAGCCATCTATGGGGAGTTCGACGGATTATCAAGGACTTGCTATTTCATCGCAGTTTTCCTCTATGTGTCTCTCGTCATACGCATCAACTTCTTCACTGGATTCAGGTAACCCGGAAACTAGCAACGTTTAAGATTGCTCGGTAGTAAGAAAATTGATCAAAGATATAGCTCTTCAGAAAAAAAATGAAGGCAACTCTCGCTCATGGATAGAAACAAAAAAATGAAGGCAACGTGTTGAGAGTGGGATTTGAACCCACGCCCTTTCGGACCAGAACCTTAATCTGGCGCCTTAGACCAACTCGGCCATCTCAACCGTTTACTCAAAATTGTTCTGTTCAAGTATTGGGTTTTCTGCAGATTCTCAGTGGCATGGTGGTCCTACACCTTTCCGATGACCACCGTGTCCGTCGCGACCATCAAGTACGCCGAGCACCAGCCTTCGTTCATTAGCAGAGGCCTTGTGGTGGTCCTCTCGTTCATGTCCTCGACCATGGTGGCTGTTCTCTGCGTCTCCACTCTGCTCCATGCCTTCGTCTGGCGCACCCTTTTCCCGAACGACCTCGCCATCGCCATCACCAAGAAGCGGCACGCCAAGGATAAGAAGCCTGGGTTCGCTGCCAGGAAGGCCTGCGACCTCAGGAGGTGGACGAAGCAGAGCCCCCTCTCCTTCGTCTCCAGCTTGGGTAAGCAGAACTCGGGATCGGGGACCACGAGACATGATCGGGACAATAGGAGCGAGGGCGAGGAGTGAAAATTTCACATGATACACGCTTGTGTTTGATATATACAAGACTATATACCGCCTAACCATGAGGTCGAGACCATTTCTCTCATCGAGAAATGATACGTGATCATCTTTGGCGTGGAAAGCGAGTTCGGGACTTCTGGTTAAACGAACTGGCCTTGGCTATGGATGTGGATATAGGTATTTGAAGAGCTTCGGAGTTAAGAGTTAGGCCCTTACACTAGTTCTTTGTCGCAGAAAACGTTGTTATGGCTGGACTACAAGATCTTATGTAAAATTTTCTCACTTCATCTATATTTTTATTTAAATTATCTTATTTCATCTATCTTAAAATAAGCCCTTTAACACTTCATTCGATTTTGCCCTCATTAACTCGATCTTCTAGATCTGTCCCTGATTATAATTTATAACCGCCATGAAAAGATATTAGTGTACCTGGATTATTGATTGAACTTGTTCAATTTTGAGTCTTTATTGATAAGAAAAATTGAGTGAAAGAGTTTGACTCTGTGATAAATTTATCAGATTTAAATCTAAATCAGTTCAAGCTGACAAATTTTATTTAAGATGGGTCCTATGAAAATACCTAATCAATACTGCCATCATGATTAATGCTATTAGGATGGGGAATGCCTAACTCCTTTGTTGTGTGCTCGATATGGTCTGTCAGATCAATCAACATTGAATCGAGCAAGTATAAATCATCGATATCGCCTCCTACAGTTTCCTTCCAAATTCCAAATGCCCGACTCAGCACAATTGTACGCGCTCGGTTTAGCTTGGCTACCGGTATATGCTCGGAGACATCGCTGGACCACCGGGATGGTAGGAGAAACCGACTTACGTACGAAACACCACAAGCTCTTCCATAATGATTAAGCATGAGCTGCTCGTTCGGTTTTAAAGGATGTAACGTGTTTGGTCGGTATAAGCAACGAGTAGTCGTAAAAGCCGATGAAAGACGAGGTGGAGAGCGATTCTCAAGCTGGGATTACTTGGATGTGTGGTGTGGAGCCGAATTCGAATCATTACTACAGTTTTCGTCAAGATCAACAACTCCAAGTTTGTCCAATTCGAAAGGTGAGAAATAAATGACCCAAAAAACTCTTACATATGTTGGGTGGCCTCATCTTCATCATCTCTTAGCAAGTGATCGATCAAACGTTGCTTTGGGGCCGCAAACGTTCGCATCATCCCAAATGTCTCTTTTGCAGGGATTTCTTGTCTTGCAAAGCGACGGGGAAGTTCTTCTCCTAATTCCACGTGGCTAGAGTAAGAAAAAGAATCTCCTATTTTTGTCTTTCTTTTTTTCTTACAAGAGAGACACATAAATCTAAAAAGATAAAACGATAAAAGGGTTACGGAAAGTCTTATAAATGAGATTAAATACAGAACTTTTAGATCATAAAATAAGAGCAGTATTAATTATATTAAGTTATCTTTTTCTTCTTTTCCACGTTTAAGACTCTAGTAATTGTTTCAGGATTTGTACTTGGTCTATTTAGCTTGAATATGAAATACTTAGAATTTATTAAATTTTCATGTATTAAATTTTATATGTTGAAAAACAGTCACTAATAAATAAAGCTTGTTAAATTATAATTTCTTTATTTATAAGATTTGATTATGAGGTGCAACTTAAATAAAAGGGCATGTTTCTCTCCTCAATTATCTACCGCAATTTGGCCAGAATGGAGGGGCAAAATAGTAAATTCGCCCCTCCCGCAAGTTCATTTTTTTAGCCTTTTTAAACAATGAACGGCGCGAACGATGCCTCAAAAAATCAAACAAAGCGGAGAAGAAATTATAGTGAGGAAGAAATTTTAAAAAAAGAAAGAACGGCGGAAAATCCGACAGCTTCGAGTTCGAGGGGCCGCCGCTCTCACTCCAACCCGCCCAAGGCAACAAATTTCCCCAACCCCTCGCACAATCCGATTGCGACCATCTCCAGCCGAATCTAGTCGTCTCACTCTTACAGGAGGGTGTCTGTGGATTGAAGCGATGGCTGTTTCAAGAAAATGACCGGCACCCGGTTTTACAGGGCCCGGCACCCTGATCAAGACGAAGATTCCCCGGCGGCGGCGGCGACCACCAGCCCGGGTGGCGGCGGTAGCTGGGTAACAGCCATGAGGGTGATAGTCCCGTTGCAGGCCGTGGTCCAAGGCAGGGGTGGCCTTGTCTTGGGCTCCATTATACCCTGCGCTCTCGGCTACTTCCTCCAGCTGTACATGAAGCGCCATCGCTCCTGCACGACGCCGTCGTCGCCGTCTTCCTCACCTGAGCAACTTGCGGAGGGATCCACCCAGGGTCTGCAGCGGTCCCTCTCCCGGGCCCACAGTTCGCCGCGCGGCTCGGGCGGGCCTGCCCACGTGTCGAGTCGTGCTGGTTCGGTCCTCAAGGACGAGAATTCACCTTACTCTCTGGGGCTGAAGCGGGTCGAAGAAGATCCGTACGATGAGGCGGCCAACCCTGATGGCATTGTTCAGCTGGGATTGGCTGAAAACAAGGTTGATATTTCTTATGTCTAGTCTTTCCCTTGATTTTTTATGTTAGTTTTGAAATATTATTGGATAATCTGATGATTCTGTGTTGACAATGGTGGTGGATGGCAGACTGGGAGTATTGAAAGATGACTGCCGAATTGTAACTGTGATATGCTAAGTGATCGAATCATATGTTTCATTGGATGTAGTTATGCTCGGATTTGGTTGGGGAATGGGTGGTGGCAAACGGAAAAGAGGTGATACTGGGTTGCAGGTCAAGTATTAGTTCGATTGCAGCTGACAAACCTCTACATGGATTGATGAAGCTGAAAATGGTAAATTTTTGTTGCCTATAGAAGTGCCCCATCTCATGCATCATGATTCTTTTGCATAGTTATCTTGGTTAATCTCAATATTATGACACCCTCCCGATGAACATTGAATGATTAAACTTGAGGATAGATCAGTTAAAGTTCCCATTTTGAGAAATATGAACTTTTCTTTTGATGGTAGAAATGTGAGATAATTTTATTCTGCAAGATTAGCTGCAGATTCTTGTTCTTGTCCTGCATTAACCATAATAACATCTGAAAGCATTAATTGTTTGAAACGGTTGTCTCCTTCGATTTCTCGCAGGCAGTGGCAGAATTCATGTCCCAATCAACCGAAAGGATTGTTTCCTTCAATCCATCGCAATTGGTACTAACAACTGGGTCCAATGCTGCAATCGAGACACTCAGCTTCTGTGTAGCCGATCCAGGAAATGCATTCCTCGTACCTACACCTTATTTTCCCAGGTAATGATATATGGACCACAGGAAAAAAATTTCCTCAAGAGCTTCCTTATATGAAAGGGATAACCATTGTTAGATTACATCCAGGGTAACGGAAACTTGAATCTAAATGCAGCTTTGACCAAGACATGAAGATGCGAAGTGGAGTTGAGATCATACCTGTCCCCTGTCGAAGCACCGATAACTTCGCTCTAAATATAAATGCTCTTGATCGAGCCTTTTGTCAGGCAAGGAAGCGCGGAATAAAGGTCCGAGGTGTCATCGTCTCGAACCCGTCAAATCTTGTTGGGAGTCTGCTCGATCGGGAAACACTCTATGGCCTCCTCGACTTTGTCACAGAGAAGAACATCCATCTAGTGTGCAATGAGATCTTTGTTGGATCCACTCATGGGACTGAGGAGTTTGTGAGTGTAGCAGAGCTTCTGGATTCCGAGGAGTGTGACCGGACCAGAGTTCATATAGTATACGGCTTGTCTGAGGATCTCTGCCTCTCAGGCTTCGATGTCGGAGTGATTTACTCCTCAAGCAACAACGTTCTCGCTGCTGCTAAAAGGTTCTCAAGGTCCTCTTCCATCTCGACTCCTACCCAGCAATTATTGATGTCAATTCTCTCAGATACTAGATTCACTCAGAATTTTATTCGGGTAAATCGAGAGAGGCTCCAGAAGATTTATGTAGAATTTGTTGCAGGGTTGAAAAAGTTGGGTATTGAATGCATGAAAAGTAGCGGTGGCTTTTGCTGCTGGGCTGATATGAGAGGGTTGATCCAATCATACAGCAAGAAGGGGGAAATCGAGCTCTGGGACAAGTTATTGAACATAGGTAAGATCAATGTAACTCCGGGGTCTTGTTGTCAGTGTATCGAACCCGGGTGGTTCCGGTTTTGTTTGCCTCGTTGTCCAAGAACGACATTCCTTTAGTAATGGAGCGGATTAGAAAAGTTGTTGAAACATGTAAATCTCGTGTTTGAAACAATGTTTTTTAGGTTTGTAATCCTATTATATATAGAATTTAGTTTGCCCCCCTCGATTCTTTCTTGGCCGGATAAGTGTTACCTTGCTTTGGGGTTTTAACTAAGCTGTTCTATGGACTGGCTGTTCGAGTCAGTTCAGCAACTTGCAGCTGCCAGGCAAAGGCATGGGGTTGAATTGCAGCAGAATGAAGCCTAGCTAGAGATATAGGCTGGGTTTCATCGACAAGCCAGTGAGATGGGAATGCACACTGAACGGAATACTTCACAATTATGAAAAATGGGTATAATCGACATTCTACTCTGTAAGATACGAAAATTTATGGTTGATTGAGTGTATATGGATAGCAGTCAGCGTGTCCAAGTAGTAGTAATACTGTCATTACTGCTGCTGAGTAAGCATTCAAGTGCAGGTAGATAGTCACCATTCACCTTCCCCTTTCTCCCTTTTTGCGCATGGCTTTTGTTTACACTTCCATTGTTCTGCTCTTTCAAAAGGAATCTCTCTCCCTTCAACCTCATCAGTATTGGGACTGTCCCTCATTTTCTAGTGCTAAATTTGCTCCATAGAAGCACATATTATTTTTTATGTTCTACCAGAAAGAGAGCTTCTCCAACAGTTGTTTGACCCGCCACCACCAAGCTGGAACCCACCAGCATCCCATTTTTCAGTGAAATGACATCAAACAAGTTCAAGTACCCAGCCTCCTAGAATTCACCTCTATTCAAGTGAACCAAGGTGGACAGGACAGTTATGGATAGTAAACAGTGATGTTGATAAGAGAATGATCTTCAAGGACAAAAAAATTCATTTCAATTTACTTACATGAATTTGCAACCAATCCAATTCGACCTTCCCAAGCAGGCTCCACCATACACGAGAATCAATTGCCAGAAGGCACATGAGTTAAGAGATCATACCCGACCTATGGTGCATCAAATGTGACACATCCTACATGATCCAGAGTGCATACTGGATTGTGACTATCTTTAGAATTGTGCCAACCGGGTTAGAATGTTATCAACTCTCAAACCTTACATTACCACCTTTTCCACACTTAATAGTACCATAAATGAAGCAGCTTAATGAATGAAACTTCATCCCAACCACATCTTCTGTTGCAATCATATAAGGTGACAGTGGAACCACTCAAGAAGCTCACTCGAGCAGTGGTTCCTCCTCGCTCCTCAATGTCTTGAGCTGCCTCTTAGCATAGATTGTGAAGATAATTGTAGTGGCAATCGTTGCTAAAAAGCCAAGAACATTGAAGATGATCTGCGGGGCCGACAGGGAGTGCCGATCGTAGGAAGCATCTGCCAGAGTCCTTATAAAAATGCCACTGCAAAGTAAGGGGGAAAGAGTTTAATATCAAAATATGAACATCAGAATGATGACAGCATTTCAGAATTGCCGACCTTTAAAAGGAAATGACCAATTTTAACTTCAAGAAAGCTTCTACATAGTGGGAAGATGCATATGGATTGTTTACAACTGCAATGTAACATCCCTCATGTGCAAATCGAGCTTGACCAAAGCAAACATAAATTGGACTGAACAGAAACAGGCAGACTAAAATGAACAAAGACCTCTGCTTTAGATACATTTTGTGACTACTTCTACTGAAACTTTAAAACCCAGAAGGAATGTATATCTATGAGGAAATTCGGTATGCTCTAAAAGGAACTACAAACAAATAACATCAGGGCTAAGAGGCATGTCTGTCACGTATCCAGACATGAATTGCACACTTAAAGTAGCACCAACAAAACAGTGTACGAGCAGAAATTAATGAGGTATTGCAAGAGAGAGAGAGAGAGAAGGAGGGGGAGGGGGAAGGAGAGAAAGCTTACGTATACATTGCCACAAATATTTCAGGTATGACCCCTATCAACGACCCGAAGATATAAGGAAAATACTTAACATTTGTTGCCACAGCACAGTAATTATATAGGATATAAGGGAAGGGAGATATCCTAATTAAAGTCACTGCTCGAAGTTGGTGAACCCAATTCCCTGCTCCAGCTGATCTTATCAATGAAGCATTCTTTGGGTATTTCTCCAACCACCCCTGCAACAGAACTGAGTGTCATTCAACTATACTGAGCAAGTCCGAAGAAGAACTTGAACTAGAGAAAAAAACCTTCATATTAAAGGATTGTCAGAAACCTGAATTTTGTGATAAAATCGGGACCCAATGCAATAAGGAAGCGATACACCAATGGCTATTCCAGGAATAATAAGCAGGAAGCCATAACCATATCCGAATGTCATTCCAGCAACCCACATGGAAGGAGTGGATGGTAAGAGAATAGTGGGAAATATTGCGATTGTAATGAAGACAAGAACTGCAAGGACAGGATGGCTAAAAGTTGTTGTCTCCCAGTTATGATTGGTATAATTTCCTGCAAAAGAGATAGCACTCATCAAAACATGAAACAAAAGAACGTGTATAAGCTCCCTAACAGCATGATAACATTGTCAATTGTGAGCAGTCGTAGAATTAAGGGAAGTAAATCCATCCATACTGTAAGATGGAGAAGGACTGAAATCTAGCATAAGGGAAGAAGAAGAACAGAGCATATCATTTGCATGATAATCATCTAGCCACTTGTCTATTAGTGAGTAACAGATTCAATGCTTGCTATATTATGGAAAAATTAACATCGTTTACTGATGTGTATTAATGATATATCTGCTGGTAATATCAGAAGAAGCCTTTACCACTCAAGAACCAGAACTACGAGATGAATGGCACAGTATAGGAAGCCAGCAATATCATAAAAACTGCAATTATGAAATGGAATCTCGGCCCGAAACTGAACTACTACTAGTAGATGGGATATTATACATAAGCCTTAAGAATCTGCCCCCAAATACTATACTCTCTGTTATCAGATAAATGCTCAGAAACATCATCAAGACACAATCAGCGACACCGAGAATCCATATGTGCACGATATCATGCGCGCATTAATCTATCAGCAGAATCCCGACAAATGACAGAGTTTAAAGCTCCAATTACTGACCTTGTCCATGAAAAACGGCCATACCCATTTAAGGCAAACACCAGCTAACAAGCCCAGGCAAGAGAACAGTAGCGCCAATTTAATCCAATACCACACGAGACCTCTCCATCTCCTCCTGGGAGATGGGGGCGAATCATCCGACTCGCACTCCTCCAAATTCCGGTAACCCAAATTCGCATAAACCCCCTTCTCACGCTGGCCATCCTCCCCCGTTTTCGGCCTCAGCTCCGGAACCACCTCGTCCCCCTCATAATAAGTCATCGAAGATCGCGAATTCCGGGCAATTTAGAATTCCGGGCAATTTAGGGTTCCCGTGGTTCCCCGTCTGCCAATGCCGGGAGAGCTCCGAGGAACAGAACTCGGAGAGGGACAGCAAACGGTCCCTCGGAGATTCCAATCCTATTGCGGAGCGCAGACTGTTAGACGACAGGGTTTAATCACAGAACGAGAGAGAAGGGGAAGCTTACAAGCTGCAGGCAGCCATTGATTAAACGCAAATCGGTTGCGAGGGCAATAATTTAGAATATTTTGGAATTTTTTATTTAGACCGAATTTGAGATTACGAGATTGCCCATGCTACCAGCCAACCGAACCGCGACGCGTGGCGAGTAGCGGGGGTTTACTTTGCATGACCGGTAGGGGACCCCGCCCCGGCCAGGGTTTCTATGTCGTGACTTCACCGTCACGGCGATCTGCCGTTCCCGTCCGCTCATTCCATGTTTCCGTTACCTTCTCATATGGCTGACTTACACTTCATCTTACATGAATTGTATGCCAGTTTGATTGGTTGGATGTAATATTTATTTCAGTATTTCATTTCAATAAGTTTTTATCTCTTACTGTATTTTGCTGTAAAATACAAATTATATTATTTGGTTAAAATTTTATTGTAAGATAATTACATTTAAAATATATGATATTTTGGATTATAACTAATTTCATATTAATTTTATCTATATTTATCAAATTTTCAATCCAATTTTATATTTTTTAAATAAAAATATTATGATTCCAACGTATAACTAAGAAAGTTTTTCTCAAATAATAATTTTACTATAATCTTAGCATTTAACTTCTCCAGGATACTTTATTGTGCTTATCAATTTCTCTAGTGTCGTTTTATGATGTTACAAGTAACAGTACAGCACCAGTCAATCCCGGATTGCCCCTCCCAGTTTGTGTAACATTGTACTTGGCAATCGACAAATTCGCTTGTCGATTTTAGCCCGTGGGAGCAACTTAGAACGTGTCTAGTATATTATTTTTAAATATTAGTGGTATAAATAAAAAAAATACGGACACATATAATCCAATAACGTGACAGGGACAACAAGCTTTAAAATCAACTGACGATAGAGATGCTTTGATTAAAATATCGCCTCGTTCCAATCCTGCGCTGTGTCGAATGTCGACGACCGCTGGTCCCGGCCGCTGACGCCCCAACGCCGCGGCTCGAACCGGACATCCTTATCCAAATTGACGGAACCTCCTCGGCCCACAAACCGGGTTTCTTCCACTGCTCCAGACAGGGAGAGGGTCCTGTACGCGCTCCATCCTGCCCTTTGATGTTCCCGCGTCTCGAATCTCAACCGCACGTTGACTCCTGTGATTATCGCTGAGCGTGGAGCCGGCGCCAAAAGTTGGACGGTCGGTCCAGCTGCCAAAGTGACCTTAGCACCTCCCAGCTCAGCTTGGCCGAAAGCATGCACGCGCCCAATTATTTTTCTCCACAATAATTGGTTTTTAAAAAAAGAAATATTCTGGTTTGGTGATATTTTTCTTTTGTCGATAATAATCGTTGAGAGAGACGCGTAGAGGCAGCGGATAAAGAAAATCTTACGGCAGATTATGATAAATACAAACCAGAGGCGTACGATACAGATTTTATTATTAATAAAATTAGTAAAAAATAAGTATGCCAATGATTAAATATAATATTCGTTATAATTAATTTTTGAGTATGTGATTTTCAAACAAATCAAAAACTAAAAAAATAATGTCGGACAGAAAAATATATAAATAGTAATAAAATTAGGAAAAGGGTTAAAGTGATTTTATATATAAAAGTAGTGGAGTGAAAAAGGAAAATGTACGTGAAATAAGGTAAAGAAGAATGATAAAATAATGGTGGAGGAAAAAAAAGGTAAATATATAAGTGAATATAGTATTACGTCTATATTTTTTAAATTTAATAACTATTAAAAATTATATATTACGCATTATTAAGTAATTTAGAAAAGTGAAAGGATATCATGCAAAAACGCTGTCATCTACAAGTTGATTTTATTTAGATACTCTGTGACCATCTCCCCCTCAGATTAGGTCTTGGATTTGGATCTTGGAGAAAACTGATAATTCCAAGAACTCTATGTCTTAGTGGACCGGTCAAAGTCGAACTTGAATTAGTTGACATACCATAACTTTTGAATATTGAATAGTGCATATTTAAAAAATAAAAGAAAAAATGCCACTACATATCATGTGGCCATCAAGCAAAGAAAGATTTGTGGAGTCTGAAGTTGAATGCCGACACCTATGTCATGTCAAACATGTAGGAATGTAGCTGGAATGCACAATGACTGCATATTCCTAAATGCATGAAAGAAGTTCATATCCCCATCTTTTTTAGATTTATTTTGCTTCGATTTTATGTTTATCGAACTTGACGTGAGTGTGCTCGACATGATCTTAGATTCCGCTCAACTTGTTCTTTCTAAAATTGTGAATAAGCACGTGTGGAATTCATGTAAACAATCCAAATGGTAAGATACAAATTTATGGCTGGCCATCTTCACATCGATAAGCCAACTCGTCCGTTCACTACGTTTAAAATCTAATAAAATAATTTTCTAAAGTTACAAAATCAAAACACAATCTAAAAACCCAGCTTAAACTTTGATTATTTTGCAATAATTAACTTAAAAATCGAAATAACTAGCACTTGCGATATAATACACTTTTCGAGTTCCTGAATTCCCTTTTTTTTTGGGGTTTACACCACATACTATCGCCGAATTGGCCGAAAAGTGCTGCGAGACTAATTTACGGTCGGATCAAGAACCTTGAAAAAATTTCCGTTCACGCTCCTAACCCGATAATCGATCCCAAGATCTCTCATTTGAGGGTATAGTGAGGGAATCACTGGACCAATCTCAGGTTGGTCCGGGTTGCTGAATTCTTTTTTTTTTGTTTAGCCACGGTGTCCAAACAGGCAGCAACTGATCTGAACCAAAAATTTTTTTTTCTAATGTGTCCTATGAAATCTCGAACTCGAGACCTCCTTAAGCGGCACCGAGTTGCTCTCGGCCCAATTTTTCAATACGAGGTATGTGAACCGGGTTTGCTAGACTGTAACCTATACGCACATGCCGGGTTTGCTAGACTGTAACCTAACGCACATGCACCGGGATCATAGACATCCTCGAGAGGCTGGCGGACAGTTGCTGACAAATCTAGGCCAAGCAGGCCCTCTTCGATCCTTAAATTTTACGTGGACCGGACGCACGATGAACCCAATCCACGGAAAAGACGTGGGGACGGCGTGTTGATGAAGGGACGACGTATAGAGGCAGGCGAGGGGCAGGGAAGTCCCGGTTTCCTTGAAAGCAGCTTCTCATTTTAAATATCAGCCGCTGAAATCCCCTCTCTACCCCCCTCGCCGAGTCGATATCACACCGGATGGACACAGCATCCACCGTCAGACTCAGAATCCGTCCGCCACGTCAGACTGTTGCCGAATCTGATCGCTGCCATTGCAGTCGCACGGGAGCACCGTGTGCCACGTCGCACCGAAGCACATTGAAACGGAGGTGCCCGTCGGAAATCAACGAAACTAGGGGTGGTGGGGCTAGCCTCTGATTTTTCTTCACCAAATAATATTTCTTTTTAAAAATCACCGCCGTCGTCGTCAAAATCAGACCCCCTCTATATTTACGACCCGATTCTCCTCCTCCTCGCAGTTTTCCGTTCCAAGAGATCCTTAATCGAGGGTTTATCTCGCAGCGACGAAATCGATTCCGCCTCCTCCAACCAAGGGGATTGATTCGGCAACACAGAGAGGGAACAGAGCTTGAGAGCTCCGATCGTTGGGTAGAAGATCAGGTAATAAACGAATCCGTGTACCCGTTTCTCCGGTTGCGCATGCGTTTTGTCGAGTTCTCGATATCGTACTCATGGATTCCATCTCCGTTATTTGTTTCTGGTTGAGGATCGTCGTCGGATTGAACAAAGAGTCATGTCAGTTGTGATTAGAAGTTCTTTCCGGCGATAATTCTCTTGAATTTTTCCCTTATTCTGGAATCTGTTTTCTGATATTCTCTGTGTTTGAGATGCATCTTATTTTTCTGCAGTGGAATGGAATGTTGGGGAAGAATCCTTTGAACTATTTATTTAATTTTAATAATTAATTAATTAAAACAAAGACGAGTCCCTCATTAGGATCAGTAACTGTAAGGTCACGGTGAAGTGGTTCTCGCGGCTCCATACGGTCCGATAATGAAATAGTTGCAGTGGCTCTTGTTTGTTTTCTTTTTCTTTTCCCATTGACTTAGACATGATTCTTCAGCATCAGTTGATTATCCCTCCACCTACTTTCTGAAAATAATTTCGAGACCTAGTTCGGTGAGTCTTTAAACAAATCTGTGCGCGTGAATCGACTGCAGGTGATGTTGGATAAAGACGGCCACTTTTGAAAGGATTTCTAGCACGAAAGATTTGGCGAGAAAATTTCGTGCTGTTGTGAATGCCCAATATTATAGATTGATCAATTGGAAAGCTGAATCATCAGATTATCTTTGGTAACTTAGCTGGTGTTCAATGAAATTCTGTAGCACTGTCATCATGTTTGTTTTTTGCCGGCTCATAAACTGAACACGCGGTTCTATGCTATGGAAGCCCCGCAAGAAGCCTTGTTTTTGTTACCTTGTCTACTCAATCTGCCGGTCTTTGGTTTAAATATCATTATTGATTAAAACACGGAGACTGCTTGATTCTTCTGCTGAAAATCTGAATATTTTGGTTGGTTTTTTTCAGTTCTTCTAGAGGAAGAGCCGGACTAAGAGAGGAATGGGTTCCGAGCAAAACGAGGGAACGAGCATGCCCTGCTCAGACCGGAAGCTCTGTGCCAACAACTGTGGGTTCTGGGGCAACGCTGCCACCATGAATCTCTGCTCCAAATGCTACAAGGATTTCTGCCTCAAGGAAGAGCGAGCCTCCAGTGCAAAGGCAGCGGTTAAGATCTCTCTCAATATCAAGCCGTCCACTGAGTCTCACAAGGACAAGACTGACAGCTCCTCATCCACCGCAGCAGTCCCGACCCCTGATGTAGCTGCAGCGGTGGAGTCTATCGCAGACTTGAAGGGATCAGCCTCTGAGCAGGAGCAGCCGCGCCTGAAGGCAAAAAACCGGTGTGGGTGTTGCAGTAAGAAGGTTGGGCTGATGGGGTTCAAGTGCAGGTGCGGCACAACGTTCTGTGGATCCCACCGGTACCCGGAGAGCCACAACTGCACCTTCGACTTCAAGAGTGCAGGCAGGGATGCCATAGCCAAAGCCAACCCGGTGGTTAAAGCCGACAAGGTGGAGCGGTTCTGATGCCGGTTTCAAGCCTTTCGATCATCTGTAGGCCATCCAAATCTCTCTCCCGTGTCTGCATTCGGTTCAAGGTCCTTTCTTTATCAGGAATTAGTGGAGGTGGGTGGGCTGGCGGGGTTTAGGTGATGATATTGGCTGGCGAAAAAAAAGGAAACTTACAAGTGATGTGGTCGAGTCCACTGGGAGAGTTATTAAAGTTCGGTGCTTCTCTGATGTGGTTTCCATTTAGTTTTCTTCTTCTTCATTCAATAGAATGCTGTGTTTTACCTTCAACCCGGATTGTTCGACTCTGGCCATAGTACTTCAGTTTAGCTGCAAAGCAACAAAAATTCATTCGAGGTTAGGACTCCTAATTCCAGCCGGGTGAATGAAGTGGCCTAGCCATGAAAAAAAATATCATGCATGTGATTCTCCGACTACCTTTCATGAGATCTCACGAGGTTTCGCTCGCCCTCGTACTACCTTCCTTTTCAAGAAATTGTTATCCTTGAATTGTCAACCGAGCTCCTGAATTTGATCCACCAGATGACCTTAGAGTAGATTGAAATGGGATTTCCGTATCAAATCAATTATGTTGCTTTTTGATGATATGAGCAGTACATGTGCGCTCCTCTCTAATTTCACTCTAACGCTGGTTTCCGGACATTCAAAGGAGGACCTTTGTTTTAGAAAATCAAGAACTAGATCATTTGAATCAATTCATGTTTGATTGGAAACTCGTGCTTTTAGCAACAGAATTCTCCCGATATAGTTGAAATTTTGAGCTGGCTAAGGATATAGATCCAATAAGATCATAGGCTCTTTGCCCCTAACAACGAAGTGGAGAGGGAGAAGTCGCTTTCGATCCTTCAATCTTATGCTGTGTTTTATTTTGATTTCTAAACCTTTTGGGGTCGAACACGGAGTAAAAATTCAGGGTGTAAGTACACAACAATTCGTTTACAAAACTTCATCAGATTTTGATGCGTCTAATATTTTTATAATTTTCAAGAGTCAATTTTACATGCGTCAAGATCAGAACAGTAATTTAAGTAACATACTGAATATTTACTCTCGAACATGATCTTCAACAGCTGAGATTATGGGAACTCACCACTTTTAATTTGAAAATGAGGATTTGAATCTGTAATGTACGACTTAAATTCCCTCTCATCAACCTGCTGATATTACTAGCTTTCTTTAGCTCATGACACAATTAAGCAATACCGTTGTAATGCCTTCCTTATGCCCAATGCCTTTTCGTGACCACTAGTGAGACTCACGAACAATCCAAAATTAAGATTTGACGAGAACTGAGTTAAAAAGATATATAAGAGAGTGCAATTCTCCCGACATGAATTTTTCTTTTCTTTTCTTTTCTTTTCTTTTTTTTAAATTCGCCTCAAAACCTAGCTTGTATGGTTGACAGAGAAATATCTTATGGGCCAGAATATGGTTGAGCCCAATTAGCCGGCCCAAGAAAGGCCTCAACGCTTTCAAAATTTCCTTCTTTTTTTTCCCCCCCTTTTCCCGTGCCTATAAAGATTCATATCCAGAAACACATCTCGACCATATACAGTTTGACTATGAAAAGCAACTGCAACATTAAAAAGATAGAGCTAACACTGCAGCTGAGCGATGAAACCCGAGAATTTTGCTAGGCCGATCCGCGAAGCTGTGCTGGTGCCCATGATCCATAGAAGTTTGATCCAAGGTGTGTTAGGACGATTCTTCCATCAGTACGATCGTCGACCGGTTCCTTCCGAGCTGACTATGAATCATGATTTCTTGATGTTGGGATAATTCAAAGCATCACCATGTAGGTATCTGTGCCGTGTAGGATGCTCCAACCATACAACTTTGGATGAAGACCCTGTATGATTGGATCGAGCGTAATAATTACCTAAAGGGAAACTTCTACAGTTCAGTTACTGGACTACTGGTCTAGCGGTTCATAATTAAATATATATATTAAACAAAAAATTCCAACGGCTCATAATCGTGTTTTTCGCCAGTTGAACATTTCAACAACTATACTGTAGAATTTCCCGTGAAACAAGTTCAAGTTCAACTCGTGCATTATGTTACATTCAGTGAACACCAACAACAGGTAAATTGTACCATCCTTTGAGGAAACGATTATGACTCATCCATCTCCCACTGGACGAAAGATTAGTCCCTATATTAAACAGGCTTACAGTCCGATCTATTAATAAACAAAGAAGTTGAAACCATTCTTTTAAGAGATGGTGAATATATTAGAATGATTCCTAATAAGCTAATTACAAGGGCAAGGAAGTAATCACTACTGACTAGACAAAGGGAAGAGGTACACCTGTGATCTCACTAATTGAAAACTTTCACCATTTTCCAAAAGCACTCTCTATAATTGTCAACTTTTTTTTTTTTCTGTTTTTCTTGTTGGCTGATTAGGTAATATTTTTGTTTGTCTACCTTTTACTAGCTCCTCCTTTTTCTCTTTATATATAGAAAACGAAGCTTGTGATTGCAAGGTGGCTGTCCCATGATTAGGAGAGATCTCTAGAGTATCAGATGTATAATGTGATAATCATGATGTAATTATTAGGATCTTTTGTATAACTTTATATACTTTCTAGAATTTAATAATTATAACTGCACTGGATGTTGATAACAGATACATTACATTAGCATTATCGCGTGATATATCCGATGTACTGAAGACTTTCGTGATGATCACATGTTCATATGTAACTTCTATCAAATTCGTGGTACGACTTTCAGCAATCATGTGTATCCATTACAGTGCATCCATCATGCCACTTGACTAGATAGAGAGTAACGCCTCTTATAAATCATCCATCATGCATCCATCTGGTATCGGTCTTTTGCGCACTCACTATGGCTGCTTTCGGTTTAGTATTGTTATTATCGATAACCATCGCCGTCTCCATTGGAAATGAAATGTCGGGGCGGCTTCCGGTCCGGTTGTGGTGAAATTACTAGGCCAATCTTGGCCTTTCAAAGCCCCCACATGGGTCCATGACACAATCAATGTGGTGGTCCATCAATCTCCTCATTGAGAAAGTAGAATAGGGGGAGAGAATCGAGAAACTGTTTGAATTCGATCGCCCAAATAATGAAAATAAAACGGAGGAGTTTAGAATAATTAGCAGATGACTTACTCTAGTGCACAATAGCAGTAGAGCGTCTCTATACTTTCACAACTAAAATGAAGTTCAGTGATACCTTTGTTATTGAGAAACAGTGGAGAGGGTACAGAATGAGACAAACTCAAAAAGGTTCATAGTTTAACCTTCAGAAACACATAATATAATTGACAAATTCTAAAATTTTTTTTAAAAAAAAGTACAAATCCACTCAAGAACGCTCCATCTATTAGGAGGGAGGACTGAACGAACGCATCTAAAATCTCGTTAAAATATAGAAAATCAAATTTAAAATATCACAAAACACAATATTTCATGATAGGATCTCCCCCAAAACATGCAAAATCAAGTATAACAAGTAAATTAAAAAATCGGATTCATGACTACCTTTGAAATTCAACACACACCTAACACAAACAAAAGAAGGCAAAGAAAGAAAGCCAGAGAGGGGAAAAGGAAAAGGATCCCTCTCCTCCTTTTCAAACAAAAGCTTCAAATGAACTTGTCCCACTGGATTGTACTGTTTGTGCCTTGATCTTGGCCTAAATAGTATGTCCATGGGAAATTATTTTTCAGCTTCTTCAACCATGACTAGAGGTTGTTTGGTGCAAAACAAGAAGCAAAAACCACTTGACAAAAAAAGCACAACTGCACAGAAATTCTCTATTAAGCCGAACCCACCGTGAACTATCAGAAGAAAGTACCAATACTCTATATTATTTTTTAAAATACAGTAAAGTATCAGTATTTTTTCCTAATAGTTCACGATTATTTCAGTTCACCTTAGAATTTTCTCGCAATTGCATGCGAAGGCTAGAGTTATAAGATGATATAATGACCGTTATCGCCACTAAAAATGTCAAATATGACGTAATAATTTCAGCGATAATATGCTATATGTTTCCTATGAAAGAGTTAGATATTATTACAATCATGTAAGAAATTCTAAATGCATTGAATATGAAAAAAAGAAAGATATATCAGTCTCCTTTTTGCCTCAATATATTGTGCAAAAACCAAAATTGATTCACAAATTGACATGATTATGAATCAAGGGCCTGTTTGATAGAGTAAATATTTGACAATTTAAGAGAAATTTATACAACAAACTCGTTATACATTATTACAGACTAAATACTTACTATGTTTGACAGCAGTACAACAAAAGAATTTCTGAAAGAGATGCAAGTCATTTCCGGGGGGAATCAAACTAATTTCCACACTGAAACCCACAATTTACCTCGAACTTTAGCATCTGTGAAAGAGTGGGCATTCCATTCTCGAGCTGAAGAATAAACAAGCACTGCCCGATCACATCAATTTCCCCCAGGAAGGAAGAAGAGTGCATTTAGCATAAAGTGGATGTTGGATTACTATTTTCACGATGACTTGGCATGTCGACGCCCACCTAAATGTCGAAATCTTATTGGTCCAGCTGGTTTCTCGGCAATGCACACTCGTTCTTATTATATGAGAGCACCCGTCGAGGGTAATGTCAAGACATTCTCGCTTTCGACAACTACAAATAGTACAAATCACACGTTTCCTTATCTTGGACAAGCCTATCACCTTACCAGACTTGCGAATCTCTCTTACTGTATTCGAGAAAATGAAAAGGAAACGAGATCGGTGTTACCCGACCATCCGTTATTGGCAAGTAGCTAGCATCTTATACCATAATTTTCTCCCTGGGTAGGTTAAAGTCGCACTACCGGGGACGAATAAGTTATTCCCGCTTGTACTAATTCTCAGTTGTCCAATAAGAATCGATCATCCGTACATTCCTTTCTCATTCTGAGGAGAACAGTCCCTCATTCCTTACATCCACAGAGATATTAATATTCTCATATATTCCTTATCAGCAGCATCATCCAAATTCCTTGCTAGTGCATGGTCCTTTTCCCTTGTGTAAGCGTCCTGACCACAGGCTTGTTAGGAGTCAATAAGACACTACAGGGGTTTAGATTAACTATTATCAAGTTAGACGGTAAAGATCGAGCTCATATCGCTATAAAAATCTAAAATTATAAATAGTAGGATTTGACTGAAAATCTCGATGTAATTTATTGGTCTCTCATGGTTGGATAAAGCCATGAAGTGAGGTGTATAGCTCAAGTGGGATCTTAAAACTAAATGCAATTTATCAGTCTTTCATGGTTGGAGAGAGGCATCTGGCTTTGGAGAAAATCGTGCTTATCACGAAAATATCACTTCGGTACTGTTTGATAATATTTTAAATTAATTATAATTAGTCCCATCAATATACATAGGGGAAAGAATTTAGGAGATAAAAGTAAATTTAAATTTTTCTAACAGAAACACAAAATCCTAATAATCTAAATAAGATACTAAGAAATCCTAAAAGTTCCCGATATCGATAAGTAAGAAGGGAAAAAGGATGTAGAAATTATAGAACATGGGGCTTTTTTTTTTATATGGTTTCTTATAGTTCTAAGTTTTTTTGAGAATTTTTATGTAGGATTCAAATTAATATTTTACTGCATGAATTCTCTCACATGAATCTACTAATATGACCAATTCCCGACATGTGATATATCACCAGAGAGTGCTAGAATGATATTCACGCGACATGCAAGGCTTTCTCCTAGCTTAGATAGGATCTTCACCTTAAAAAATAGATACCGGAGAAATGAATAAAGGATTCGGTAAGTTAATATCATCTTTTTCGATTTTTATTAAAGGGATTCCTCAAACCTTTATCCCTAGTTCATGAGTCTGTTTCACAGTCGAAAATTAATAGATTCCAGAAAGCAGAAAGAAGGAATCGGCATGCCAAATACACAGTGGTTCCACCCACTGGGGCGTGTCTAAACACAATAACATGATATTGATGGAATGGAAACTCTCCAAAAATCAATCTTCAATATAATAATTTAAAACAACCATTATCAACCAAAGTGGATGATTAGTTGAGGCGATACGACATCTCCTTTCCTTAAACAATATATCAGGTTCGAGAGAGTTTTACTCCTAGTGGGTCTTTTCTGCTAGAATTAGATCAGTCAGAGCCCATTAGATTTCTAGATACCAGTGATTTAAAACCGAGAAAGAATCATCATCGGTATCAAATAGCGATAGGAAAAGAGATGGAGACGCTACTTCGTCTTTGCGGGAATCATTCCTTCTGGAAACATAATCACCGTCTTGGGATATTGCAACAATAACCGAGCACTAACCGACCGACGATACATTCCGATACGGATCTGCTTGATCATGTCGATCAAGTGAACCCCCAAAAGTTGGAGAAATATTTCACACGTGATATTTACACGATATCACAAACTAATAAAATTTTATTATTTTTTTAAAAAAAATTTATAAAACTCACGAAATAAAAAAATAATAATCACAAAAATAACTGAATCTAATTAGTTTATATTGATCTCCTATGTAGTAGATTACCTTAAACTTGTCAAAATTGCATCGCACAAAGCTTGCTCCGAACTCGCAACGAAACTCTTCAAGCCATTCAAAGCGGTGGCTTAATATTGCAAGCAAATGGATATTGGGAGAAGCTCGGAATACAGATATTGTAAGATTATGAGAATAATCATCTTGATAGCCGTGATTTTAAAATTGCAATTCATGTAATCTTGAATTATAGTCAATTTAATTATTAATTATTATAATTTATGGTGTAAATGTCTAAAGAAAGTGCCAGCTTTATAAGTCGGACCAGACACCTCCTAGGTGGGACAAAAATGCCACGGATATATTTTCTTGTTGGCACGCATTATATATGAATAAAAAATATTTAATTATTATCTATTACAAGTCGCATTTCTTCACTTTAAATAGGGTTTCGGGTTCGGGTCTTTTGAATGAAAAAGTCGTGCTAGGAGAGTTTTACCCACTTAGCGAGCTAACTCGACTCGAACCTGAATCGGTTAGGGCGTGTGTTGAACTTCTAAATATCGTGCGATACGTACCGAAAAGATATTCAGTTGTCCATGGCAGGATGAGTGGAGAGAAAGGAGGCTAGAAAGATAAGAGAGATACAATAATTCACAAATCATATAACAAAGGAAAGTATAATTAATTAAGAATGTGGAGAGAAAAGCCTACAGATATGGGTGCCACAATTCTCAAGTCCCCCTTTCTCAATCACTTTGTAGCTTGATTGCACTCCCACCTGAACTACAATGCCCATGTCCTAAAAACGTCCCTTCAAGACCACCGCAATTCATTTTACCTCCTCTGGCTCGGTCGAGTGTTCCCGATTTCAAATCTTATCGAAATTGGGCCGTGCTGTGTTTCTGTTCTGTTACTTCCTATCTGATATTCAAAAACCTAATAGATCCTGACCATTTTAATTTGAGTTAGGTCAATCCATTAGGGGAGGGGTGAAAAAACTCTCTCGACATGAACCTTCTCTATTTGCAAGGCTCGACCTTGAAGTCTTTTTAAAGTAGAAGGGGTATCGAACCACACCTTAATCCACCGGTGTCGGTGGCCAACCTCTATCCTGAAAAAGGTGGCGAATCAGCACAATGGCCAACCCGATGAGAAACCATGTTCCTGTTCCTATATTTCTCCCAGAAAAACAGCCACCAGAATCTGTAAAAGAGCAGTAGATTGATGATTCTTGAAATAAGTAATGTAGACCCTTGACCGCATTTCCTCTATAGGGCACCGAGCGAGCAATCGCCATGCCCGAAACAGATTCTCGACTAAGTCGAGCGAATGACATGGGGATGCGTAGATCATGCCTTGCACACTCATCCCGCACCACACACTCATGTCCTAATTCCCATTCGCTCACCCCTCTTTCTTCCTCCCGGAATTACCCGCACGGAAGATAGGGTTTTCTGTATAACGAGTGCGCTACGTGTCTCTCGAAAGGCAGTGAGTGTTTAACACATCAGAATGGTATATAAAATTTTTGAGATATTTGTAACTATTACCGTCAATATACTGAATAACTATTAGCTTGTAATACGTAACGCATGATATACCCATTACACGTAAAATCTTTTTTGATATATCAAAATTTGACATGGTAACATCAACTTAATCTATGATTCACTAGAAAATTGTTAAATGGTTCTACCGCATAATGATGTAATGAAGAATAACAGAGTAACTGTTCGAATGATTAATATCAATTTACTCATCAAACACGATTTACTTAATATTTTCTCATATCAGTTAATCAAAAATTGCGCCACTCGATTTTTCCTCTTCCTCCTATCTCTTCTTTCTTGCATGTCGAAAAGACAAATGGGAGAAAAAGTTGCCCGTTACATAAAGCCTTGCTTTGCGTCCTCCTTTCGTTTCTTTATAGAGCTAATGCACTCTCGCAAGCCATAACCGTCAACCTTACCACTCAAGAGCGATGCCTCCGTATCATCTCTCACTCTAAGAGGAAACAGCCACAATGCCGCCGTTGACGTCAGAGACATCGGAACCGGACCATCCACCGAACAAATGGCCCTCCGACTTGATCAGGGTGGCAGTGTCGGAGCTAAAACTGCAACGCGGAATAGCAGTTCCGCTCGTGGCTATGAACCTGACCTGGTTCGTGAAACTGACCATCACGACGGCGTTCCTGGGCCGGCTCGGGAAGCTCCAGCTGGCTGGCGGGACCCTCGGCTTCACCTTCGCTAATGTAACTGGCTTCTCCGTCCTGAATGGCCTCAGTGCGGCCATGGAGCCCATCTGTGGCCAGGCCTATGGTGCCAAGAACTTCAAGCTCCTCCGCAAGACCCTCCTCATGGCAGTCCTGCTCTTGCTCGCAGCCTCGGTCCCGATATGTCTCCTGTGGCTTTACGTCGACAGGATTCTGATCGGTTCGGGCAGCAGAAGGAGATATCGCTCGTCGCAAGGAGATATCTGCTCTGCCTGCTCCCGGACCTGGCGGTGACCTCCTTCCTCTGCCCCCTCAAGGCCTACTTGAGCTCCCAGGGGGTCACGGTCCCGACGATGTTCGCCTCGGGCCTAGCCCTGGCCTGTCACGTACCCGTGAACATGGTGCTGGTCAAGACGAGGGGGCTCGAAGGCATCTCCATGGCCGTCTGGACCACCGACCTCCTAGTCGTGGTCCTGCTCGGTCTGTATGTGGCTGTGGTGGAGAACAGTAGGAAGGACGGGGGGACCTGGTGGTGCGCCTGGGACCACTGGCACTGTGGGGTCCAGGATTGGGTCCCGCTGTTGAAGCTCAGTGGCCCCTGCTGCCTCACCACCTGCCTCGAGTGGTGGTGCTACGAGATCCTCGTCCTCCTAACAGGACGCCTCGGAGATGCCGAGCGGGCCGTTGGAGTGCTGGCCATCGTCCTCAACTTCGACTACCTCCTCTACTCGGTCATGCTCTCCCTTTCGACTTCCGCATCCATCCGGGTCTCGAACTCCCTTGGGGCCAACCGGGCCCGTGAAGCTCACAGGTCGGCATACGTCTCTCTGGGCCTGAGCATCCTCTCGGGCCTGGTCGGGGCCTCGATCATGGTCTCTGCCCGTGGGCTCTGGGGCCCGCTGTTCAGCCACGACAAGGGGACCATCGACTGCGTCAAGAGGATGCTGCTGCTGATGGCTATAGTGGAAGCGGTCAACTTCCCTCTGGCAGTCTGCGGGGGGATCGTGCGCGGTACGGCTCGGCCGTGGCTCGCCATGTACGCGAGCCTGGGCGGGTTCTACCTCGTGGCGCTGCCTCTCGGGGTCCTGCTCGCTTTCAGGGCTAGGCTCTGGCTTGGCGGTCTGCTGGTCGGCTTCCTGGTCGGGATTACCGTGTGCTTAGCACTGCTGTCGGTATTCATCGTAAGGATCGATTGGGATAAGGAAGCTGAAAAGGCACAAGTCCTGGCCACGAACGAGGACGCGGACGGTGCAAACATCAACGATAATAACTGTCGGAAGATCGCGGCGGTGATGTGACTTACCGACCGACTCACCCAAAGATTATTTCTCGTTCCCAGAAATTCGTAAATGACTCAAAGTAAGACTAATGTACCAAAACATGTTCGCGTTCTGACAAGAGTGGGCTTGGCCCATGGTCTTGGGCCTACATATCCAAGGGGCAATTTGTGGAAATCAACTGGCAACTAGTAGTGAGTAGTAGTCGAAGCCAACGGTCTTTTCTTGACTTTTAGCAAAAACACCAATATGAATTGGCTTAGGTTATTCGATATCCCTCTTTCCTTAACGAGTCCATTGATTGAGTCTTGTAAATTGAAAAAAAAAAAGTGATCTAAGAGAAACTTTACTCCTCAAAGGACGAACCTGATTCGAAATTTTAAATGTATTGTATTTTTAGATTTCACCTAGTTGATACGATGCATCGCTGCTCATAATGGTGTAAATAAGGGAATTTCGAACGGTGAGAAGGGGGACAAAACTGGGCAGACAACGAGCGTGCAGCCAGCAGTTTCTACCTCTGGAGTCTGGCTTCTCTGCATTTAACTCAGCAGAGGGATGGTGGGGATCGTTGGTTCAGTTTGACAGAATTTGGGGTCAGGAGTCGAAGTTTTACCGATTAAAAGGCCACTATGGTCCATGTGCAACAGACAGATTCAGATTCAGATTCAGATTCACCCAGCGGCTGGCTGACATGGAGATAGTTATTAATTATGCCTATGGGCTACGGCCCCCTACAGACTAGACCTCCTCTACGTCGTACACTGCTTCTAGTGCTCGGTTGGGCCTCGGCAGCAGGAACATGTGCAACCCTCAGTCCGATGTAGTATTCTTCGCATCTTCCCACGGGTTTACCTTAGCATCGAGTTAAAAATGTCGTACCAAGTCCATATCAAATAGTTGAAATGGTAAGATATCTATCTTTTTGTGTAATCCATTAGATTTAAGTCTTGTAAAATAGAAAATTTGATAGTGTGTAAGTTTCACCGCTTAGTAAGTCGACTCGACTCGACTCGACTCAAATTTGAATTAAGTAATACTTGTTAAACTTCTGAATATCAAATTATATACACTAAAAGAAGTCATACTATTTTACTCTAGGGATGGATAGGGTATCTAAGACTAGACTATAACAATTTTATTTTGTAAAACTCTCCTATAATATTTTATATTTTAGACTGTAAAAAGATGTTTTTGAGCCTTCTCCTTATTAAGTAATGTTTTTGCTTTATTACCTCATTTTTCCAACCAAATTGATTAACCCTTTATTGACATGTAACATCACATAAATTTCTTATATAATTCTGAAAAATTCGACAGTCTCATCTTATGCTCGACTGTGAGAGAGAGCACATCGGCAGTCCGCTCACAACAATTTCACAATTTTATCATATCGTTGAATTATCTATATTGTGAGAACGAACCATTAGTGAAGTAGGCAACTATGTTTAGAGGAGTCTGTCGAATTTGCGGGCCTATGTCATTGAGAGAGTACTGAAAAAACGTGTTCGGATTTATATTTGTGATTGTCGTCTGGTCATACGCTTATATATTATATTATTGAGCTTATTTCCACACAAAAAAACTAAGTTATTGGATGGCAGTACTCAGTTTTCTTATAAACACATTGTTATTATCTTATCTGATCGAAATGAGATCTAACGATATCATTCATGATTTCAGTTACGAGCTCGCGTGACGTCCACGTCTTTCACGGTTGAAGTAGGACGCCATACGGCATACATTTTATTTTCTATATCGTATGTTGTTGGTTTTTTTTTTTTTGTTTTTTTACTTTATTTGGTCCCCCGCTGCCCCAACATAAACACATACAGTCGCATGTATGTATATTTTATTATGGAAGAGCCAAAAAACCCGAACTAGAAGAAAATCAACCATTACAAGAGAAAAAAAAAAAGGAAACGCGTTCAGTCAATGAATTTTATTGGCTTATCGGCATTGGATGAGAGTGTTGTCCGTTTCAATTACTTGCCACCAAAAAAAAAAAAAAATCATTACCCCGATCTTCAACGTGCAAAGGGGCCCGGACTAATTCATGTACAGATTGAATCGGTATTATCGTACATGTGTTGTTATGAGATTTGTTGTAAATGGGAAAAAGATATCAGTTTAATCTCTCGAATTTAGAAAATAATAGAAGGGAAGACATGATTAATTAACGAGAGAAGCTCTACGAAGACAGAAGATATTTGTGAGTGTCTTAACTTCTTGCTTGATATGACGTCGGTAATTGTAGAAGTCAAAGAGGTAATACACGTGCGAATATATGGCCACGTGTAGAAAAAATGTTGGGAAGTTTTGGAACTTCAATGTGCACCGAGAGAGGGGGGACAATAAGGGATATACTCGTATGTCACCGTCCACTATGGTCTTTATTAAGTACGATTTTTCTGGATTGTATATTGAAAATTAATTATTTTTCTTTTTCGTCTTAATTAATTTAATTTAATATAAATTTATTAAACAGTAAAATTCTCTCAATTATACTATTTTTTTTTACTTTAAATTTTGTGAACATAAACTTTAATGAAAGAAGAAAAATATTAAATTGAGAAGGGAGACATCGAACTAAAATTAAGAGGCCTGAATTTAATTCTTATTAATAGAGTTTTTCATACCTCTTTATTCTCTATTTCTTTTATCATTTTCCAGATCTATGTGTATCATCTGAGAAATTCTTAAGTGATCCTACCTCACCACACGACGCGAAGAAGCACCAATTAAAATGTGACAACCGAGTAAATTGGTATTAATCACTTGGGTAGTTACCATGATTAAAGCTAATCAAATCAACTTGATCGGTTCTTTCTCACCGTGTTATTGTGAAGTAGAACTATCTAAGATTTTTTCGTATCATTTGTACCAAAAAAAGAATATCTTTTTTTCCTTGTTTATGGAAAAAAAAAAGAGATTTATGCATATGTCAAATTAGTTGAATTAACTGTGTTGATGGCATGAACGTTTACTTCCTTAATATAAAGATATGTACACGTATACAAACATGCTTATAGACCAAGGAATATGTTTTCAGCTCATAAATGGATGAAACGGAAGGGTTATAAGCGTCGGCATACATACGTACGTACGTACATATCCTAAGGTGTCAATTGAGGTCTCGGGTTCGAGACCTCACGTACGCAGACACCCCTCTTGGGAGCCTCACCCGCCATTGCCAGGCGTGCGACCCGGGGCGACCAACGGATTAGTCAAGTATGGTTGGCTGAAAGATGTCATCTCACCGCTGGCGGGGCCTGCTTGGATACCGTGGCTGGCGACCAAAAAAAAATTACCATACCAAACTACATCAGTTAAAGTAATAAAATGATAATTTCTCTTAAATAATATCTCGTTAGACTCTGTAGATAAATAATATGGAATGGAAATAAAAAAGGTGTCAATTTTCCATTGCCTTCCATTTTACATAATTATCGATTAAGCGGGACCCATTTCATCCATGAAAACCTATCAATTGAGGGGACCCGGGGGTAGAGTTGTCACTCTACGTAGATCATGATTGATAATTACCAGTCTCAACTCGCAGAAACCAAAACATTTTTCCGATAAGATTTTCCACATGCGCAGCAGCCAAATAAAATTAGTTTTTTTTGTTTTTTTACCAGAAGCCAAATAAAATTAGTTAGTGAAACGGTCTAATGTACTGATATTTCTATTACTTTAAATCATCAGACATCAGTTGATCTCTTTTTATCTTCCCAACTATATCCTTTCCCAAATTCTACTCGTAAACTCGTTATTAGGTTAAAATTGCCATTTTATTCCATACATTAAAGATTTTTTGTGCCATGTTCCTCTTATTTTCATGTACACTAATGGACCTTTTTCGCAATCAAAAACCTTGTAGTTCATGACCGTTCACAATAACGGAGCTACAAACTGATAATTTTAAATAAAAATAAATTCACAGTATCAGAGGACTTTTTTATGTTTTATTGTCACTTTCTTTCAAACAGCATCCCTCTAGAGCCAAACAAACGTAAGAGCAACAAAAACATCGACCTTGGAAGGCAAGGCAAGGCAAGGCAAGGCGAGTAAGAGCCGTCCGGTTGACTTTGCTTTCACTTCACGTCTACACGTGGCTCCTCTTCATGCTAAATTGCTGTGAGAAATGCCGGCGGTCCTTTTCTGACTGCCGTCCCACGAGGAAGCACGGCCGCCTGACGTTGCATTCCCACCGGTGCACCACTAAGGCACTGATATGCCCGCCCCCTCCAGTTTCGTTCGGTCACCGAGGGGCCCTAACCACTGCCGTTGTTGAATTAGATATTATGAGGGGACAGTTCATGAAGTTGGCGATCATACTATGAGGGGACTGTCCTGACTTGATTTATCATCTCTAGATGATGCTACTACTAGATCTCACATCAATTAAATGAGATAATCATCCTGTATTTATAAGATAAATGAATACTATTGTTTGATAACTTAGTGTTTTTTGTGGAATCAGGCCTAGTATCATGCAAGACATAGTCTTAATAACAGAATATATGAGCATGTAATCATACGGCAACCATTGACAAAAACTCCGAACTCATCTCTGGTAGTCCCTGCAAGACGTAAACCCGTAAATCTAGAAGTGTCCCCTCTAGGACCAAATCTTTGACTTCACCATTGGTCTGCTCACAACACAACATAATTCAATGTGGTATCAGAGTTGAATTATGCCATTCACATTATGTGAAGGGCAATATTTGATGTCATATAAGATAATTATCTTGTATTTATAAGATAAATGTGCACTACTACGTAATAGTTTAGGCTTTCTTGTGAAAAAGAGTTCAGTGTTTTGTAAGGTCCATGATGGAGATTAATCCTATGCTAAAGAGGTAAGGGTGAAATGAGTTTTTTTATAAGTTCATGTGTACCCCTCTTTCCTCAAGATGTGCTTTTTTTTTAATGACAAAATTGTGATATGGCGCTATTGTGCTGTCACCCAAAGCGGACAATACCTCTCAACGGGACCTTAAGGTCGGCTATTCCAATCTCCTTTTTTTGTAGTTGATTGAGGCACCTGAGCAATTCGATTTCCTTGAGCCATGGATGAATTGCTACTGAAGTAGTGGAGGGAAGA
The DNA here is from genome assembly GCA_037672795.1 of Lagerstroemia speciosa. Lineage (NCBI taxonomy): Eukaryota > Viridiplantae > Streptophyta > Magnoliopsida > Myrtales > Lythraceae > Lagerstroemia > Lagerstroemia speciosa. The sequence goes on along the minus strand of CM075298.1, from coordinate 3,422,870 downwards.
GCTTTGAAACCATGTTACGAGAAAGAGGGGAAGAAGAAGAATGTAGAGAAGCTAGTTGTAGAAGGAAGAGTGAAAATATATGCAAAATGATCGTTTGTATATTTTACTTCATCTGTACATGTATTTATACTATGAATGAGCAAAAGAGGGAAAAGTACAGCTCAACCATCTCAATGTATTTCTAGTTATAACAAAAATTGTTCATTGAAAGCTATTTACATCTAAGACATCCACATCATCGGTGCTATTGTTGAGAGTCAAACCCAAGTTTCGACCTTTCTCTTTTCAAAAGGTGTATGATGAGGATTAATCCAATATTGGAAAGGTAACAGTGAAATAAGCTCTTTATAAACTCATGCATATCTCTCTTCCCTCGAGAAGTATCTTTTCCATCACAAAATCGTGAGAGCCGAGTCAGCTTTTCACTGGCCAAAGTGGACAATACCTCTAGGCAAAATCCTCCATATTGACGATTCCAGTCATATCCACCTTGGCCCACTAATATCAAAACAATATATGGATGCTTGACCATGATAATTTTTGATATAAATTCGAATCCGTCTCTGATAGTCTCCTCACTGAGATAAGCCTGCAAATCCATAGTTCCTTCTAGGCCCAGTCGCTTATTTTGTCAAACCGTCCGCTTACAACACATAATTCAATGAGCACAAGAGTTACCAAGCTCTGCCTGTGCAATGCTTGATTTATTCTATTGGAACTCCACTCGCTAGTCAAAAAAAAGAAAGACAACATAAATTTCTCATCATGGATGAAGTTATCTGTTCTTTTCTTTTCTTTTTTTCCAGCTGAATGGTTGAAGTTCTCTGTCCACGAACACATCATCCTCTCTCTCTCTCTGTGTCTCAATGGCAGAAGGACCACAATAATTCCCCCGCCAAAAGCTCTCTTGCCTACTTCGTAGATTGAATTTGGCGCCAAAATATTTTAGAGGGAAAAAAAAGGTCAAAAGAGAAACAGGCATGAAATGAAATGAAAAAGGGTATTATTGTTGTTGTTGTTGTTGTTGTTGTTTTCTATTCTGAACAAAGAACAGATGAGATAATTGGGACACAACGACAGCCACCTTGGCCGATGCTGCGTGTCACCAACAGTTTGATCAGAGCTGGCCGGCTCACAATTGCCCCCCACACATTCATAGAACTCAAATCAAAAGCCTGCTTCCTAATTCTCTTGGGTTTTTCACACAATGTGAAGAGAATTACAAGATTTGTCGTAAGTGGATGATAGCGTTCGAAGCCTGTAAAATTATTACCTTGGCATGTAGAATTTTTCTAACCTACCTACCATGGAATTATTAAGATCCACCCTAAGACATCATTTGTTTGGATTTGGAAGACCTTTTTGGTGAAACCGTCTGTTTCATGGCTGGATCCTTTCACCACCAGGGGACTTTTCCTTTTATTAACTACCGTAGGAATTGGCGGGAGCTCCCCGGTTTCCCGCCAAACCGTTTGAAGTGGCAGCACGTGGGAGTTTTGTGGGGGGGTTGAACTTGATGCACCGTTTGCCACGTGCTAGTTGGGTCGGGAAGCTTGAAACGGACAACTTTTCTCCTTCTTCGGAGAAATTTAGGATGGACGTGAAAATTTTTTTAGGTAAACAGTATAAAAGATTATTAAAAAAAATTGAATGGAAGACAACTGGAGAATCTCGTCGGTAAGAATCCAATCAAGCATCTCTTGGTGATTTGATTTCAAGTCTAGAATGAGTGGTATCAATTGTATCAGATTTTTTTTTCTCGAAAGGTATAAAGCTAAGTTATTGCTTTTTTTTTTAGATGGATGGAGACATCCTCCATGAACATTGGAGAGGAGAATATGCTTAAATTCTCAACCAAGTAGCAAAAAGTTAATTAATGGATTCCTTCATCAAGTAGATTTCATGTTTCACATCATTATTTCTTAATTGAAAATATAAGTAAAGCGGCAGGCCGACCATCGTAATAGAATCCACCCGAATTGGCGACTATGCCCACGCAAAAGGGCGCCCACGTGAGGACAAACACGGAATAAAGTTCGTTATACGTCGTAGCTGATATCAAAGCTTGGCCTGGAAGCCGGACAACACAAGAAAAGCGGCCCAATGGTATAAATCATTATTAGTTATTTATTTAGGATAAATGAGTAACATAATCAAATTTAATTTAAGGAAAAGACAGTTCAACATTTTTTTGAATTAATTAATTTTTAGATTTCATATATATATATATATATATGACTGATACTCATTTAATATATTAACTATTTTTTATTTATATCACGTAATATCCCGAACCAGTTATCGAGACTAATCTGCAATGGGCTAGGATCTTTGAAAATTTTTTTATCAAACCTCCTTACCTGAGAATCGATTGCAGGACCACCGATTTAGAAGTTTAGTTAGAGGAATATCAGATGAAACATATCTTGATAATATATTGATTATTAATCTCTAGACTACTGGCACGCTGTCATCACGCGCGTACGTCATGATGTCTACCTGGCGAATCACAGCTTAGCAGCGAAGTCTAGTTAATTGCAACGATGGCCCGATTATGCGACACGTGGGCTTGCCCTTCCCGTTGGATTGAGAATCTCTTAGAATCCCTCAGGAGTGTAAAGCACGCAAAGCACCATGTATTGGATACACGTGGCGTCCCAGCTGGAGCATAGTCACCAATCGGAATTATCGACCAGCACGAGTTGTTGCTGTTGTTTTTTTTTTTTTAGATAACAGAGCTATTCAAGAGCCTTTCGAACTCTACTAACAATGGTTGCGACACATTCTTTTCGGAAATACATAATAGACTGCAAACTATGTGTGTTAGATAAGTCAGACGAACCTGATGGATTCGAGAGTTGTAGAGCCATCACACACGAAAAATGTGATTTTGAAGATTTGAACCGAGGAGGTCTTGAACCTCCTAAAGCCCCACCACCAAGGCTACCCATCCACGAGTTGTGTTACCAGTTTACTTCAACGCCTTAGCTTAAATAATTTTATTTATTTAAATAAGTTTTTTGATTCATACCATGCATTATCCTTGAGGTCAGTCAAAACATATCTCGAGATTGGCCTGCTGTTAGGCCGAAATTGCTGAAAAAATTCAGTTCGATCCTCCCAACCCGGGGATCAATCCTGAAATTATTCATTTGGGAGTTCAGTGGAGGAATTATTAAGCCATCTTCAAGTTTGTTTTTAATTAATTAATTAACCTATTGTTCATCTATGATGACTAATTGATTAATGGCCCATGAAGAAAATTTGCTCGCAAAAAAAGAACTTTCCATTTTTTTTTAAAATTTTATTTTATGATATCCTTAGTCTTGGATTTTTTTTAAATTTTAATACCATCTTGAATTCATAAAATAGTGACCGTGATATTTTTTTAAAATATTCTTCTATATGCTTTTTTTTTTTGAAAATTCGAGCTATATGCTATTTATTTTTATCGTCTAAAGAAAATTATCCAAAAAATCAAATTTTATTTGTCATACTTAACAAAATGACACATTTATTGATTTTAAGTGCGAAAAAAAAAAAGAAGTAAAAAGTCCATACCCAAAAACCAAACCGATTTTTCCTTTAATCTACGCTAACTAATTAGAACCATAAACCGGTCCGGTCTGGTTTGTAATAGTTGCCGCGCATAAACAGGATAACGCTATCCAACCGGGACGGGTCCCGCTGATTCGTGGCACAAAGGCGTGCTTTTTAATTTATTTCAAAGTAAAATAAATTAAAGACCGGCAAATGAAGAAAGTAGAAAGATACCAATAAAAAATCATTAAAATGTCAAATTAAAATAAAATAAATAAATGAATAATAAAATTACTAGAATATAAACCCGATGTCCAATTAAAGCGTGCTTTGCGCTGAGTCTGAGAGAAGGAGGAGGAGGAAGGAAGAAAACCAGTGAACCTCTATACTTCTAGAGAGAGAGAGGTGAACAGATTCAAGCCCGAGCCTGAGCCTGAGCCTGAGCAGTGGCTTGCTCGGAGAAGGCGGCGGAGGTGAAAAAGAGCTCCGGCACCGGTTTCTCTGATTAGGTGGCGTTCTTTCGTGGTAGAGTGTCAGTGGCGGATATGGAGTTGCCTGCTTGTTCGGATGAGTACGAGAAGCTTGTGTTCCGGCTGAACACTCCGAGGTCTGGATTTGGCGGATTCTCTTCCTTCTCCACTGTTTTCCTCAGATTTGTTATCCGTGTTTCGATTGATTGGGACATTTTCTCCTCTCTCGTTTTTGGAAACTCTGTTCTGGAGACTTTTCGTCTTGGATCTCCGCTCACCGTGCGTGAATTCCATGAATCTCTTTTTTCACCTGCTGCTTTGTTTTTCTATTTATGTGTTTCCGGAACTTATCTATGCATTATATCCTGAAATTTGAGATTAGAAGAAATTCCTACGGAAATTTTCAATTGATTTCATCCGTTCCATTGTCAATCTCACCTTCTGTTTAGTATGTCCTTCAAAAATTCCTGCAATTCCAGAAAATCAATCGAACACTTTTTGAAATTAACTTTTTCCGGAAGATCACGTCCGTACTTGTCTTCTTCCTCGGAAATTTCCTGCAACTCTCTTCCATGTTATTGGGACTTAAAAGGTCGGAAAAGGCCCAGGCAGAGGAATTTCCTCTCTGAAACTGACCGTGCACTCTTTCATTCACAGGGTCGTCATCGACAACAGCGTTTGCTCCACTTCCACTATCGTGAAGGTGCGTTCCCCACGAAAAGTCGCCCTATTCGCCAAGAAAGCCTTCAAAAATTTTCCCAGACCCTTATTTTCCCCGATTTCTTTTTTGGTCCATTTCGGTGCGCCAAAGTTTGACTCGGTCCCTCTAATTTTTCATTCAACTTCTTTCTGAAGGTTGACAGTGCGAGAAAACACGGTATCCTTCTAGAGGCGGTGCAGGTCCTCACAGATCTAAATCTGTCCGTAAAGAAAGCTTACATCTCCTCCGATGGCAAGTGGTTCATGGACGGTGAGCTTTTTAATTTCCCCTTTTTTGTAAAATTAAAAAGAACAGATAACATTAGTCATAAGTTTTCTGGTTATTCCTTCTTGTTTGATGCTTGAGACGGTATGTCGGTGAGTCACCTTACCTGGATTCGGCTTCATTGGGAAACTTCTCTTACCTTCTTCCCTGGTACCTTCTTTCTGCCACAGTTTTTCATGTGACTGATCAACTGGGCAACAAATTGACGGACGAGAATGTCATTAACTACATTGAACAGGTAAGGAAAGGATTCTTCCGTGAGCAAGTCGGACTCAATGTGGATACTAATTCGAGTAAATTAAACCAATTGATGATTTTGTTTGTCAACAGTCCCTTGGCACCATTCACTATGGGAGGACCTATTTTTCCAAGGGTCTTACAGCCCTTGAGTTAACAGGAACCGACCGAGTCGGCCTCTTGTCAGAGGTTTTCGCGGTTCTGGCAGACTTGCAGTGCAATGTGGTGGAGGCCAAGGTGTGGACCCATAATGGGAGGATCGCATCCCTGATCTACGTTAAGGACTGCAACTCTGGTTCCCCCATCGAGGACTCACAGCATATAATTAGGATTGAGGCGCAGTTAAGAAACGTTCTCAAGGGTGACAATGATATCAAGAGCGCCAAAACATCAGTATCTTTGGCTGTTACGCACGCCGAGAGGAGACTACATCAGATGATGTTCGCTGACAGGGACTACGAGAAGGAGCCTATCTTGCAGCTTACCTCTGATTCTTCGCCTACTGTAACTGTTCAAAATTGGGTAGAGAGGGGATACTCGGTTGTCAATGTTCAGTGCAAGGACAGGACGAAGCTTCTGTTTGATGTTGTCTGCACGCTGACAGACATGGAGTATGTTGTGTCTCACGGGACAGTTAAAACAGCAGCAGATAAGGCTTCTATGGTGAGTAATGTTCTTTGCAAAAGACTTCGTGATATTCAAATTCCTGTTTTAGAGGGTTTAGTGAGATTAGTTTCTTTGCTCTTGTTTTAGGAATTCTACGTTAGGCACTCAGATGGAACACCGATAAGCTCTGAAGCTGAGAGACAGCGTGTGATTCAATGCCTGCAAGCTGCAGTGGAAAGAAGAGCTTCAAAGGTACAGTTTATATTATCTTAACTTGCTTATCCATCTTTTTCAGAACTTTTGATTAAGAGACTACTTGTCGGGCTCTAACATTCAAAGTATATTCTTGACTTTGCAGGGCGTGAGGTTAGAATTATGCGCGACAGATAGGCAGGGCCTTCTAGCAGATGTCACAAGAACGTTCAGGGAGAACGGTCTAAATGTCACGAGGGCAGAGATATCAACCACAATGGGCACGGCTCTGAATGTCTTCTACGTTACTGATGAAATTGGGAATCAGCCGGACGCAAAGCTCATCGAGGAAGTGAGGCTCAGGATTGGGTTGGGCAAACTCAAAGTCAAGGAACTGCCACCCCTGCATCACCAAAAGCCAGAGACCGAGGACGAGGGAGCTGTTGGAGTTGCTGGGGCGGTCCTGTTATCCATCGGGAGCCTGGTGAGGAGGAACTTGTCCTACTTGGGACTCATAAGATCCTGTTCCTAAGGTGATAAAAGGCAACCTTAAAGAAGGAATCACTTCGGTGTCCCGTGGCATGTCAGCGGCATATTCTTTCCTTCAAGCCTGTGGATGATGTACATATTAATCCAGAAACAGACCCAGATGAATTCCAGACTGTGATCGGTTACATTCCTAAGACAATTTGGTGATATACGTGTGAATAGAGTGGCGGGTGGTACGAATTTGGTGGATAGCAGTTGTGAGGGCGATCCGGTTGGTACGGGGTTGGATGAGGACTCCTTTCGTTGGGTCCCATCCATTGCCCCGCTCCCTGGTTTGAAATTCAAAGGTTTTAATGGCAGATTTGGAATCGGATGGGATTGGAATTGAATCGGTCATCGGGTGGGCCAAAGAAAAGGAGAGGAGGGGATTTGCTCTTTCACACGGTACTTAGTTCTTCTGTACATATTACCGCTCAGTTTTACGAGTAAGAACACTTATGTAAAGATTGTGATTAACCCGATGTGAATATATGGAGTACGGTATCTCCTTACCAAGCAATTACGAGTTCAGAGTCGTGATTTAAACATACTGAGTTCGGTCTCTCTTCACCGAGAAATTACAAGTTCCGAGTTGAGATGATCGATGTTAGTCTCTCTAGAATCTGCGTGTGGATTGCTTGCGTCTTCGAAAGGGTGTTCCAGAGGTGTGCCGACAAGGACTTTGGTACTTTTTCAACTCGAGAATTCCTACCAAGAATGAGTGTGCCACGATGTGGTCCACGGCAAAGGCACTTAAAATTAGCCAAATATGTTAAGAAATTAAGGTAAAAATATGCTAATAAAAACACATGATTTAAGAGAGTTTTATATTACGTTGGATTAGACTAACTTGAATTTGTATAGGTCGTGCTATGGTAAACTTCTAGATAATAAACGGACCATATGATAAATATCTTTTTTTATTTACATCACGCAATATTCCCGAATCAGTCAAAACATATATCAAGATTAATTTACGATCGGACTGAGATCACTGGAAAAATTCCTATCGACCCTCTCACCTTAGGATCACTAATTTGGAATCTAATGAAAGAATTACTAGATCAATCCCGGGCTGATTATGATAAATCCCTTTTTTGTAGAAAACACAACATTTATAACCCGACTGAACACGATCATATGCTTTAAATACAAGAAATTCTTATGTGATCCTAACTTGCTATGTTACGTAAAAAAATATCAATCAAATTACGACAAACAGATAAATTAATATTAATAACTTGAGCAAGTGTCATAATTATTGTCGTCAAAATAATTAAATTAGTTATTTCTCACCATAGCATCGTAGGGTATGACTATTTAAGATTTTTTTTTTCCTTAAATACGATCGCAGTGTATTCGAAGAGTTCGTTCAAACTGGGATGAAGAAGAGTCGTTGATGGTGGAACGGCCTGGTAAAAGCTGACCTGTTCAATCTCGTGAAACCGAAACACGTCACCATTATTTATTGTCATTATTTCCCTATTTCAAAAGTTCAATCTGGACCGACAGTAATGTGAACATCTATATGCTTATAATTCCAAACACGAGCACGCCATGTGTCCAGCCCTGACCTCACGACTCGATGTCCCATCCCCGCAATCAATTTCAAGCCACGGGCATCAATGCAAGTCACCGATAGCTCCTTGCAAGGCATTCATTTAAGGTCCTTATTCGAACCGTAGCGGTTTCTACCCAAAAGCCGATGGCAAATACGGTCACCGTCGAATCCGATACACCTGAGCACATTCACGAGCAAAGAAGAACCACTATTATTTTCACTGCCGGGTAACCAACGGAGAAAATGAGAAACGTGGCAACTTTCAAAATACATCAGCTTGATGTGAAAGGGAGACCCCAAATTCCAAAGGATGTTTGAACATTATGCTTAGTTGCCAAATTAATCAATGATCAATGGAAGATTGGAAATCGAGTAATCAAGTTTCTGACCATTTGAATTTTGGTCAAAGACAGAGGAAGACTTGATTATCGGGCGTACTATTATTATTAATTTAGTATCGGTTTCGCCTCCCCTGGATTTGTCTTGTCTTAACCATGTCTTTTCCTTTGATTTTTCTTTTCGGCTGGCTCCTTTTGTGTTTCTGCGATTTAATTAATTAGTTAATTAATTAATTAAGCAGTAGTGTGAATAATGAGAATAATATGAACTCTACAAGGAATAATCCGACGAATCTCGCATACCCCACACGATGTTCTTGAACCAAATTTACGTTGTACAGAAGGAATTCATATGTATAAACTAACTTAGGAGCTGAATTTAAGGAGACAGCCTCAATAAAAAAAGTAAAAGAGCGGAATTCATATAGATAAGATAATTTAATAAAATAAATTAGTAAGTTTATCCTGCATAAAAAGAGTAAATTATTATTATTATTGTCCCTAATGTTTTGTACAATTATCGTTTTTATTCCAATCTAAATTTACCATCAATATGGACATCAATGTTTGAAAAACGTAACAATTTAATCCTTCACCATCATTTTAGTCTCCAATACTTAAAAAATCCTAACAATTTAGTCCCTTCATATGGGGACTAAAATGATGATTATATTGAGCATTAGTGGCAAAAATGATGTTAAGCAACTAAATTATTGAGATATTACAGGACTGTATTAATAATAAAATTAAATTATCAATAAAAATAATAATTGTATAAAATATTACGATGAATTCGCTCTGTGTGCAAAAGGCAAAGGGAAAAAGTCGTCTGTCGGTGTCGGGAGATGATGAGGTGGACCAATGGCTAGCAATCTCGACTGGTTGGGTTTTAGGTAAGCACGTACGCAAATGGGTTGGTTGGTTGGCTGGTCTGTTGGTTAACAGCTAAGAGTCTTGACTTGGGAGGTTCTACTAAAAGTGACATTCCATTGCATGGTAGACTGCCTGCCTGCCTGCCCCCCACAGGCCTTCTTAGCTTCCATCTTAATTCTCGTACTTAACTGTCAAATTGATTCTCGAAATTTTACTAATATTTATAATTTATGATTCGTGGGATCTTTAAGGCGGATGCGGATCCTGGCCGGAATCAAAGCAGGGACTCTGGCAGCCGGCTGGTTTGGCCCGGCGGTCACGGCGGTTCAGGCGGAGCTGAGCTGGCCACGTGTGGCATGGAAGGAAACAAATTAAATCCGGACACCGGACGAAGTCAGTCGACACGTGGACCGGAAAGCGGACCTCCGGTTCATCTGATCGGCTCGGGTTTCCATGTGATTGATTAATGACTTTTCCCCCCTTTCTTTTTCTTTCTGACTAGGTGGCCTCTCGTAATCCGCTACGAAGCGGCACATGGGAGGTGTTGCTGTACTTGGATTGTAATTGGCCCGGGGCTCCAGGAATGCAAGTCTTCCGCTGACTTTTTTGTCCTTGTTGTCGTTTGAGTCTGCGGTTGGCTGTTGACTGTTGAATCGAGGTGGGCCCCGCCTAAGTTCACACTTCAGGAAAATGCAGCTTAAAAATTAATGGGTGAAAATTGTTCGGGAAAGGATTCAAAGAGTTATACATACAAGCGAAGAGAGATTTTTACGTTATTCTATTTTTTTATATAGTCTAATAAAATATTAATTAAAATAAAATAATAGAATAAATTAGTATTAATTATATAAATAATTATTATAATTAATATTAATTAAAGTGCGTTGATTAATTATTTAAAGTACGAAGAGCCAATTTCATGTAGCTTGATCGGAGTGGGGACACAATTTCCGTTGACTATTCAAAAATTCCATTCTTTTAAATATTCTATTTTGATAATTTACATTTATTCCACGGAAGGGAAAGAGTTGGGCGGGAATGTCAACCGTGAGATTCAAATATTAGAATTTGAATCCACGTCTCAGCATCGTGATTGACACACACAGCCCTCTTCTTCCTCTTGAACACAACCATCTAGAAGCTGCGAATATTAATTTATTAATTAATTTCAAAAATAAATAAAATAAAATAAAATGATGATACGATTCCTTCTTCTATGGATTCCAATTCATGCAAAGTCATATGATCCTTAAAAGGACCCGTTCACAACTCCCCAGTGTCGGATGTGGGCGCCCCCCATATCAAACAAATTTATAAGTTCATAGGGGAATAATAGAAATAGGAAAAAATTGAACAGGTATAGTAAGATTCTGTTGATGAGAATTGAATTTAAAATCTTAATTTATATCGATCTGTACGGAACTGTCCCTCTCGGGTTCCCCACTTGTGTATTACGGCTTGGGCAATTGACAATTTCTTTTGGGAAATTTCCATGGATGCAGGGGGGGTCCCCTTCTTTTAAATAATTGCCATGCAACGTCCGTACGAACGACAAGACAAAATGGGGTCGGGTCTAATTTTGTCGAACGCCCTGTGTAGCAAAAGGATCCCCTCTTCGCTTTCGTGTCCTTGACGACGCTTTAATATATAGTAGAGAAAGAATATTAGATATACACGCAAATTTAAAATCCATAGTAATTACGATTCTTGCATTGGAATCTTTCTATTTATAAGCCCCTTTTTGTTTAATTTTTTAAAAATTTTTTTTTTTATGGCTATCATATTCTCTGCGCTAAAGGGTTACGCCAAGAAGGATCCAATTCACATCATCCCAACTCACTAAGTTGAGATTTGCATCCGAACAATTTGCATCCGTTCACTTTAGCTTTGTAATGTTCCTTTCGTGCTCTACCCACCTGGGAATAGTACCAAAAACAAGCCATTCAGATGCACGAGAGATAAGAATTTTAGGTAATCCAGCAAGCTCGAGTTCTAAACATTTAATAATTTTTTTCATCCGATACGAAGGATCATATGTAAATTATCGACATGGATTGGTTTTTGATTTTGGTGGATCGAATCATAAGAAAAATCTCTTTTTTTTTTTATGATTGCTTGATATAACTACGGGAACGAGACGGATCCCCATAGCTAGGTTTTGCTAAAGTTATCGCTCGAATCAAATATTTCACGCAGATAAAGCACCCGAGTCGTCGTGCCCCGGAATGTGCTGGTGCATGAGCAGGGTTGTTAATTCGTAATACTGTGAGTCATCCTCTTACTTTGGATTCTAGAGGAAATTATTCGGAGAATCTCTTAGCTGTCATGCCTGGTAACCTTCTTTTCTAGAATCAATGGTTCTTTGCTTAATGTAAATGTTGTTCAGTTCAGACAACTTTAGCATCGACTCTCTTCCTCAGCAAATGGATGTGGAACGTACTCAAGAGTCAAGAGACACGTTTGCTTAGAATCTTATGATAAAATATTCCCCCTACTTCCTGGGCATCATCAAAGGCCTTGGGTAGAGATTAGGGTTTGATATACCGCTATCGCTCTCGACTTAAGACTAAGAAGTTCTGAGTTCAAATGCAATCAACGGAACTTTTATTGTCCTTTATTCCTTATTTCTTATATTCTCTTCTAAACTTAGCTACATGCCGAAAAAGGATCGTGGGCTGAAATTATGAAGGGAAGGATTCTCAGCCGTCATTTCATTGCAAAAAAAAGGCTAAGGAATGAACAAAAATGGGTATCTATTCGCCTGCTATAACAGTATCACACGCACGGCTAAAATAGTAGTCCAGTGGTGCAAATTTCGCCATCTATAACTTGATAAGTCAAATATTTTAAGTCAAATTTTTTCTATGTATCCATCAGAAACATTTGTAAAAATATGCTTTAGATTTAGATTCTTAAGATACCGGTTTCTTGAACGGCAATAGTTGGGTCTTTGGTGGTTGCTACACTGATGAGGTCAGTACTGAGCGCTGATTGTTCAGTTTGTCTGATACGTTTGTGGCACTGAGCACGAAACCCGAACTTTACACAACGGGATGGTTGGATCGCGATGGCATGTGCGTCGATGATCGGCATGTAGCCGATGTATAGTCGATACAAATATCTAAAACTCCCATCAGAGAAAAGGAAAGCGATGTGTACGTGGGTATGATTCAAGGATCAATTATTGCAAATATTAATGGAGATGGTGTTAGCAGTTCGCTTTCTAGTATTTAATCAAGTTAGCTGGCAATAGAATTTGTCCGATTCTGTATGCTTACACTAGTAGAGCCAATTGTACCAAAACCTATAAAAAGAAGTTATCAGAAAATTTCATCAGAAATTAATTCCGGACGAAACAACGAATTGCGACTCGGTCCAGTCTTTCATCCTTATCATGTATATTGTAATGAGAGGCTGAGTCCACCAAGCACCTTTAACTTTTTCAGTCGCAGGACCACTCGAGTCACTTGGGACGCCATCCTGTCCCGTGTCAACGTCACTCCACCAACTAGATCGTGGGATACGGAGATGCATTGAGTCATTTTGTTTGGTAGAAGTCGTAGTCTAGACTATGTGTTACTCATATTGTTTTGTACGTGTTACATTTGTTTTGTATGGGCCGAGAGAAATGGGATCACATTTTGGAACACACAAAGGTCCTCACTTCAGCTCATTGAGAAGATTGTGTACATCACAGAGAGTAGAATGCTATCTCTTCCTGGGCTAGAGAATAGAATGTCAAATGGCATGCTAAATGAGTCACTTGTAAAGAGATGTACATTGATGATTAATGTAACTTTAGAATTATCCCAAAAAAAAAAAAAAAGAAACCTTTCCCCACAGCCCGTCCCACACTATGAAAAAGATACAAACGGAAGCACATGTTGGCATTGTTAATTGTTGGTGTGGGCAACGTGGTCTAGGAAATCTGTAAACAAACCAACGACCGATATGGGTTGATTGAATTGATGCAACATCGCTATCAAAATAAGGTCCTGAATTTGAATTGAGTTTGAGTCTTCCGAATGAAACTCTTGAGTAGGAAAGGTTTCTGGCCTTGGTGAACTGATAAACTCTTACTTACATCAGACAGAGTGCACGGAGTTTTTTTTCTTTCCCCGGGACATAATTAAATAAAAGAACAGACAGGTTTAAGGACATAACTGATGTATAAAACCCCGATTTGGCATGGAAACTCATCTTTTAATAATAGTCAGGAGCTAGAATCCATCCGATTTCTATAATTGCTTAGCTCTAAACAAGCGAGACGTAAATTAACGAGAGAAAAAAAATATTCGAGGGTCATACATCATAAAAACGTGATGAGAAACTATTAACATAATTGTCATAATTAACGGTAATTATTACGCTACTCTAGTGATTAGTACTCATTTATCGCAATTGATTAGTACGTTCTCAAGCACGTGTGGTGAGGTAGGATTACCGATTGTTTTCCCAATGTAAGCCCCAGAAGCGCCGGTCTATAAACAACTTACGAAATCAAAATTAAAGAATGGAGTCCTGTTCCAATTGAAGAGGGATCTATCGGATGCCTTGATTTGGCCTTTCTCCGACTGGAGAAGCATCTGTCGCCGCACTGGTCCAAAAGACCACTTTTTCTCTTATAATTGTTAGTTGTTCAAATAAATTAATGTTTCATTAGTTTAACATGAACATGATTAGCCGATTAATTAGAGATTCTACGAAAGCTATGTGCCTCCTAAAAACCCTATTATGTATGTAGTTCGATAACTTGTTATGAGTTGGAGTATCCCGATCGATGTTCTTAGTCCTGGAAGTTTCGCTCACTAAGGGTAAGAGAAGTCACGGAAATGAAAGTCGAATCTTGAACCTCTTAATCTCAGATGACGATGGATGCGGATCCACCCCCGCCTACGTTTCTCATCTTTTTTTTTTTTGTTTTTTTAAGAAAAGAATCAGTGTAGAACTTGAATTATCTGTCCACTGAAAAGATCGACCGTGAGCTCCATATCCTGTCGGGAGCCCAAACTATGGAGTGGATGGAGGATTTCTTTTGTCTGATTAACAACATGGGCTGAACCTCTCCAATGGAGGCCATGGCCAGTAGTAGGAAGATTCACAGTTACACGTACAGGGAGGCCCATGGAGCTTTCTTGATCTTATAGGTCAAGATGCCCGTGTTCATGTCGGGCACAGGTTTTTTCATTGTATACCACTTGATGTCCATAAACTCAATAGATCCTAACTGTTGACTCACTAGAGAATAAAACTCCCGTGGCATGAATTTTCCGAGATCTTACTAGGCTGAAGAAATATTTTACAATATCCGAATTCCGATAACTCTGCATTTACATTTATTTTTTTACTGAACTCTGTATTTTTATGGAAGGTAGCGAGGAAAATGCTAGAACATTGAAAGAATCTTGGGAGATTTATTATGCTGCACCAAGCCAGAGAGTGAGTCATCCACAAGTCATCAATCTTCTTCACAGCAATACAATAACCAGGAGAAAGGAGATGGTTCGACTGATACATACACCTGCAACAGCTGGAAAATAAATCGTTTTTAAGGTTATAATAAAGACTTGTCGATAAAATGATACGAAAATCATGTTGATGAGAATGGCAATACCGTGACAGCAAATCCATTTATCAAACTTATCATAAATATTATGTGGAAATTTTTATAAACCATCAAATATTCTTAAGCATATATAATTTCTTACCTATTCGAATTTAAGTCAAGTCAATTCATTATTAATAATCTCTAAGAATTATTGCAGAAATATTTATGATGCAAACGAAGAAGGGTCTAGAAATATATTAAGAATTACTAAGTAGATTAAGTAAGATGACAATTTTGTAGGCGAAGGCCATATAATTTATTTTTGAGATACATGACTTCTCTCACTCTTCTCACAACATATCTGAATTTCATTCAACTAAGCTTACAGTGGTTTCATCTACGCGCTTGCATGTTCGTAAATTAAAAGTAAGTTAGAATGTGCTGGATGATTCTAAAGAGTTTCGACCTAGAATGAAGTGTATATATTGTTTCGTTTTCTCTTTTCATTCTGTCCTTATATTTTCCATTACATTATCCATAAAAAAGACAAGACTTATAAAAAGATATTAAAAAATTATAGCATTAATAATTGATAGTACTAATTAAGTCATTTTCTGACGATGTGGTCTTATACTGTGTTTGGATGATGGTGAATGAAGGGAAAATTTTCCTGTTTGGATGTTTATTTTAATGGAAAGGAAGGTGAATGGAAAGAAACTATTCACTTAATTCCTCTCTAAACCCAACTTTTATTTCACAGAAGATTTACGAAATGAAGAATAAAAAGCTTGTTTAAAAGAAAATTACGACCCACCTACAAAATTAGTAAAAACCCTAATTTCTTTTTTCTTTCATATAAATTAGAAACACATGTCATCATCTTTGAACTTATATGTTCTTTAGAATTTATGTATATGGACTCGAATTAAAATATTTATAAGGGATTTAGTATCTTTTTTTTTTTAAGTTTGCACCACGCAATATCACCAAGTCAATTGAAGTATACCTCAAGACTAATCTATGATCAGGTCGAAATCCCTGCAAAAATTCTCATCGACCCTCCCAACCTGGAATTTAATATCTATTATTTATAATAGATTGGGTATTAGTTATTGAATTATTTAATTTAAAAGTTCATTTTAATGAAATTAGCTTCCGATGCTCTATTGAGTTTGATATAAAGAGAAAAGTATATTTGTCCATCAATTCATAAGTTATATGAATAGAAAGCTAATTTTTCGCCTTCATTCCACTTATTATAATATATCTAAATAAAGTAAAAATGTCCCTTCCATTCTCTACCCTTCCTTCCCATCCCCTTCTCTTCCCCTCCAGTCACTCCGATCCAATCAAAAGGTTAGTGCAGTGATATATATGAGTCTTTGAATTATATTAAAAAGTTTTAAATTCAATCCATATCGTAGGAGTTATACACCAATTAACTTATATTTATTTCAATTATCTTTATATTATGCCATGAACCTCCCTATTACTGAAAAAAAAAAAGCATTCTTTTTCAGCATGAGGGAATAGCATGTTGATATGAATGGGACAATGAAGCCAACAATCTCCTTTCTCAAGTGGGGTGACTATTTTCCTTTTTAAAAAATGAATTTAAATTAATTAAGACTCGATTCGGTGACATATAATATAAACAATGAAGCCCAATTTAAGTGAGGTTGGATAACCATAGAAAAAAAATATATGTTTTTATTTCTCTAATGATGAAAACATAAATAATTAGTTACAGAAAAAAAAATTAATTAAATTAAAGAACAGGTTTGTGGTGGCTAATGTCCATTGGACTTATCACCTGTGGTTATTTTATTTGGAGAAAAATAAGAGCAATTAATAATGGGTTTGACCTTTCAAAAAAAAAAATAATGGGTTTGTTCTTATCTTTTCTTTTTAACTATTGACTATGTATTATTTCCTCCATATTTAAAAACTAGACAATAGCTATGTTATGGGGAAGAAAATATTTAAAATAATGAACTGGGAAGAGAGAATTGAATATTAATAAAAATAATTGAGATTATTAATTTATAATTAATTTAAAAAATGTAAAAACTTTAATATATAAATTAAATTAAGAATAAATATGAAATATAAAAAACACAGTCAACTTTCTAAACGTTTCCTTTTTTTTTTTTTTTTTGGTCGCCAGCCACGGTATCCAAGCAGGCCCCACCAGCGGTGAGATGGCATCTTTCAGCCAACCATACTTGACTAATCCGTTGGTCGCCCGGGTCGCATGCCTGGCAATGGGCGGGTGAGGCTCCCAAGAGGGTGTCTGCGTACGTGAGGTCTCGAACCTGAGACCTCCTTAAGCGGCACCGAGCTGCTTACCACTCGGCCCAACCCCTCTTGGTATATGCATGTATGTATGTCTTATGTGTGAGTAAATATTATTTTTATAAAATTCAGCCATCTGCAA